>WAAF01011388.1:563356-1136078 GCA_013400475.1 Tricholaema leucomelas
CTCAGAGCCCTACTAAGGTTGACCCTGGATGTCTACAGGGATGGTGACTTATGGAAAATAGACCCCACAACTCCAGGGAGTTATGAAGGAGGTATGTTTATTACAGCACTAGGTACAGGGGGGGGTCACTGCACCTAACCTGCACGCCCTGCACTGGCACAAGATGTTATTTGTGTTACAAAAGCATACATACTCATGATAAAAGGTAAGGTTATTACAATTATTTCTTAGAATAGATGTGTTTATTAAAATAGGTGTCCTCCTATTCTCCACACCAGTTCTGCCCTCCTGGTGCTCTTCTGATGGTCATCTGAGATGAAAGCCAGTGGTCTTCCTCACAGTGTACTTTTCACCTTTGGTCCGGTTTTGCAGCTGTCTCTCTTTAATTGCTTCATTAGTTTGTTCTGGTTCCTCTTTATAACAGCTATTGTCGCGTGCATTCCGTGCGAGCCGGACAGGACGACACATCAATATGATGCAAATCCAACTTTAATAGGGAAAATACAGGCTTTATATACTATTCAGAGCCCCGTACATGCAACCACCTACCCAGCATGCATACAATGATTGGTCAATTTATCTTAATCACGCATCTTAAGCAGAGTAATAATTGGTAGAAGCAATAGTCACTCTTTCTGTGTGTAGCTACTGTTATCAGACACCTGCTTCTGTTTTTGTCACAAGTATGCTGTTGTTTTCTGGGAACATCCTCTTGTTTTGTGAGAAAGTATCCTGCCTCTGCAGGCACTGTGTAACATTCACACGTTGTTTTGTGCGAACATCCTGCCTCTGCAGGCACTTGTGTAACTTTCACAGTGTCTTTACTCTTTAACTGATCTGTCTTCTTCATGATCATGCAGCACAGCCTGGTCCCCGACAAGCTATTCCTGCCTCCTTTAGTCAAATAAGAATGCAAACCTTGACTTTCAAGGTTACATATTGCAAGCGTCCAACTGATTGCTACAAATGCCTTTGCAAAGCTTAACGTTTATGGTTACATATTATAACTGTTCAGTTAATTGCTACAACCAGTTTCTTACTCCTTAATCAAGAATGGGCATCTGGTCTTTGGGACCCTGTATTTGTGAAACTTAAGGGGCCCTTTACCAGTATTCCTTGGTTTTATACTTTTCCCTTCATCAGTGGGGCCTCAACCACATCTCTGGGCAACCTGTTCCAGTATTACACCACTCTCATTGTGAAGAACTTCCTCCTAATGTCCAACCTAAATCTACCCTGCACTAGTTTAAAACCATTGCCCCTGGTCCCATCTCTATATGCCCTTTTAAAAAGTCCTTCCCCCAGCTTTCCTGTAGGTCCAATACTGATACTACTCTCTGGTAATCCATGAAAGGCATGGGCATGATTTGATGGGTGGCTTACTGCATTCTGCACTTCAAAATACTTCTTCCAAGGCACACTGTCTACTTTTTCTCTGCTAGGAAGGCAGCTTAACCTCAGTCAGGTTGCTGAAGGCTCTGAACTATATAGGGGGGGAAATGATGTTTGAGACTTAGGAGAAGTGTTTTTCAGTTTGTGACACAAAGTTGGCCCTGTGTAATCAGTTTTCCTTTAAATACCCCCCCAAAAAAAAAAACAACAAAAAAAACCCCAACCAACCAACCAAAAAAAAAAACCCACCACAAAAAGAATAAACCCCCCAAAACCCTAATAATTTAAGGTATATATATGAAAATCAGCAATGTAGTCAGCATTCTTTCACACTATCTGATTCTGACTAGCAATTTTCTGGATCATAGAATCATAGAATGGTTTAGGTTGGAAGGGACCTCAAGGATCATCCAGCTCCAACACCCTGCCATAGGCAGGGACACCTCCCACTAGAGCAGGCTGCTCAAGGCCTCATCCAGCCTGGCCTTAAATGCCTCCACGGAGGAAGCATCCACAACCCCCCTGGGCAACCTGTTCCAGTGTCTTACCTCCCTCACTGTAAAGAACTTCCTCCTAACATCCAGTCGGAATCTCCCCTCTTCCAGCTTAAACCCATTCCCCCTCATCCTAACATTACTAGACCGTGTAAATAGTCCCTCCCCAGCCTTCCTGTAGGCTCCCTTCAGATACTGGAAAGCCACTCTAAGGTCTCCTCGAAGCCTTCTCTTCTGCAGGCTGAAGAGCCCCAACCCTCTCAGCCTGTCCTCATAGCAGAGGTACTCCAGCCCTCTGATCATCTTCGTGGCTGTCCTCTAAGGCAGTCACTGCAAGCTGGCTTCTAAAAGTGGAGGAGGCAAAACTGTTAACAATCAGCACACTTCACTCAGATTTGAAAATCTGTAGTTTCCTCCTCCACATAAAATCTAATTAAAATATGCAGCCTGTGGTCTGCAAAGCAAACAGTTCTGCTTGTCATAACCTAAAGTATTAACTTCTTTCTAAAACAGCTTTGTGCAGTCTATAATCCTTTTAGCAGTGCACAGCCCTCAGGTGTTTGCTAGGTTTAGTGCAAAACTGAGAGGCTAGAGAAACTTAACAGTAAGTCCAGGATTTATTCTGGTTCCCAAGAAGGCAGGCTACCTTGTCTGTCTCAATGTTAAGGGAACAAGGCTACTATTTTGCTTGGGGGTTTTATGTACTTAAATTCCTCTAATCATTTGGGAAAGTTTTAATTTAAGGGCTAGCAAATAGGACATAGTTTAAAGTCTGTCATTATCAGTTACGTAAGTATTTCTTAAGCTTGTGAGTGTCGTTTTGGTTTGTGTGGGATTTTTATTTGGGGTTGGGGTATTTTTTTGTTTGTTTGGCCATTTTTTAGAGGGAAAATCATTTTATGGCTTTAAGGATGTTGTTAGGTCATGTAGGAAGAAAATTAGAGAGGCAAAAGCCCAGTTAGAACTTAGACTGGCCACTGCTGTGAATGACAACAAAAAGACAAAAAGAGGGGCAAGGAAAACGTCCACTCTTTATTGGACAAAAAGGGGAATGTAGTGACTAGAGATGAGGAGAAGGCAGAGGTGCTTAATACTTTCTTTGCCTCAATTTTCAATAGCAAGGCAGATTGTCCTCAGGACAGCTGTCCTCCTCAGCTGGTAGGTGGGGTCAGGAAGCAGAGCAGCCTCCCTCTAATCCAGGAGGAAGTAGATAGGGACTTGTTGAGTCTCTTGGATCCTCACAAGTCTATGGGACAAGATGGGATCCATCCTAGGGTGATGAGAGAGCTGGCAGATGAGCTCGCCAAGCCACTCTCCATCATTTATCAACAGTCCTGGCTCACTGTCCAGCGAAGGGCAACAAGGCTGGTGAGGGGGGCAGAGCACAGCCTTGTGAGGAGCTGCTGAGGGAGCTGGGGTTGTTCAGCCTGGAGAAGAGGAGGCTCAGGGGAGACCTCATTGCTATCTACAACTACCTGAAAGGAGGTTGCAGCCAGGTGGGGGTTGGTCTCTTCTCCCAGGTACTCAGTGACAGAAGCAAGGGTTCCATTGTGAGGCAGCAGTGTCTTGTCTGCATGCAGATCAAGTTATGAACGATTACCATTGTCAGCTTAGCGTACCATGGTAAAGACTGTATGGTTTGCAGGGGAAAATGGAAACAGAGCTGTAGGTGGTACAGATTCTCTCCTTGATGTTTCTCAACAATTCAGCCCTAACTGGTTGGAAAATGGAGCATGTCATAAAAATGTATTGAAGGAAGACATGGCTCAGGGATTTTTGAAACTGCTGTCATCTTTGAAAGGTACAGTGGCTTTCCATTTCTTCCCTTCCCAGAATTTGATTGTAGAAAAAAAACAACTTTTTTTCCTCTCTGTTCCCCTCCTGTTTCAAAAGTTGCCTAGTTTTGAGAAAGTCCTTCCAGTACCAGGACACATCTGTGTGCATTTGTGACATGTCTCTCTGCAGCTGTTGCCCTTCTTTTGGTTTCTAATATGCTACTTTTATTAATGTATTTTATGGTAGATGATGGTAATTACAAAGGAGACAATAACTGAGGAACTCAGCACTGACACGGTTTGTGAAGAAAAGAGCTTGGCATTTGATGACATCCTCCTCCTTTACAACTCTTTCATTGGCTCAGCAGTATTTACTTTTAACATAGTTTCTGTGCTTTTCTAAAGTAATGCCTTAAGTTTTACATGTGTCTCCCCAGCTGGGGAAGGGTTCACATATATACAGAACACAGGGCTCATCAGAGATTTAGGAAATGAGCCTGGTCTCCCTTTTGTGGGTCATTTTCCTTGAGACCAGCTGTTGCCATTCCATGGAGAACCCCGAGGTTCACTGTGGTGAGCTCACATACACCTGCACCAACAGCAGCCGTAGGCCCAGGCCTCAAGCCAGGCTTTGGGCACGGCACCTCCTCTGCTCTGTTGGCCAGGCCAGAGAGCTGGTTTGGCGGCGGGGCACCATATGCTGTGTGCTGGGGCCCGAACAAACACCTCACATTCGCCGCTAAATTCATTTGCTGTCCACGACCCCCTGGTAAGAGGCTGTTGGGGTGCGGTGACTGAAACAAGCTACCGCGTCACTCCTCGTTAGTATAGTGGTGAGTATCCCCGCCTGTCACGCGGGAGACCGGGGTTCGATTCCCCGACGGGGAGAGAGTCTCTGCTTTTACCCTCCGAGGAGCGCTTCTCCGCCACCTCCCTCTGCCGGAACCCTGGTCGCGGTCAGGCAGACGTTTTGGGAGCTGCTCCAAAGCGAAGTGGACGGGAAAAGTGCGGCCGGTGTGTGGTCCTGTGGAGTTGCTCCCTGGCGCCGGTAAACGCAGCCCGCGGACCGGAAGATGGGACCAAGGGGAAAAAAAAACAACAACAAACCAAACTAAGCCAACAGAACTCCACCAGGTGTGAAAGTGTTTCTTTTATCAATTAATGTCACTCTAGTAAATGCCCACGATGCTCTGCACAGCTGCTTACCGCGGCTCGCCGCCGCAGTCCCCGAAAGAGTGGGCTCGCAGCATTTCCCAGCAGCTGCACCAATTCCAGTACCACTACAGTGTATTCACAGGAGCGTCTGAGCTGTGGGAGTGCTCAAAGAGTCACTGTGCGTTAGGCCGGTTAGCTCAGTTGGTTAGAGCGTGGTGCTAATAACGCCAAGGTCGCGGGTTCGATCCCCGTACGGGCCACTTATTTTGGAGAACGCTGCTGACTCCCTTTTTCAGTACTTTACAGGAAGTCATGTAACGTGGAAGCAAACTTGGTAGCTCCCAAGGGGAAACTTGGCTTCGGCGATCAAAGGGCAGCCGTTATGGGAGGGCTCCACCTCATGCTGTGCAGACCTTGATGTGACTAACCTTATGCACTAGAAACTTATTGGAGGTGACTTTGTATTACGTCATGCAGAGAACCTACATTAGTGTTACCTCACTCCTCGTTAGTATAGTGGTGAGTATCCCCGCCTGTCACGCGGGAGACCGGGGTTCGATTCCCCGACGGGGAGAGCTGTTTTCTTGGAACAAAGAATGGGCAATCTTGTATTTTCATCGGACAAGGAACGAGATTCTCCCTTGTCTTTTCCTTAGGGGGTGGCCAACAAGGTTCGTGCTGAAGTAAGAAAGCTCAGCCTAGCACAGGGAGAAGGGAGAAAATGCTATCTGGAGGAACCTAGGGTAACACCCAACATCTGTCTGATCTGCTCCCAGCCTTCTTGACAAAGGAGCTGGTTGCCTTCCTGTCTTAATCAAAGCTGAGATGCACAGTGCAGGAAGATTGTCTCTTTGAAATAGCCAGCTGCCAGTCTCCACTCTCATCAGGTGAGAATGGGATCCCAACTCAGAATCTCCCAGTTACACTGCTGTAGCACATCTTAAAGCATTCCCCACCATTAAAGTTAATGCAGGTAGTAGCAAAAGACATAATTAAGTGCCACCTTTTTCACAACTTCCTGAAAGCAGAGTTTGGATATGATTTTAAATCTTAATATTCCCTTTATTATTTTAAAAAATAATTCTAAAACATCTCAACATTTTATAAGGGTAAGCAGTGCTATTTAGGTACAGATAATGCTTTCATTGCACTAGGGGAACACTTCACAGTAGTCTGCCATTTTGCAGTCCAACAAATGAGTTGAGGAACTTAAGCGTGCACTGTGGTCCTGTGAGGGTAGTGCCTGTCCTTCACAAGGCAAAAATCAACATAGGGAAATAACATTAGCTGATCAATCTTAAATGAGTTCACACATCTGCAAGTAATAACAAGTTGCAAGTAAATAACAATTAAGGCACCAGGTAAGAGTATAAATAGCTCTATTAGAACACCATGCAACAGCAGTTTGAACGAGCTGGTGTTTTGCAGGCATTTGTGTTCTTTCATAATGGCTCAGTGTCAGCAGTCTGTCTTGTTCATGATCCATGTCAGTGCACCCAGTCTTTGGGATTACGCAGAACCTCCAAGATTTCTGCTTCTTTTGAGCTCTCGGGGGGTATGTGCATGTACTCCCACCTGGAGGGAGAGAAGCTCACTCAGACTGCCACCTGGATGTGTTTGGACTTGAGTTGCCTGTTCTGAGAAAGCAAATCTCCATCCACGGCTGACAGTCTTGGATTAGGTGACAGATATGGCCACAAATCATTAAATCCAGTTAAAAAAAAAATAAAAATCAACCAAATAGACAGGAGAAATGTTAGCTCCATCTTTTTCCAAACTTCGGGAGAGGCTGGAAGAACAAAGAGCAATGCCCTCTACCTCCCACTGCCCACCAATTTCTTTGCAAAGATACTGCAGCAGTCTCTTGTGACACACAAGTATTACGAAGATGAGCACAAAAGGAACCCAAACAATTTTGACAGTAAGGACACAGGACCTGTTTTTCCACCACGTGGACTAGAAGCTCTACAAGTCCTTGCTGAATACTGGCTTTAAAAACAAAGGTGATGAAAGTCCACTTTTTATTGAAAAGGCAATTAAAAGAGGCATGACAGAGTTAAGAAAAGTGTTTGCAGCCACAAAGGGATGGGTATAACTTTTTTGATTTTTTTTTTTTTCCCTCTAAGAAGGACTCATTTATGCTGTGAAGTGGCCTGTTTACACTGAAGAAAAACAAAACTACATCATCCCAGCAATGGAATCAGAAGGTCCAGGTCAGGGACACTTCTAGTAACAGCAGTGTGATGAAGCTATATGGCAAGACCAGGACTGCCTTCCTGGTTAATGGTAGTAGGCAAAGGACAGTTTTCCTAATGGAAGTCACAAATGATCATGGTCTGAGCTACTCAGCATATATAAAAGCAATCAAAAAGGGGGCATAAACAGTAAATGAGAGAGTTTGCTGATATTGCAGGATTAAGCACAATAGTTAAAATCTGAGAAAGCATCTGAGAAAAGCCGAGCAACTGAACAATAAAACAGTACATAACATTCACTGTTGATTGAAAGTGATGTACATAGAAAAAAAAAAGTTACATATTGTGCTAGTTTGAAGCTAATTGGAATATTTTAATGGAATTAGATAATTGGCTGTGAAAATAAAATAATAGTGATGTCTGTATCACTCATTTGTTCTGCTGAAAGAGAGAAAACCAACAAACATAAACCAAGCCAGTCTCTGGCTGCTGTTTGCTTCACTAATTCTTCTGCCTGGGCTTGTATAACTCCAACTAATCATTCTGCTTTTAACTTCTTATATGGCTTCCACATCTCACCCCCTGCATGTAAGAGATTCTGAAATAAGGGAGGAAGGGTGGAAAGAAAGAGGGGAGTTGGTTTGAAAGCCCTCCTAGGTGGTTCTGCTGTTCGGGAGGGGTTTTGTATTTCTGTATTACATTTAACCTGTATATAGTTGTAAATATCTGTATATATGCCTGTAAATTGTGCCACGTTCTAAATATAGCTTCATTCCTTAACTTCCATCTGGCTGAGTTAGTCTGGTGAATTCAGGGGGAGGATGGGAAACTCCCAGACATAAACATTAAGAGACTGAGTTAACTTTTATTGCTCAGAAAAGATCTTGGCATCATCATTCAGTGAAAAAGCCAGCTCAATGCTTAGCAGCAGTCAAAACCAGCAAACAGCATTTTAGGATTGTGAAAGGAATAATGAACTAAAATATCGTGATACCATTGTATGAGTCAGCAGCACAGCTGCACCTTGGATACACATATGTAGCTTATGCTATCTGTTGCTTATCCCCAGTTCAGCAAGGGCATAGAAAAATTAAGCTTAAAGAAAGTGGCAAAGGAATGGAACAGCTACTGAACAAAGACTTAAAAAACACAGGACTTGCCAGTCTGGAAAACAAAAAAACAGAAGTCTGTAAAATATTAATTGTAATGGAGAAAATGAACAGGAAGCAAATCTGGTTACTCACTGAAAAGTCAAATGAAAGTCACTGTGTGCAAGTAGGAAACACAGAAGCACTTCTTCATAAAACATACAGTTAAACTGTGGAAATCCTTGCAACATCCTTCTCAGGACTGCCAGAAGCTCACATGGTTTCAAAGCACTACTAAACCAAAAACTCATGGAGCAAGGAGGGGAAATCTCTCAAGAAGTACCAAGCACAGAAAGTACCACTTCTTGACAGAAAACATCTAGACCACATATTATGGGCAACTGGGTAAGTGTAGTAGATCAGAGAAGCATCTGCATGTATTTTCTTCCAGTATCTCTGTTAAGAAACTGGACACCGTGACAGGCTTTCGATTGAATCCTGTACAGTACTTTAATAAGAACAGTGCCTACCTGCAACTCCATATAACCATGACCTTACCTTGCAGTCAGAGGCAGAGACATAAGAATGCTTTCAATCCTAGAACCTGGTGTCAGGAGGCCAAACTTTGTACCTCTGTCATAAACCAAGTTAAATTCTACGTACCTATGGGGAGTGAAGAGATGCAACAGAAAAATAAGTTGGTTATCAGAAGGCAGTTGTGTCTTCCTCAAGTAGCAGACATCAAACAAAACCAGGCTGTCTTTCTGCTGTGTTGGGTGTCAGAATGAATCCTGTCCTGGAGCAAACTGTTCTCCAGCATTCTTTGTATGGAAGTGCAGGTGTGACCTTTCCACCCCACAAAGTACTGAAGTAATGACCTTAAGCTAGCAGACTAGAGCAGACAAACTATTCAAAGGACAGCATTCTGCATAGTATTATTAGCTCACTTCTCCCATGTCTCAACACTGCTGGCAAGCTCAACAACAACTTTAGCTTGGTTATGTTAGTACTCTTTTGTGTGGTGATCCCTGACATTAAGAAGAGCCTTAAAGGAAAGTCAGAACAAGATTTTGTCTCCTGGCAGACCTAGAAAGAAGCAGGCTGCGACTTTCAAGTGGAGAATGATTTTCTGTCCCCAGTACAGAAGCAAGGATAATTCTGAAGCAGGGATTATCTTAATAACCAGTACTGAGGTATTAGTACTTAACAGAGGTTCAGGAAGGGAGGAGTTCTTCTTGGTCTGCAGAAACAAGAGAGCGTTACCTAGCCCAACAGCCTGAAAACAGGTCCAAGGAAATAAACAGGCCTTAAAAGCTGGTCCTTGCTGCAGCTTTAAAAGAAGCTATTCCCCCTTACAATCTTAGGAGGCTTGCAAAATTCTGCCCACAGGCTGGCTCCTGAAAGCCCAACACTCAATGGAACAGTCCCACCAAATTAAGCATTTATGCCTGAGTAACTGAGGCAGGCCAGTGATCTAAACTTGAACGCTTATGCCCTCTCTATGCTATGCTCACAGATTTCTGTGCGGAAGAAGCAGAAACTGAACAAAGACTCCCTAGTTCTGCACAAAGCACATGCGCTGCATGTGGATATGGGACTTTGGGACAATGTTTAATGGCCATGATGGTATTAGGTTGATGGTTGGATTCAGTCTTAGAGGCCTTTTCCAACCAAAACAATCCTATGGTTCTACTGCATTTTCTCCATATGCTTACACAATCTCAGGATACAGGAAAAGGAGTACAACTCTATCTATCAGTGTACTTGAGTTTTTGCTGCAGAAACAGTTGTTCACTTTAATAACCCTTCAAAGTCTTTCAGGTTACAGTGACTTTGCATCATGCCAAAAAAAACCCAAAACCTCTCTTTATTCCTTTACAGAGCTCACTGCCTCCTCACTTCAATGCCACAATCAAATTAAATGCATTAAGAAGTTAAAAGTACTCTTGGGTGCAGTTATGACTTTCTTGGCTTTAGCTTCGTTACTGAATAGGAACCATGACTCCTTCACCCTTAGCTCCTCACGTCACAGGGCAGTCCTATATCCCATACCATGAGGCTGCAGGAAAGGGCAGAATTCAGGACATGGGGAGCACATGAACCCTTTGTCTTATAAAGCAGCAACTTCTCTCGGGTTTTGAAGCAGCTGGAGAGAAACCATGGCATTTCATAGGAGTTGCTCCTGCTGCAACATGAAAGAGTGGGAGATAGAGATGAGGGCATGCCAATACCTCCTTTGCATCCTCTTCAGCAGTCAAGCAGTGGATTAGCTCTGTGCATAAAAATACTGAAATTCTCTTGTGAGCCTTAGAGCACTCATGCAAACTTAGCCCACAGGACATAAACTTGCAACCATTAAGAACCAGCTGATTCCACCTCCCTTGTATTCATTTGCTCCTTCAGTACTCACCGTCCTCTCCGAAGCTGCTGCCATAGCTTTTCCTCTGGTGTGAAGGAGTCACGGCAGTGCTTTTTCACAATGGGAATATAACAAGGCACAACAGCTTTGGCACAGCTCTTCACAAACTGGAATACTTCCTCCTTGGAGGGAGAGTCCATGTCATCAAAGAATATGCCTCCAATCCCCCTTCGCTCACCACGGTGTTTGATAAAGAAGTAGTCGTCACACCTAGAAGCAGCAGCAGAGGATTATTAACACAGGCCACAATACTCAAAGACATGAGCAGAACTCCAAGCAGCTACATGGCACAACAGAGTGCTAGCAAAACACTGATGACAAGTCAGTCCCTTCAGTGCCAGGCCTACTGCTCCTTCACTGACTGCCACCAGCCAGGATGGTCCAGCACCCTCTGGAAAGCACTCCCACCTTCACTTACGGCAAAAATCCTGATTGTATGGTCTCTGCCAAGCCACACATCACCACACAGTCACTGAACGTCTAACAATCAAATGCCATGGCAGATGCTTCCATGGGGAGTGATCCAATCCATACCTTCTATCTACACAGAGGGACACCTGATCTCAAAACTTCATCCTCAGGGCTCTTTCTAGATTTCACTGCCAAATTTATATGTAGATACCACATTACTTGTACAACTTTGAGAAGAACTCAAACTTGCAGGAGAATCTCTTTTTTGCCATTCTAGTGAAAGAATTGCTTTTCCACATCAAAACTAAAAGAACCTAAAAGCCCAAGACCACAGAAGAAAGCCATTATCACTTAAGGAGAAATCAAAAGTGAAGCAGCATTGCCTGGAAAAAGGCTTAATAGTGAAACTTGGAAGATGGGAGTCATTGTAGCAGTGACTCTTTGTGGCTTATGTTCTAATTTATGAAGGATTAAGTGCACCTAGTCCTACAACAGAGAGGCAATTAATCTCTTGTATTTACTGGGAGTATGCAGATGTGCAATTCCTGTAAGTTAGTGATTCATTCTATCCACACCCTATCTTTCTTATGGTTGCCTGCCTGGGTAGTTATACCCTGCAAGCAAGTCTTAACATGGAGAAATGGAAAGGAAGTAAGAAGCGGAGACCATCAGAGAATCAATCATAGAATAGTTTGGGTTGGAAGATTTGGACCTTAAAGATCATCCAGTTCCAACCCCTTCACCATGAACAGGGGCACCTTCTGAACGAGTAGACCAGGTTGCTGACAGCCTTGTTTATCCTGGCCAGTCTAAATCATAGAATCAACCAGGTTGGAAGAGACCTCCAAGATCATCCAGTCAACTAGACCATGGCACTAAGTGCCTCATCCAGTCTTTTCTTGAACACCTCCAGGGATGGCGTTTAGTTCCTTAAATCTGCCCTCCTCCAGCTTTAATCCATTCCTTCTTGTCCTGTCACAACAGCAAGGAAACCTTGCCTTCCTTTGGGACCATATATGCATCCATCCACAGTTTCTGCTCACAGGCAATAAAAATGCTATGGCCATAGCAGGACAATGTGTAGCTGCAGAAGACAGCCTAAGCTAAATGAAGGGATAGTCACCTTTTTTGTTTTTTTTTTAATTGCAGTAGAAAGAATTAGGAAAAAAGGCTGTGCCAGAAATGCAAAACCTGGCCAAAGTCTAAACTGAAATCAGGGACACAGTGGGTGAGTTCATTGTGTGGGGGGCCACATAACTCCCAGAACCACTACAGTGGTGAACACAGTAAGAGCTTTTATATTGGATAAAGGTAGGAAAAGGGGCAATGCTAATTATTAAAAGCTCTGGTAGTGAGAAGCACATGTCCTAGACAGGTACTTCTTACAGCAAACAATGCAGAGACAACTGCCTTTGTCTGTGGGATACAACTGGTCCTCTTCTGAGCTGCCCTCAGACTAAGAACAAGTGTCCTTCTCTGTGAACCCCTGCTAGCCTACTTAGGCTGCAAACAACCTGACCATTAAGGCAGACATTCTGAACATGCAAAGAACTCCAAAGAGAACAAGACTGTAGCTCTAAGCTGTGCTTCCCAACTAAGTGGTTGCCACCCAAGGTACAACACCCACTTTATCTCCTGTCCACAGGTAAAACCCAGTAGCTTACAAAAGGGTAACCCCTCCTTCCTGGACACCACAGCTTGCAGCAGATAGAATTATCAGACACAGAGCAGCAAGCCCCTCCTAGCAGTGAAGGATCTTACTACTTGTATCACTCAGCTCAAGAAGAATGCTCAAGGTTTGCATCTTTAGATTAATATGCTGTTGAACACTCACTGACTGTGTCACTGGAAAAAAAAAGTACAGCTCCATCAAAACTATGAAGCTTCGACATCAAGAACATCTCCTCTAGCTACCTGGCAAAAAAAAACCAAAGGTCATGAAGGTCACTCTGAAAGCAGAAAAAGTGGAGTGGAATTTTCAGCTCTGGCCCACAAGCTCACGCTAACGTCATGCACATTTACCATGAATTCACTGTAAGCAGGATTTGTGCAAGTCTTTGGAACAGAAGTCCTGGTTTAACATCGGAGGCTACCATTTAATTTTAAGTTGCCTAGTGAAGCTTGTGCTTTAAAAACCTCGTAGAGTCAGCTCATGTTTTATTTGACCTATAGATCTATGATCTTAGCTGCCAGTTCTCTGATTTGAAAAACTCAGGCCTCTGTAAATAAAAGATTGGTTTAGACTATGTTTTGCCCTAGTGCACATGTGCTAGTTTTCATTAAGGTTTGCTGATACTTTTCAAAAAGCAGCAGAACATACTGGTCCTACAGCACATTTAACTGGAAACATCAGTGCTGCCTTCTGCTCTCACAGGACGAACCCAAGCACATCTCTTCCCACCTACCATTTCTTGTACTTGGGATACAGCTTCAGGTCATGCTTGTCACAGGCTTCTTTCAAAGTCTTGTGAAAATGAACAGCATCCTCTTCATTCAAGTAAGTTGGAGTGAGATCACTCCCACCACCAAACCACCACTGTTTAGTTCCTATGGGAGAAAGTAACATTTTTTTCTTTTGAACTTCCAAACAGCAGTATGCTGCTAGTGGTGCACAACAACTAACTACTATCTTTACAATAGGAAACAAGACATGAGTTGCTGGAGCGTGTCCAGAGAAGGACAACAAAGCTGGTGAAGTCTCCAGAGAACAAGTATTATTAGGAGCAGCTAGAGGGAACTGGGATTGTTTAGTCTGGAGAAGAGGAGATTGAGAGGAGACCTCACTGCTCTCTACAACTCCCTGAAAGGAGGCTGGAGTGAGGTGGGGGTCAGTCTCTTCTCCCTAATATCAGGTGGCAGAATGCGAGGAAACGGTCAGAAACTGTGCCAGGGTAGGTTTAGACTGGATATTATGAAAAAACTTCTTTTCTGCAAGAGTGGTCAGGCATTATAACAGGCTGCCCAGGGAAATGGTGGCATCACTGTCCCTGGAGGTGTTCCAGAAATGCGTGGACATAGCATTTTGAGACGTGGTTTCATGGCCATAGTGGTGTTAGGTTGACAGATGGACTTGATAACCTTAGAAGTCTTTTCCAACCAAAACAATTCTATGACTCTGTGATTATTCAGTGGTGTCCCTAAACCCCAATCAGCAAAAATATTGACTTTGATATAGTGTGATGACCAATGACCTCAAGAAACCATTGCAACAGATTTCAAAGCAGTAAACACCACCTGCACAGTATTTAAAGCCCCTGACCCTAACATCCCTGACAGGATGGGCTAGCATCTTGTGGGAACTTCAAGAATCCAGAAACATTTTACTCCAGGGAGGGAACATCATTATTAAATGCAGGGAAGTAACTCACTAAAATTATCCATAATGCTCCAGGAAAAAAAAAAAACCAAACAGAAAATGGAAGAAAATTCTCTTCTTGCTTCTTGGAAGTACATCCACTGCCACAAGGCAGTGGTGGGGTCTCACTATTAGACCACCTAGCTTGAAGCCCCCATTTCTGACAGCAGAAAGTTGCAGAAACTCAGGGATAAAAGGCATAAAGCAGTTAGAGAGTGATGTTTCTGACAGTACGTCCTGCCCAGCTTCTGAGACAAAGGTACCACCTGACCAGAATGCTTATTGGTCCTTCACAGAACCTTCTTCTAGTAAATTCCACAATTGGCTCTTTGAATATATTTTACATATACTTGTAACAACCTACATTTTAACTTATATCTGGAACCCATGATGTACTCTGCATAAAAGTGAAGTACAAACCCTCTTATCAGAAGAATGCATCACTGTGATTTTACAAATGCACAAATGAAGGCCCAGAGATCAAGAGATGCAATGCTATACAACTGACTCTTCATACACCTGAGAACAAACCTGGACCAGTTCTGTACCTCTCGCCCTAGCTGTGCATTCTTGCTTCTTCCATCTAGAATCGTCATTTCATACATGTTCCACCAGCCTGAAATTCTTACCATCTGCTTCTTCAATTTCAAAGTATCTGTAGTTGAAGTGCATGGTTGGAACATGAGGGTTCTTTGGATGGATAACAGAGCTCACACCCATAGCGCAAAAAGGCAGCTTCCCTAGATAAAAGGATGCACAAAGATGTTCAGCTTTTCAGGTAATTTATTCTCATTTAAGGAACATCACTATCTTCTCCCTGGTTTCCATGCTACTGTTCCACTACAAGAAAATTCCTCATGGTGGGTCACCATAATTATTAGTCAATGTGCAATGTGCTTCTCATCCACACTCCTCTCTGCGCCCTAACTAAACGCTCCTTTTGGCGTTTGTCCTATTATGCAACAGCATGTTAGATAAGGAGCACTTAAAATTTAAGGCTGCTATAGCTTTTCACCACACCCAGTTCTCACAATCAACCTTTGCTACACAAACGTGGGCTGAATCCTCTTTAGTCTTCAAGTCTTTTGGTTTTCTCCCTCTGCCTCTTTGGTACACAGTGTTGAGCTACGGCGTTGTCATACTCACAGTACACTGCTTAAAGCAGGGCACTCTGACACCCAGCTTTTCAGGGGTATGAAAGTCCACCTGCCAGGCTTACTGGTTCGAAAACACCGATTCGGCCTTCTTCACGTTCTATCCAAAGGCCAGGCTCTGCTTTCAGAGTCCGCGCGGGGGAACACCCAGGTGCACGCATCCCGGTCCCCGACACTACATCCCCGCCGGACACTTACCGTCTTTGGCTTTCAGAGACTTGCCCCTGCTCCGCATCTGCCGCGCTGCCTCCTCGGACAGGAGCCCGAACACGACCGACACGTTCACGCCCGCCTTCTCGAAGACCTCGCCGTCCTGCAGCACGCAGCTGATGCCGCCTCCACCTGTCAACACCAGGGTCACCCTGCGTCGAGGCTGCCGCTGACCTCTAGGGTGCCTGAGCTCAGGGCGCCCCTCGCAGACCCCTCGTACCTTCCTTCCTCTCCCAGGTGTCAACAGCGAAGGAGGCGCCGGGGTCCAGAGCGGCAAGGGCGCGGCACACCTCCCCCTGTGTCTCCATGATGAGCAGCTCCATACGGCTCCGCAGCTCCCGCCGCCGCCGCCGCAGCTCCCGCAAGCCGGTCACCGGAGGAGCCATGAACCGCTGCCGCAGCTCCTCCTCCTCCTTCTCATCCTCTTCGGCCGCCGCCATCACGGCCCGCTGCCACTGCCATAGCCCCAACCCCAGCCCACCCANGCGGGGCGGGCCGCGGCCGGGGCGGGCCGGGCGGAGCGGGGGCTGGGCTGGGGCGGGCCGGGCCGCAAAGCGCGGTGTATAAATTTGTGGGTGAAGGCGGGGGCTTGTGTCTGTGTTCGAACAGGGCAGCCGGTCTCGGCTGGGTGCCGTGAGGGTGGTCAGCGCCCTGTAACTTTTCGGGCTGGATTTACTCCGCGCTGCCCGCCCTGTGTGAGTACTGAGGCCCTGAGAAGCAGTGGCGGAGGAAACCTCAAGCGCCGCGGCTCGCCTGATGCGGCGGTGGGGAAGGGGCTGCCGTCCGTGGGGCCGTGACACGTTTTTGTACATGGGTGTTGAAAAACCCGGTCCTGTCAGTGCAGCTACTTGAGACTGCAGGGATGTCGTGTGAGTAAAGGCACAGGGCCTGGCGTAGCTGCAACAGGTGTAAAACTTTGTCTTCTTGAGTCACTCTTGTGAGCACAGGGGAATTGGCTGACCTGTGCACGGCACTATGGGCTTTAAACTCGAAGTAATGACTCATGTGCGTTGGTCAGAACAATCCTTAGTACCATTCCAGGTTGGGGAATGATAATATTGAGAGCAGCCCTGCAGAGAAGGACTCGGGAGTACTGATGGATGAGAAGTTTGACATGAGCCAGCAAGACCAAATGGCATTCTGGGCTGCAACCATGGCCAGCAGGTTGAGAGAGGGGATTCTGCCGCGGCTCCGGTGAGACTTTACCTAGAGTACTGTGTCCAGCTCTGGGACCCTCAACAAAGGAAGGATGTGGGCCAGAGTAGGCTCAAGATGGTCAGAGGGCTGAAGCATGTCTCCTCTGAGAACAGACTGAGAGAGTTGTGGTTGTTAATCCTGGAGAGAAGGCTCTGGGGAGACCTTACAGTGACACTTCAATATCTGAAGAGGGCCTGCAGGAAGACTGAGCAGAGACTGTTTCCAAGAGCATGTGGTGATAGGACAAGGGCCAATGGTTTTTAAACTTGAGCAGGTAGGTTTAGGCTGGTCATTAGGAAGAAGGAAGCTCTTTACAATGAGGGTAGTGAAATATTGGAACAGGTCGTCAATAGAGGCGATGAAGGCCTGGTCCCTGGAGACTTTCAAGGTCAGCCTTGATGAAGCCCTGAGCAGTGGGATCTAGTTGGAGGTGCCCCTGCTCACTGCAGGATGGTTGGACAAGATGACCTTCAAGGGTCCCTTCAAACCCAATGCATTCTGTGATTCTTTCTGTGATTAGAACCTGACTAGTTTGTGGGGCTGCCAGTTTAGTGCAATGGGAGTATTTCCAATAAATTTGAGAGTGCGTACACTTACACTTTACCCGTTCTTTCCAAAGTTGAAGCATATTTTACTTCTCCTAACGAAATAAGAATTCAGATTAATAACGACTTTGAATATTGCATCCCTTAATGGGTCATCCATTTTTGTACTTGTGTGCATTGTGGTAGTGAGGCTGCAGTGAGTTTTGTTTTCAGTGAGATGGAAGACATTTAGATTTGCTTCACAGCTAAATGTCTCTACTGATGCAAATTAGTATGATTCTGGAGAATGTTGTAAGGCTAAAGTGATTTGGGAAAATAAATGAAGAGTCTGATCTACAGTTTTATGCAAGGTGACCTCCAATGAAGAAAAGAATATTCCTAATTTTTTGGCTGTTGTTTTACCAAACAGAAGAAAAGAGCTCTGAAACTCCTCTGCTGTTTTTATTTGGGTGCTGTCTACTTTGTTTTTCTTCTTTTATTATAATTTATTCACAAAGGGTGTTAGCAAAAAACCCAAGAAACACTGCATGCTCTAAGGGGTGACATACAATCAGACCTGATTCAGGCCAAGACAGGCACAATACTTTCACTAAGACTGCTTAACACCTCTTTTTAAGCATTGAGTACATGCAGTAGCTTATCAGAAAATTCAAAGAAAAATATTCATTGAGAAGAGGAACATTCCCCATGAGGCTGGGGGGGGTTTCTGTTACTTCTACAGTTAAGAGCTAATCTTATCCAGTTTACTGTATCACACAAAGCCTTGATTGTAACTTCAACGGGATGCTGGACAAGTACTGTTGTTTAATGGGGGTCAGCTCAAATCTTTTGTGTGACAGTGTAGACTGAATTTAGTTAGTACTCCAGTGTGTTGTCGCAAGTAGAAGCTTTGTGGGCTGAGCTAAAACAGTAGGTGATGTGCAGCTCCTAAGAGAAAGATAAAAAATATTCCTTCTGTATTTGTCATCTTGGTAATTTGTCTGGATGATAGGTTCTTAGGAATCCTTCATAGAATCATAGAATGGTTTAGGTTGGAAGGGACCTCAAGGATCATCCAGCTCCAACCCCTCGCCATAGGCAGGGACACCTCCCACTCGAGCAGGCTGCTCAAGGCCTCATCCAGCCTGGCTTTAAACACCTCCAGTTTTTTCTTTATTTAATGCAGGATTGATTCTCCTGGCTATGTGAACAAGGGAAAGGATAACTACATAAAAACAAACTGCTGTGCTTCTGAAAGGTAACAAGTTATGAAATGCTTTAGGAAAGCCTTTTTTTCCCTCTTAATACTTGATTGCCTTTACAACGTTAATTGAAGAGAAGAGAAAAAGTGAATCATAGATTCACAGAATTGGAAGGGACCTTAAAGATCATCTAGCTCCAACCCACCTGCCATGGACAGGGGCATATTCCACTAGACCAGCTTTCTCAAGGCCTTGTCCAGCCTGGCATTGAACATCTTCAGGGAAGGGGCATCCACAACCTGTTCCAGTGTCTCAGCACCCTTACTTTAAAGAATTTATTTCTAAGGTCTAGTCTAAATCTACCTTCCTCAAACTTCAATCTGTTCCCTCTTGTCCTATCATTACAAGCCCTTATAAAATGTTTCTCCCCAGCTTTCTTATGCTCTTCAGGTGTTGGAAGGCCTCTATAGGATCTCTCTGGAGCCTTCTTTTTCCCAGGCTGAATAGCCCAAACTCTCACAGCCTGAAATGTAGCATCGTCCAAAGAGAGTGAGCACCCCGGAGTCGTTTGCACTGTCAGGCCCAAAACATGCTCCATGCAGCCACCTCTGCTTTGCGGCAGGTATTGCAGTCTCATCTGCCCTGTTCACTTTCCCACTTGCTCTGTACTCTGCCTTCAGCTTTGCTATTACATCACACAATCTTCATAAAACATCAGGAGTTTTCAAAAAGCATAGCTATTGCATATGTGGCTTCATCAAGGCTAAACAAAGCAGAACCCCTTTCCAAGGAAAGGAAAAGAATGAGCAGGAGCAATTGTTGAAGTGGATTCCCTATTTATTTTCTTGTACTGAGATCCAGATCTAACACCCTATTCCCTGCCCTTGTGACAGCGTCATAACATTTTTTTCTCTTTCAGCCACTGTAACTGTTTATATTGACTGAATGCAATGTTTGCTGTTATGAAAGTCCACCAAGAAGCCAAAATACACATGCTCCCATCTTCTCTGGAATAATCAGTATGTTGTTTATGATTAAGCTAAAGGAGAAGATGACTTAGCTCTCAAGTCTTAAGAGACTGTGTCTCTATTTCTGAGTAACAGACATACGCTGTGATTGTGGGCTTGAAACTGCTCTACTATCTGGGAAGTTCTACAGAGCTCCAGAGATTTACAGTCTTTGAAATGCTCCTGCATGACTACAGAACTGAACTTTAGACTTGTAGATCTGAAATCATGAGCTCAGGCTGCCCAAAGTTCTGTAATGCCCACCGAGAAGCCTTGATTTTAAGGGCAGCAGTTAGCACTATACATTTTAGCATGGTATAAAATATGATCTTTCCCACTCTCACAAGGGAGATGCTAAGTTATTTTTGCTGTGGTAACCACAGGAACTTGGGTTAGAAGAGCTGCAGTGCCGGTTTGGTGTCTTATGTATCTATGAATTTTTTGATGTAAAGCATGATGGCAAGATGAAAGGTGTGTCACTAGGTTCAAGATCATCTTTAATCAACTGGACTGAATCATGTGCAGTAACTTTGTAGCTGTTCACATTTGTTTTGTACAACTTGCTGCCATTTTAAAGATTTTTATATTAGAGAATTTCACAACCTGTGCTTGTTGATCAGAGTTCTGCAAGACACACAAGAGTGAACATCTTAGAGCATTCAGCAGGTTTGTAGTAGTTAGAGTTATTAAAAGAGAAATGTTAGAGAAGAAGTAGCTGTATGAGTGCCACTGCCCAAGATAGCATTAGCAGGAGCATTAATGGCAGGAAGGGTTGTCATGCATATGTGGAGAATCAGCAGAGAGCTTTAGGATGGGAAAGCAGTTTCCATGGAGAAATGCTTGCCCTTGCTGACAAGGAAGATGACCAGTGTTAGAATCAGAGGCAGTACACAGGAAGGGTGCTGTGATAATTTAGAAGTTGTCAGTTTGGGATTAATGATGGTTTCTGGCTGTGGCATTTCTGTCCTGGTGATGAGGGATTATTTTGCTATCTGGTAGAACTGTAGGCTTGATGTACCATTCTAATCTTACCCTTACACTGTGCCATAATGATAAGGTCAGGCAGGATTTTTATGAACAAGGAGATAGACTAGTTTTCCTGTATTGATTCTAGAAAACTAATTATAAGGTCTCTTATTATTTTAATTACTGTCAAAAGATTTTCCTTCCTTGCACCGTTAGTTCATCTTACTTATAACTACAGGTTTTACGATGGCTATCATTCTGTGACCAGATCTAACTATCAGATGTGATTTTCTCCATTGGTACAAAACTAATGTAGTCATTCTTCTCCTCAGAGTGGGCAAAATGAGATCTGTTACCTCAGCATAGAAACCTGGTGGGATTGAAAGATCTATCTGGAGCAGTTCCTTCTTGTCTCAGAACTCTGAGAAACAAAGAAATCACTGTTCTTTTGTCTAGCTTGAAAAAGGGCACCTTAAAAAGGTCAATCAATAAATGTTTTGGCAGCACTCTGGTTTTAGTCTTGCCTAAGAGGAATCACCATATGTTGAATCATGACTTTCACTTCCTTTGCCTGCATTTCTTAATCTTTCATCTCATTTTAGTCTAGTCCTGTGAATGAGGCATTGTTACCAAAGCAGAAATGATCTTGCTGGGTATGAGGCTAGGGACTGCAGAGGCAAGTTTATGAGGATGCGCCCTGGGAACTAGGTTGGAGTGGAGAACTGGAACAGCTCCCATATTGATGGAGTACTTTGAGGGAGAGCAGACAGCAAGGGCAAAGTAGAAGTTTCTGTGGGCAGTTTCACAGTTAGTTTGGAGACCACTAATGTTTTTTAGAAGTTACTTTTCTCAAGTGGGCTAAACTACTCCAAGGTAGCCCTGTTTGGTACAGTGCAGTTGTGCTAGTTTGAAGCTAGCTAGAATGTTTTGGTGAGAAGAACTAGATAATAGGCTGGAAAATGAAAACAATGGTGTTGTCTACTTCGCTCACAGTCTTGCTGAGATGTGTAAAGAAGAAAGGCAAAACATTAGATAAAAGTCACTTTGCTCTGCACTTTGCTTGGGCACTTGGTGCTGGGCGGTTCTCTTCTGCTTTGCCTGCTGAGGAGCTCAGGGCTGCTGGCTGAACTCCATCTTGCTTTCTAACCTCACCCTCCATTTGCTTTGCTGATTCACTTTGCTTCTTAATCCTCTTGGCTGAACCTCCATTCTTCCTTGGGACTGGGGTAAGGTTGAGAGGGGTAGGGGGAAGGTGAGGGTGTGGTTGAGAGCCCCTCCTGGGGACTCAGGTTTCTGGGAGGGGAGTTGTGTCTGTGTTACCTTTTTTACATTGTATATTTCTGTCTATAACTGTATATACTGTAAATATCTGCTTGTAAATTGTGCCAGCTGTAAATATAAGCTTCATTAAAATTTCCAGAGCTGGCTGAGTCTAGTCTGGGTGATTTCTAAAGTGTGGGGGGCGGGGGATACCCCAAACCATCACATCTTTTATTTTGGCGCCCAACATGAGGCTTCTGACTGCTTCTGTCCTCACAGTCAAAATAAAAGATGAAGAGAACCGCCCAGCACCAAGTGTCCAAGCAAAGTGCAGAGCAAAGTGACTTTTATCTAATGTTTTGCCTCTTTTCTTTACACATCTCAGCAAGACTGTGAGCGAAGTAGACAACACCATTGTTTTCATTTTCCAGCCTATTATCTAGTTCTTCTCACCAAAACATTCTAGCTAGCTTCAAACTAGCACAGGGGTTTATAAGGATTGAAATGGGTTTGAGGAGCAGGCTGGCATACTGAAAGCTAAAGAATCCATTTGCTACTGACACTAGTGTCT
Organism: Tricholaema leucomelas; assembly: GCA_013400475.1. Classification (NCBI taxonomy): domain Eukaryota; kingdom Metazoa; phylum Chordata; class Aves; order Piciformes; family Lybiidae; genus Tricholaema lacrymosa; species Tricholaema leucomelas. Next base: position 585,732 of record WAAF01011388.1, read on the forward strand.
GCCAGGAACTTTCTCTGTACAACTTCTTACCAGAGATCTCAAATGCTGATAAGGTGTAGCATGTTATAGGACTGCTGCACCACTTCACATCACACTTCCTTTTTTGTCTCTTTAAGTCAGCATGCCTGGTCATGAGTTCTGTGAGATTTGTCTCTGGGTTTTAAATTAAGCAGTATCCCCAGCTATACTGGATCTTAGCATCACATTATTTCCCCTTTCTGGGTATTTCTACAGTTTCACTATTTTCAGTGTAATAAAGCCTAGAGCTCTGTCCTGATACCTTCCTTCCCTCATTCTTCAAAACTACCTTGAAAGTCCCTAGACTATCATATGATCATCACTGGTTTTCCCCAGAGGGCCTTGTTTTCCATGGAAACACAAGTCTTTCAGGTTATTGTCCTGAATCTACTTTTTGCAAGAGATCTGTTTTCTGCTCTTACTTGTGGGAAAATTCCTGCAACTTTTTGTTTTTCCACAAGTTTCAAATTTTTTATCTCTTCCAAATTTCCTCATTCTCCATTAATGTGAGACATTGACCAATCATAGCAGCACTAATGCCTGCTTCTTGGAGAAACAAAATATCTCCCTGTAAGTTTCTTAGTAAGAGGCCCTGAAGAAGTTCCCTTGTCCTCACCTGTCAAAGGAAGATGTAGGAGGATGGCTTTTATGTTTAAAACAAAGGACCATGTGAAACCCATGCCTTTGATTGTTAAGAAAGGTTGTTTTTTAGGTTATGAAGTTGAGTGGCACAGTATCAAAATGCATTTTGAAGCAGCGCTTTAATCCACCACTGTTATTTCAGTCACTATCTTAGATAAGCAGCTGTGTCTGTTAACTGGGGAAAGTGGAGGATGCAGACATGATGCAACAGCTGAATGGTTGTTCCCCTGCCTTACCCTGGTATCAGTGTGACTCTTCTCTTTCATTGTGATCCATTTCTTTCCCATTTTATATTTAGCTGTAAGAACTGAAGGAAGGGATATTATACATACAGGATTAACCTATCATAGAATGCATTGGGTTTGAAAGAACCCTTGAAGGTCATCTTGTCCAACCACCCTGCAATGAGCAGGGACATCTCCAACTAGATCAGATTGTTCAGGGTCCCATCAAACTTGACCTTGAATGCCTTCAGGAATGGGGCCTCCACCACCACTGGGCAACCTGTTCCAGTATTTCACTACCCTCCTTGAGAAGAACATCCTCCTAATGTCCAATCTAAATCTACCCTGCTCTAGTTTAAAGTCATTGCCCTTGGAAACAGTCCCTCCACAGCTTTCTTGCAGGCTTCCTTCAGATATTGGAAGGCTGCTACAAGATCTCTCTGGAGCCCTCTCTTCTCCAGGTAAACAATCCCACTTCCCAGCCTGTCTTCATAGGAGAGATGCTCCAGTCATCTGCTCATTTTTGTGGCCCTCCTCTGGATCTCCTCCAGTAGGTCCATGACCTGCCTGTGTTGAGGACTGCAGAGCTAGAACTATGCATCAAGTCCTGGAAGCCTGTGGAGCGTTATCTGAACCATTTGATGTAACCAAAGCAAGTTATTTTTCATTACTGCTGCAGCATTTCTGTAGCTAATTCAAAAACATGTCAGTGTATCCAGGTTTAACACCATTTAATACTCTTACTGGTCTGTGGAATTGTGTAAGATAAAAGTGTTAACTCCTACTATGCTTTCAGGTCAGTTTTATCATAGGATTACAGCAATATTATGGATGATTGTGGGGGCTTCATGGAAGCATGAACATTTTAGAGAGCATGCACCTTTTCTGAAGAATAATCTTATGATGTGGGAAACATGCAAGGCTCTTAACTTCTTTTTTAAGTGACTGGTGTCTGACTAATTTGAATTTAATGTTTTGGATGAGCTCTTTGTAGATGTTATTTCAATGGCACTTTTGTAAAAGACAAATTACTTAAACTGCTCAACAGTTTTATATGATTTAATATGTTTTAGGTTTGGCTGTACATCCAAAGCCCTGTCCTGTGAAGCCAGGATGAGGGGAAGCAGAGAAGCTGTGATAGAGAGACTCAGAGGAAGACAGCTCCCCGCTCCCAGAGCTGTTGTTGGTGGACTCACACAAGTCCTTCTCCCAACTGCATGCCCTGCCAGGTATGATGTGACACAGACCCTGTGATGGAACATGTTTGGGAGGGCAGGTGCTTCTCTGTTCCTGGCACCTACTTTCTTTTGTTGGTTTGGCTTTCAAATGCTCTTCTGTAATGTGTGACAAAAAAGATGGGTGAGCTGCAGAGCAAGTGAGTTTTCTCTTTGGTCTGCCCCCACCACACGTGTGGGCTAAGCAGCTGTAGCAGTTCAGTAGGATTTTCTGACAAAAAGAGACGATAAGAGGAATTCACACAATTGGAAAACAGCATTGTGAGTATCTGATAAATTCCTAAGTCCCTGGGAAGTTCCTTCCTTTTAAAAGTAGAGTAATACTACTGCTTTTGGATCTAATGTTTCCAAATACTATTCTCAAACTATTCTTATTGTAAAGATAACCCTCAACCAAACTATTGAAGCTTTACAACCTTCAATTCAGGTTATGTGAGAGACTGAGCCAAATGAATAAAGAAATAATATATTATTATTATTATTTTCATGCCTTATTCCCTGCTTTTTCACAACACCACCTTTTTATATAATTTTTTGATACATTCTCCGTAAACTCAGATAGCAAGTTACAACTTGCACTCAAACAGTTCAATATTGATTGACTTTTTCAGTGCTGACATCTTTGGATCTTGAAAAATATTTGAGCTAGCATGTTTTCAAACCCATCCTGGAAGTACTGGAAGAGGAACTACAGTATCTGTCATTCAATAGCTTGAGCAGTTTGTTTGAAGGAAAAAACCCTGGGCTTGCTCTGTAAGGTAGATCTGCAGGATCTATGAAGGCTTTGGTTATTATTTAGCAAGTTCAGAAACTGCTGAGGTTCAATGTGTTCTTTTCTTTCTGTAACTTTTCCCTGTAATTTCTGGGTATAGTGACTGCAAATGAAAAAACTTCCAAGGTTGTCATACGTCTGTATATCTCCTTCTGTACTTCTAAATCCAGCCTCCTGCCCCATCTGTTGTGGGGTTGATTGTGGTGACAGTGGTTCTACTGCTGATAATCTGGTATTCAACGTATGGTCCATGAGTGGTTAGAGGGAGGATTATTCTAGCATGGGACAAGATGACAGAGTATCTGTTGAAATCACCAGGCAGTAAGCTTACATTGAACAAAGGCAAGTTCTTTTTACATAGCACAGGAGAAATAAACTGTGAGACTGATGTGCTCAGGGCATAATGGAAACATGGGGTATAAAAGGTACGAATTATCTCCAAAAAAAAGCTGAATGAAATCACAGACAGGCTACTAAAAACACAGATGCAAACCCAGCTTCTGGCTCTATCTGTCCATGAACAGCACATTACCAGAGCTCACTAGGGTTTATTGGAGGAAGAGGCACTCTTGCCCTATTTTTGTCCTCTTTCCCAAAGTACTTATTACTGGCTACTGTCTGAGAAAGGGACCTGGCTTTTTATAGATTTAATCTGATTCACCTATATTACTGACCCCTTACATCTCTGAAACAAGAGCAGGATTCATGGCCAAGGGCACTTTTCCTAGTGGGCATAAAAAAAAGTAATCTCCTGAGCTCCACCACAACACGTTCTCACTAGGTTAATATGCAAGGTTAAGCATAATCTGCTTGACCTAAGCATGTTTCCTAGCTAAGAGTAAATGTGTGTTGAATCTGGGGATGGTTTGAGAAGAAAAAGTAAAAACATCAAGTTACTCTTAATTCCTCTGTGGTCTTACTTGGTTAGCTCAAAAGCATTCAGTACAGCAAGAAAAATGCAGGCTTCCAGTGTCACCCAATGCCAAGAATGTAATCCACAGTTTGTCCTTAATCCCATGACGATCATCTCAAATGTTTCCAGTGCTTTTGGCAGGAATATTTAATCACAAAATCTAGAATAGTTGCCAGAAGCAGGGAAAGAAATAAAAAAGGAAGCTTCACTGTAAAGGCAATGCCCCTGGTCTGTGCTTCTGCAGGATCAAAATGGCATGCCATTCTGGATGACTGCGTCAAAAGAAAGCAAAAAGGCAGCTTCTTGTAAGTGTCCTTGAGCAATCCATTCCAATTAGTTCCCATTACTAGAATATGCACTGGTTGGTGCCTGATAGCAATTCAAGGAAGTGAAGGTGACTGTCTTGTCAGTATATTAAGCTTCTCTGTTATGGAGGTAAACTTATCTGTCTCATTTCCAGCTCAGACTGAGACCTGAGCCTGACTTCTGTTTTGTCTCTGTTGGAAAGAACTTGCAGAACACAGTGGGGTTGCTTCAAATCCACTGATAGAGTCAAGGCTGCAGTTCAAAGACTCATTTTTTGTTGAATTTACCATAAGAAGGTAGTTAGACCTTTACAAAATCCTTAACTAAATAAAGAGTTCCAAGGTGAGTTGGAGAACTGTAAGGTCTGTTGTATGTATGTCGAGCCTCCTTTGACAATTACATGCAACTCAATACTAGCTTCCTTTGTCAAGATTAAAGTCCTGTTTTTCTTTATAGAGTGCATCTTTAGCCGTTTCTGATGAAACTGTTATACTGGAGTACTTTCTTGGATCTCCAGTAGAGAAAAGGACAAACTATAAACAGTTTGTTTAGTTGATATAGGGAAAAAATAATCTCACAGCGTTTTTCTTCTTTCTCTCTTCATGCTCACTGTCCCACATAACTGCTTTTCCAGGGTCTGCAGAGGAGTGTCTGGCATTTGCATCTCCTGTAGGCGGTAGTCTAATTGCTTCTGCAAGAGATAGAAACACCGATGATTTATTTAGTAATACATTTGAATTTTGTCCCTATTGGTATTCTCTTCCCCATGCTTTATTGAAGAACTGTCTTTGAGATCAGCTAAGGATTTAATTTAGAAATTCCACCTGTACCTTACCCAAAATACACATCCTACAGAACACCAAATGTATGTAGATATCCTTTATTTGCTATTGATTTAAAATCAGAGGAGTCTGAGCTTCAGTCTTGGGATATTTTCAGTGCTTACCCTATTTGGGTCCATTGATGCTATAATGTGGTTATGTAATGCTGGTAACAGTATTTTATTGCCATACTGTTCAGCACCAATGCCAAAAAGTCTTCATGTATGGTGCAATACTCTACTGGTTCTCTCCCACTTTCTAAGTGTCTTCACTCAGGCACAAACATGAAAGAATCAGTCTCTTACTTTCCATTAAGTGTGGAGTGAAAAACACTTTTCTTCTTCATGTCAAACAGCTGGATTTTTCTACAGTGGTAGGAGAGATTGGAGAGGAGGAAGTCTGGAGCTTAGTTTAGTTCAATCTAGTCTGGAAAAGAGGAGACTGAGAGGAAAACTCATTGCTCTCTACAACTATCTGAAAGGAGATTATAGAGAGGTGGGGATCAGTGTCTTTTCCCTAGTATCAGATGATAGAACAAGAGGAAATGGCCTGCAATTGTACCAGGGGATATTCAGGTTGGATATTAGGAAACATTTTTATAGTGAAAGAGTGGTCAGGCATTGGAACAGGCTGCCCAGGTAGGTGGAGGCATCACTGTCCCTGGACATGCTTGAGAAATGTGTAGACATGGCACTTTGGGACATGTTTTAACAGCCATGGTGGTGTTAGGTTAACAGTTGGACTTGATCTTGGAGGTATTTTCCAACCAGAACAATTCTATGGTTCTCAAAGTGTTGACCTCAGAACTGCTTTCATATTGACTTTTCTTGTATTTTCATTATCTGGGAGACATTTATGTCTTCCAGCTGGGACTTGCCTGTGGTTGGGTGTCACACCTTGCAAAGCAAACTGAGTTTTTAGGCTGCCTAAAAGACCTGTGCGTGCTGTTGTGTTTACATCAGATATATTAGAAGCCACATCCTGTATCACATACGCACTTGCTGCCACACACAGAAAGCAGGATGTATTTTCCACTTGTTACTCAAATGTTGATAAACCTAAACATGAGACAGCATCTAACTTGTTCTCTTGATTCTTTTGGCAGCTCTGCCCAGATGAAGGGGTTGAAAGAACACTGAAACTAGGGGGAAGGCAATAGATCAAGTATGTGAAAGAGCAATACATGCCCTGCCTCTCTCTTGCGAAAAAGGTAGATCTAGTTTCTGGAAAGTTTTGGAGGCACACAGCCTATTAAACCTTCTGCACATGTTGCTGGCAACATTAAAGTTGCTTAAAAAAAAAAAAAAAAGAAGCCCTTCTGTCTATATATAAGCTCCTGGGGTTTTTACTTAAAATCAATAGCTACTTTCATCAAAGAAAACTGTAAAATGCATTTTTCTTGTTATCTGTATACCTAATTACATGTTTGTTTTTTTTATAGTTGAAGACCAACTCAACCTTTTTTAATTACACAGAGTAACTAGTTGAGTGCTAAGAGTAGCAAAGTAATAGCATTGGCAGAGAAAAAAAAATTGAGGCTTGTCAATTGTTAGTTGAAAATGTACATGACTGACAGCCTAATCAGCTAATTTCATACAGCACCTGTTTTGCTTTGTGACCTCAGTTTTCAAAACCTTGGGTGCTTAAACTATATCAAAGCAAGTTAAGAAGGTTTGCTGAGAAAGCCTACTTTTCAAAGACTGGCATTTAGACCTTCATGTAAACTCCAATTCCTCAATTGCTATGTGTGTTGGTTGTGGCTGGGATAGAGCTTATCTTCTTCACAGTGGCTGGTATGGGGCTGTGTGTTGGATTTGTTCTGGAAACAGTGTTGGGAATTCAGGGAGGTTTTAGTTACTGCTGAGCAGTGCCTATGCAGTCAAGGCCTTTACTGCTCCTCACACCATCTCACCCAGCAAGTGGGATGAGGATGCACAAGATGTTAGGAGTGGAGCACAGCTGGGACAGAGGATGCAAACTGACCAAAAAGATGTTACATGCCACATGCCAATACGTTCAGCTTACAAAGCTGGGGGAAGAAGGAAAGGAGGATGTTTGGAATTATGGGAGTTGTCTTCACAAGTCATAATTACATGTGATGGAACCCTGCTTTCCTGGAGATGGATGGGCACCTGCCTGCTGATGGGAAGTGGTGAATGAATTCCTTGTTTTGCTTTGCTTTCCTTTCATTCACAGCTTCTGCTTCACCTATTAAACTGTTTTTCTGTCAACCCATGCATTTTTATACTTTCACTCTTCTAATTCTCTCCCCTGTCTCAAACAAGAGGGAGTGAGTGGCTGAGTGTGGGGAGCTTAGTTGCTGGCTGATGACAAACCATAACAGTCCTTTTTGGCACTCAGTATGGAGATTGAAGTGTTTGAGATAACAGGTTTGACTGGAATGTGCTAGGTCAATTTTACAGCTGTTTGACTATTGACAGACTCCAGTGGCTCCCTTACTGTATGCTAGGGTCTGATGTTCATCAGAAGCTGGCTTTTGCTTATGCTGCTTGCTCTACCACCATGCTTCTTATCCTCTTCCTCTGCTGTGCCTGGGAACATTCTGATACCAGAAATCATAGAATGGTGATGGGCCTGGGCTGGAAGATGGTCAGGCATTGCTGCTGTACTGGACAGGCTGAAACTCTGGTGTGAACTTGAATTGAAGGGTCTGTGACCTGTGAGTCCTGAAATGGCTGTGGCTATGAATAAATCCAAAGCACCACAAGTTGTGGTGGTTCAGGAGTTTCCCTCCTCCCTGCTTGGGATCACCAGACTAGCTCAGATGGCTGGAAGTAAGATGAAGCTGTATTTTTACAGCACAGCACATATTTACAAGCATATATGTATACACAGATATTTACAATCATGTACAAGTTAGGAGTAATACAGAAATTCAAAATCCCTTCCTAGCAGCAAGACTGCCCAGGAGGGCTCCAAGCCCCCCTTCTCTCCACCCCCTCTATCTCTGACAAAGTGAGCCCCAGATAGCTCATATGATCAAATGCAGAGACCAGAAGGTGAGATATCAGAGCCAACGAGGAGTTAAAAGGAAATTATTAGATGGAGTTACATGGATTCAGGCAGAAACAGTGAGCAAGGCAGCCAGCAAAGACCAAAGCAAGCAGCAGCCAGGCACAGACTGAGAATCTCTGTTTATGTTTTGGCTTTTTATATCTCCAAGTTATTACCAGTGGGTAATATAGACATGACTATTGTTTTCTTTTCACAGCAAATTATCTGATTTCTCTCATTAAGATATTCCAATTAGCCTCAAGCCAGCACACAGGTCTGCGGCCATAGTTATCTGTGCTGCAAGAGGTACAACTCTGAAGTGATTACAGCTAAGGATAAGCATATGTCACAGCAGACATGCCCCTGAAGAGACTATGGCTTATAGATAAGGCTCCACTTGGAGCAGATACGCCCCTAGAGTTCTGCAGTCCGTGAGTAAGTCTGAGTCAGAGCACAGGCATGGAAAGGAGTTCATTGCAGTGTTAAACCCTATAACCTGACCCAAATTGTTGTAACCCATGATTTAAGCTGCATGTCATAAGAATTACTATAGCAGGAACCACCTGAATCAATGGAGAACAAGGCTTACAAGAAGCAGTGCAAGTGCCCCATTTTTGCTGAGCATCTGCGAAGTGGAATCCACTGCAGAGGACAGACTTTTATATGCCTATGCTGCAAACAGTGTTATGTTGTCATTGCAGTGTGGGTGATTACAGTGCAGAGACAGAGTACAGGGGATATCTGAGACTAAAGCAGAACCACTAAAGATACTGAATAATTAGTTTCATTACAATCAGAAACAAAATACCAAGCATTTAAACAAGAAGTGCTGATCTCTTTTCTTTGTTCTATATACAAGATGAAAAATCAAGCATGATTAAGCTTGAAACAGAATCTCAGATAGGCTTGGAGCCTTAAATTTAAAAAAGAAATAGGACACATTCAATAACTGAATTTGAAGCTTCCAGTAGCTCCAGACTTCCAAAGCTTCCAGACTCAGCATGGGAGGATCTGAGGAGGGTGGAGCCCAAACCTCTTTTTGCAGATAAAGGGAGAGCCTTAATGAAGAAAAAGAGGGATAACACAGCTGGTATGGTGTGTATGTGTGTGTATATATATAAGCTGGTGAGGGAGCTGGAGCACAAGCCCTATGAGAAGTGGCTGCAGGAGCTGGGGTTGTTCAGCCTGGAGAAGAGGATGCTCAAGGGGACCTCATTGCTGTTTACAACTCCCTGAAAGGAGGTTGTACCCAGGTGGGGGTTGGTCTCTTCTCCCAGGCATCCAGTGACAGAACAAGAGGACACAGTCTCAAGCTGTGCCAGGGCAGGTTTAGGCTGGATGTTAGGTAGAAATTCTTCATGGATAGAGTAACTGCCCATTGGAATGGGCTACCCATAGAGATGGTGGAGTCACCATCCCTGGAGAAGTTTAAGAGGAGGCTGGATTAGGCACTTAGTGCCATGATTTAGTTAATTAGAAGGGTTAGGTGATGGGTTGGACTTGATGATCCTAGAGGTCTTTTCCAACTTGGTTAATTCTGTGATTAATTAGTTTGCTTGTGTTTAAACTAGTCTCTCAACAGGAGTTCTAGGATTTTTTTATTTTTTTTTCACAGAAAGAGTGGTCATGCATTGGAATGGGCTTTCCAGGGAGGTGATTGAGTGTTTAAAACTCTGGACATGTGCTAGATTTTGTCTGTGCTAGATAGTATTGGGGGGGTAGTCCCTTCCGAAATCTAACATCCTGTGATCCTGTGAAAAGTCATTTGGATGTGGTGCTTGAGGATATGGTTTAGGGTGAACATTGTAGGGTTATTGGTTGGACATTATGATTTTGAGGATCTTCTCCAACCTGAGAGTTTCTGTGATTCTGTAACTTTAGTGGAGTATTGCCAAAATAGAACTGTTGGGCACCAAACAGGATCTCAGAACTTCAGTTTTATTCATGTGCTCATTGACGTAGTTCATAGTCCCTTGATAAATTGTGATAATCACCTATATTCCCCTTAAAATGACACTGTAATTTTTCTTTCTGCATCTTACATGATATTATGCAGGTTTGGTAAACAACCTTCATTCTGAAGTATTAGTGTGTTGCTGTAATGTGTAGTGCTGGTGTGAAATTAAACAGCAGCAGTTTTAAGACTCGCACAGCTTTGGGGGCTTTCTTAGTATTTTTTTTGGTATGGTCATGTTCATTATTGCCTTACAGCAGTCTGGATAGCACGTGGGTGCTTTTAGGTGAGAAGAAACTGGTGATTTTTATTTTTCTTTAATGTTTATTTAAAAATTAGCATTCTTGAGGCATGTCAGTCAAATCATACTGATGGCAAAACATTGAGCAATAATTAGTGAACCCTTGAGGGAATGTAGGTGAGTTCTGCTTCATGTTACTTTCTGATGAGCAGAAGGACAACTACTGGCACTTTCAGAATGTTTGCTTGTGCTGTGAGCTTCAATACTTGGGAGATTTGCTACGAGCTGGACCATATTAAAACATCTTAGTTTCCTGTTGGCAAACCATACACCTTTAAAAATGATGTTGACAACCAAAAATTTTGGCTGCAATGTCTTGGACAGAACTTGTTCATTTCTTTAATATTTTGGAAGATGCTGAGGACCTGCAGTCCTGGTTTTTACTGCTGAGAGCTACTTCCCCATGGGACTTGAGAAAGCTAGCATAAAACCAAAAGAACAAGGAGTTAAGAAAAAGAAAATAAGAACAAACCTGCCAGGGGAGGTTTAGGTTGAATATTCCTGCAAGGGTGGTCAGGCATTGTAACAGGCTGCACAAGCATTGTAACAGGCAGCATAGGGAGGTGGTGGAGTTCATGAAATGTGAGACTATAGCACTTTGGGAAGTGGTTTAACAGCCATGGTGGTGTTAAGTTGATGGTTGGACTTGATGTTCTTAGAAGTCTTTTCCAACCAAACAATTCTATGGTTCTTCTGTGATAACGTGTTTCAAGCTGAGTATCCAAAAATTACTCTGAGTCACTAATTAATACACACTCGTAGGGTTCAGCTAGTCTTGCTGTTCTGCATTTAGCAGTGTGTAATATTATAAGGCTCTGGATCTAAGTGTCTTATGAGCTATGCAATGCACTAGATATTAACAGTAGTCATAACTAAGGGATATTGTTTGGCTGCTTCTGATCTCATCAAAGTCACATTTCAAATCTTGCAGGGCTGGATTTAGAAATCCGAAGTCTAGCTATTACCCTTCATTGTCTACTGTAATTGTCCTGGTCTAGACAAGTAGGTCTCTGCAGAGTAAAGTAAAAACAGAGATACTTGATTCAGTGACTGATGTTTCGTTTGCTCAAATGGTGTTTACCACTCTGCAGTGTGGAATTGGAAATGAGGCCTCCTTGTGCCCTGTCCTATGCAAACATTCTGAAAGGGACAATCTTTTCCATGTGATTGTCTTATAATTATATTGCCTATTGAGTAAAATTTTTACTGGAGTGCTTGAGATTACCAACCAAGCATAAGAAAAAATTAGGAGATAGTCATTCAAGCCGTCCATCCAGAGATGACTCAGTCACAAGATATCCTTAAAATACATAACTTGGGGTTTTTCTCTGTCATCTTGCCAAGGGGTTCAGATTTTTCAGCTTTAGATCTTTAACCAGGCTGATGAAAGATTACTTTTATCAAAGGAGTTGGAAGTCATGTGTAGTCATGTGATTGCATGAGTTCGCCTTCAGAAAGGGACACTAGATATTACATTATTTCACATCATGGAGCAGCATTATTGTCCTTTGAAGTTTCTCTTCAGAACCAGATGATATTTCTAGGTATTGTTCCTAAGCATATGAACAGACCCTCTTGTTGCTGCATTCTCAAGCAGTGATAGTGACTCTATTTTATAGCCATAGGGAGATCACATTTTGCAGCGTGCAGGGATAAAGTATGTGCTGTGGAGCAGCACACTTGTGTGTGAATGAATGCTCCCTTAATGGCACACCCACATTTCTTTTTCAGGGGCTAATTGTGTGTGAAAGCAGAGCTTGCAAAATACCAGCCATGATTCAGGCACTCTCATGACACTGGAGCAAGAGAAGTGAACGTTGCTGAGAACCGTTACAGTATGCAACCATCCTCTTTTTGATTTAATCTTGATGGCTCATCCTCTGTGAGCAGCAAGATTCATGACATTAAAAGTGGAGTCTGAGTGAATTGATTCTAGAATTTCTCTAGTGGCTTCAGTATAGTGTAAAAGCCACACACTCCTAAATGCCTTTCCTCTCCACTGGGCCTTACAGAAGGGCAGTTATCAGATGTGAACCTTAGATCAGGTCTACAGACTGTCTTGGTAGTGGCCACACTCTTGAAAGCACTGAGTTCTGAGTTTGAGGTTGGGACTTGGAGGCTTGTGAACCTTCCTTACATACATTGTGACTCTAGGTACGCTTTATTTCCATTCCCCAGTGTGCAGATAAAACCAAAGTGCATTATATTAATTAGATTAATACATCTTATTTCTTCTTACTGAAGTAAAACTTGTGTGCTTACATCGTCTACCACTTCTTATTGTTGCCCAAAATATATGATATATCAGAAAGTGACATGTGATGAGCTTATGCTGGCACTCAGGAAAAATAACAGTGCAACAGTTCCAGGCAGAACCTGGGGTAACCCTCTTCTGTTCAACTCTGGTCTGGCAAATTTAAGTACTGCAGCAAGGCCATGTTACACTGGCCTGATGGCTGTCTTAACCTGAGTTAGGATCCCCCTTGGTTTGGGCCTTTGTTTGGAGGCTTGAGTGTGGAGTCTTGGGGTTGTTTTTGGAGGGTATGTTAAAGAATCTAAATTGCTTGGATTCCTTATGCGTGGAAGGAAAGAAATAGTAATTAGAAAAGCAGCTAACAAGATTAGAGAAGACTACAGTTTTATGGATGAGGAGACTTGAAATCAGGGTGACATAACTTTCTGGAGGTCACACCAGAGCCCCTGGCAAGGCAGATATTAGAATACAAGATCTCTTGGCCACTTTTCACTGTTTATTCATACCTACATTCTTGTCTAAGTCAGGAAAAAACATGTATGAGGGAGAGAGGGAGGAGATTGGCTTATTCCTGAGCCTGTGTCGCTATTTCACAGTCAGTCTGTGGCTGCCTGTTTTGAGTTACCAGATACACAGTATTCAGTTCTCCCTCTTGGTAAACAGAATTCAGGTGCAGGCTTTAGTACATACACACTCCTAGACAGATCCTAATCTTGAACCATTCATCAACACATAATGCCAAATCACATAAGCAATTTGAAGTGACATAGTCATACTGATCATACTGATCGCTGAGCCCATGTGGCATGATTTGTTCTCTGCAACGGGAAGAGTAAGCAACAGGTAGCCATAGTATTTCTAATGCCAGCAGGAAGTCCCATTTTTAGTAAGTGAGAAGTGAATTGCTTAGGTTGCAAATTAGACTGAGAGTTATGACCCTAGTAACCATTCAAGTGATGTTTATTATTTTTCTAGCCATTCAGGGAGCAATCATTATCAGATAAATTCTGGAGTATCTTACTTATTTTCTTAATTCAGTCATGTGCTTCTGATACATCTTCGGTTCATGCACATTCCCCTCCCCTTTTCCTGTATCTCTTCCTCTTGCTATCTTTTTCCTCCAGCAGAAAATGTTTCCGTATAAGAACAGACATTCGAATAACCTCCCAAGGGAAGCAGTGGATTCCCCTACATTAGACATTTAAGACTCAGCTTGGCAGGGTGTTGGGCCATCTCATTTCAACTTTACTATTACCTAGAAATGTGGGACCAGACATTCTGTGATGTTGATATATTTTGCATATATATGATCACAGCACAATATCTGGAAACATGTGAAACATTCTGATATGACAGAGAAGCTGTGTAGAACCACACAGGGTTTGGTTTTTTTTTTTTTTTTGTTGCATGTGTGTTTAGGATAATACCATCAAGTTTCAAATAGAAAACTTCTTTAACCCAAACACTGAACACACGTAATTGTCCTTCTAGCTCTGTCATCGTTGTTTCTGTTGACCCAGACAGACTGGAAAGTGCCTAGATCTGAAGGAAACACTATTAAATAATTTCACTATCAGTCTGGATGGCATAGTGCAGCAAGTGGTGAACACCAGTTACTGAAATCACAACAAAGCAGGCTTTGTCAATCAGTATGGAGCAATGGGATGGCATTCAATAGCTCCAAGTGCAGGATGCTGCACTTCGGCCACAACAACCCCAAGCAGAGATACAGGCTGGGGTCGGAGTGGCTGGAGAGCAGCCAGACAGAGAGGGATCTGGGGGTGCTGATTGATACCCGCCTGAACATGAGCCAGCAGTGTGCCCAGGTGGCCAAGAGAGCCAATGGCATCCTGGCCTGCATCAGGAATGGTGTGGTCAGCAGGAGCAGGGAGGTCATTCTGCCCCTGTACTCTGCACTGGTTAGACCACACCTTGAGTACTGTGTTCAGTTCTGGGCCCCCCAGTTTAGAAGGGACATTGAGATGCTTGAGCGTGTCCAGAGAAGGGCGACGAGGCTGGTGAGAGGCCTCGAGCACAGCCCTACGAGGAGAGGCTGAGGGAGCTGGGATTGTTTAGCCTGGAGAAGAGGAGGCTCAGGGGTGACCTTATTGCTGTCTACAACTACCTGAGGGGTGGTTGTAGCCAGGAGGAGGTTGCTCTCTTCTCTCAGGTGGCCAGCGCCAGAACGAGAGGACACAGCCTCAGGCTGCGCCGGGGGAAGTTTAGGCTCGAGGTGAGGAGAAAGTTCTTCACTGAGAGAGTCATTGGACACTGGAATGGGCTGCCCAGGGAGGTGGTGGAGTCGCTGTCCCTGGGGCTGTTCAAGGTAAGATTGGATGTGGCACTTGGTGCCATGGTCTAGCCTTGAGCTCTGTGGTAAAGGGTTGGACTTGATGATCTGTGAGGTCTCTTCCAACCTTGGTGATACTGTGATACTGTATTAGGTTTCAGGTATAGTGGAGTTTGTGCCTTCTATCTCTGTTTATTCCACCTTGTCATGATCTTTCCCAGATGCTTATATATGCACTCTACTTGGAAAAAAATCTTCTGAGCAGATGAAGATGATTGTTTTGTCTGCATTTTCCAGGAAAAAATCCGGTATCAAGGTCTGCCTTTAAAGTTGGATTGAAAAGCTGGCAGGAAGTTGATCAAGACAGTTACCTCAGTTTGACTCTTATCAATTTAATCAGTGCGGGTACCTTTTGTGGGCCCCTTCCTAAGCCATAAAGAGCTGAATATGATTCAGTGTCTTTTCTTTTGTTAATTCAACTTCAGATTGTCAGTCTGTAAAGGTAGTTACTTTAGCTAAAGTCAGTCAAGTGAGCAAGCACAACCAGATCTTGGCTAGTTGTCCTCTTTCATGGAGCATGAGGATCACTGTTGACATTCTGAAGATGAAGAAAGTAGCATCTTTCATAGATTAATTAATCCTTTCCTATTTGTGCCACAAGGAAAATTACATTGATCAAAAGGGAAAGAACATCAGAAAAAAAACAATAATGGGTTGGAACAGTTTTGCAAAGATGGATCTCTTTCTGAGTCACTGATGTTGGGAACAGCTAGCTGCCTTAAAAGTAAGCCATTTTTGCAGGAGCATGACAGTGTTTGGTACTTCCTTTAAGATTTCAAATGTTACAGTTAGAGGATGTGTTTGAGCCCTTGAATCAGGAGCTAGGAGCCTTCCTCACTTAGTGTCTGCTGCAGAATGTCTAATGTTATCATGAAATATTTCATAATGGCAAAGTATCTTCAGGAATAATGTGTGGATAAAATGATTTATGAGTATGTTTCAAAAACTAGAAATGTTTTGAGTGGACACTGTGGGAATAACACCTGTAGCTGGAAAGGGCCTTATGGAAAATTCCTGTGACTACTAAAGCTTTATAAGCAACAGCAAAAGAAAATAAACAAAACAAACTACTGGGGAAAAAAAAGACAGCAACCCCCCAAAATCCTACCACTTCATGAAAACAATGCAAAACAAACCCCACCCCCCAAACAACTAAGAAAGGTACATCTCCAGAGAAAAGAATAGAATAGAATCAACCAGGTTGCAAGAGACCTCCAAGATCATCCAGTCCAACCTGTCACCCAGTCCTATTCAGTCAACTAGACCATGGCACTAAGTGCCTCATCCAGTCTTTTCTTGAACACCCCCAGGGACAGTGACTCCACCACCTCCCTGGGCAGCCTATTCCAATGCCAGTCACTCTCTCTGTCAAGAACTTGCTCCTAACATCCAGCCTATACTTCCCCCGACACAACTTGAGGCTGTGTCCCCTTGTCCCCAAAAAACCCCACCACTCCATGTAAACAATGCAAAACAAAACAACCCCCCCAAACAACTAAGAAAGGTAGATCTCTAGAGAACTTTCTTGTATGATGCTTAACCATATTTGTCAAACTTGCATGTAGGGTGGATTTAGACTGAATATTAGAAAGAAACTCGTTACAGTCAAGAGACTGTGGATTAGGTTGCTCAGGGAGATTGTGGCTGTCCCAGCCCTTGAGGTGTTCAACATCATGGTGGACAGGGCCTTGAGCAACCTTGTCTAGTGGAAGGTGTCCCTACCCATGGTGGGGGGGGTTGGAACTAGATGATCTTTAAGGTCATTTCCAACCCAAACCATTCTCTGATTCTTTGGTACTTCAGTGTGATAATTATATTTGAACACTGAAAGCCATATTTTGTGTCAGAATGCCATAAGCATTGAGATGCTTGAACATGTCCAGAGAAGAACAATGAGGCTGATGAGAGGCCTTGAGCACAAGCCCTACAAGGAGAGGCTGAGGGAGCTGGGANTTAGCTTGGAGAGGGGCATTCGCCCCCTTGGTTTTAAAACAAACTCTACAAAGCAGGGGAAAGAGATTCTTATGAAATCAATTTAGATACTAAGAAAACAGAACCACAGAATAGTAATATGCTTCTTACTTCTTCCGGGGGAAAAAACGTCTGTGGAAGGGTGCAGCAACTCAAGTTTTCTATGCACTGATTTCACAGAGATGCTAGTTTGTACAAGTCTTTCTAGTTGGAGATTTTCAAATACTCTTTTAGTGAAAATCACCTTCCAAGTAAAAGGAAATTAAATTAATTGCCAGTTCTTGAAATATTAATTGATATAAGACTGGAAGAACTCCAAACACTTATTGATTATAAGAACTTGTCTTTTTCACTAAGAGGAAATGGTGGAGCCACAGCTTGCATATCTGTATGTATATGGATCTGTCTTACCTCAAGGTGTCTGGCTGTGTTGGTGCTGAGAATTTGTCATCTTCACTAAGAGGAAGTGGTGGAGCCACAACTTGCATGCAAGTACATATGTGGATCTATCTTACCATAAGGTGACCATGACTATATTCATGTCAGTGAGTAGCACAGCACAATAGGAACTGATTTGTGGAAGCAAACAAAGTGCTGAAGACTCAGTGCTTTTTCAAGGTGATTACTTTGAACTGATGCTATTCAGGTCCCATAGACTTGACTGTCTTTTAGCAACTGGAGCACCCAAGGTGAGGTTATCAAGCACATCTTCTAATTTCATTTTGTCCAAAAGTCCATGTGCTCTGAGGCCTTTTAGCAATATGAACCCAAGTGCTGAACGTTGGAGCTATTGAGAGACTGTCTGAAAAGCACCTTCCTGCTCTTAAAACAAATACTGGTTTTGGTACCTTCCCTCAACTGTCAGCTGTGGTAAAACCATGGCGTAATAGTAATACTTTCATTTTCTTATAAGGAATGTTGATCAAGATCATCATAGGAGCACTGAGTAAAATGCTCTTTGTGGTTAATGTCAAGGGCATTTTTGTAATTGATTTCCTTGTCTTTCAGTATGGGCAAAACAGTCTTTAAAGATGTATTAAGGTCTTTATACATTGTATCCTTCTGTCTTCTGACTTTGTTCCACTTTATATAGCCTCTTAGCCCACTTCTAATTTTGAGAGGTGGTCAGTGATTTAGATCAGACTCAGGTTTTACACCATCCAACAAAAGCATTTTCAGAATTCTTTAGAATGTTTTTCTTGTATTTTTTTTTATACTTCTCATTTGACTTTCAGGGATTGTTACATGAATAGAAGTGTCTGCTGGCATTGTTCCCAACTATGATGATAGATTGGGTCCTTGCCAAGGGCTACCGTAAGTCATGGCATATGTTGAAGCTATTTATGAAAAGCTACATGTTCCTTTCCAGTTCAGCCTGGAGAAGAGGAGGCTGAAGGGAGACATCATTGCTCTCTACAACTTCCTGATGGAAGTTGTAGTGAGGTAAGAGTTGGTCTCTTCTTCCTAGCATCAGATGATGGGACAGGAAGAAATGGCCTCAAACTCTGCCAGGGGAGATTTAGGTTGGATATTAGGAAAAACTGGCATTGGAACAGGCTGCCCATAGAGATAGTGGAGTAACTGTCCATGGAGGTATTCATGATACATGTGGACAGGCCCATGGTGCTCTTAGGTTGATGGTTGGACTTCATGATCTTACAGGACTTCTCCAACCAAAACAATTCTATGATTCTACGTGTATGGACATACCAGAACAAAATGGTTACATTCCACAATTTGTTGACTGAAGCTGAAACAGCAGCTTTTAGCTATGGAAGTATTTTCAATTTCATATGTGCCTGTAAACCAAGTGAAAAACTTGGCCTTTAATAAATTCTGTGCAAAAGATCTTTTAAGAGCACTGTTTTGGCTGTCCTAGTGCTACAGGAGTGGTACCTCTTGAAGGGGACGTAAATACTCTCTTCCACAACAGTATTAGTTACATCACACCAGTAATGCTGTTGCTTTTAGCCTAAGTAGAGACAAAGCATAAGTGAGTTCTGGATTGAGAACTACATAAACAGGAATAGCGAAGTTCAAGTAAAAGAGATCTTTTAAAAATACAATTGATAGCAGTAGAAAAGTTTAATGGAAACTTTTTGCCTTTCTTTCAACAGTTTCCAATATTGGAGCCAAAAGGCTTTGGACAAACTGATGCACCAGACTAAGAACAGAGAGCAGGGGGTTTAGCTTCAAACAGGGATGACGTTTTCAAGGAGTTTTGTTGTTTTGTTTGTTTGTTTTTGATTTGAAGAGTAGATCATTAAATCAGGGAAATATCTTTCTAAGTGACTCAAGAACTGGACAGAAACCAAGGATGTGGATTGTGAAAAGACTGAGGAAGGAGGGAACCTTTTGTATGTGTGTTCTTTCCAGAGGGAGGAAAAAGAGAATATTGAAGTATCAATAAGATGCATGAGGAGGAAAACTGAAGTATGGAAATTGTCTTGCTTTAGAGCAGAGCAAAAAGGAGGGAGCTTGGCAAGAGGATATGAAAGAGGAGTGCTGAAAGGGCATCCACATGGGAATTAGCCACCTGAGATAGAAGGTAGCTCATAGCTCCTGTATGTATAAATACAGACATCACAAATTGGAACACATTTGTGCCATAGTGAGTATAACTCTTCATTTGTGGAAATGCTGGCCTAGAATAGCTTTACTAGTTTTCTCTGTTGGTTTTATCTTCAGCTGCTAAGAAATGTGTGGCATAGCAGCTGTGCATTAATCACAGAATCATAGGTATTGGAAGAGACCTCTGAAGATCATAGAGTCCAACCCTCCTGCCAGAGTAGGATCACCTAAAGCAGATCACACAGCAACACATGCAGATGGGCCATGAAAGTCTCCAGAGACAAAGACTCCACTACCTCTCCGGGCATCCTGTTCCAGTGTTCTGCCGCCCCAAAAGTAAAGAAGTTCCTTCTCAGTTTAGATGGAACTTCTTATGTTCAAGTTTCTACCCATTACTTCTTGTCCTGTCACTGGGGACCAATGAGAAGAGTCCATCCCCATCTTCCTGACACCACCCCTTCTCTCCCCCACTTAGATATTTGTAAGCATTAATAAAATCTCTCCTCAGTCTCCTCTTCTCCAAGCCAAACAGCATGAGCTCTCTCAGCCCTTCCTCATATGAGAGATGTTCCAGTCCCCTCATCATCTGAGTGGCCCTGCACTGGACTCTCTCCATAGTTCTTTGTCCTTCTTGAGCTGGGGTGCCCAGAGCTGGATGCAGTACTCAGAGAGATCTGATTTAAAAAATAAAATGTCCATAGTGAAGAGGGAAGAGGGAATGGTGGATGTATGCATATGATTCCTTAGGCGTGCGTAGCTGTCTGTGTCCTGTGATCTGGTGGTGGAGCTAAGTCATGATTCAATAGGTAAGAGAGATCAAGAAGAGCTTGAGGCATTTCCAAGTAGCTGTAACAGGTTTTTAAAGGTGATCATTTGCTGTGTAGAAACCTTCAGAGCTTCCACTCCACTGGTGGAGGCAGAATATTAATACCCAAGACTATTAATATGAGTTTCAGATTTAATGTCCATTTTGCCTCCATCAGCTCCTTTTAAACTCTGGCCATTCATTAGCCTTTATCAGATCTGCTTTGGATGTTACTTGGAGATCCAAGCACAAACAGAAGTAGCTGTGTTGTGAAACTGTTGGCTAGGCAGTGCACCAAGGCTGTATTACAGAAGCAGTCTCACAGGCTGTTTGGGGGTTTCTCCCTCCTTTTTTTTTTTTTTTTTGTCAGTTCCTTGCAGTTCCTCCTCTCCTGAGAAGGAAAGTGTATGAGGGCACCTGATAAGCACACTAAAAGCTGCTAATGCTATGGAGATGGTGTTCAAAACTTTATGGACTCTCACCACTGCTGTTAGAAAACAGCTGGGTCAAATAGCACGGCCCAGACCTCTGTTGTTTCCTGAAGGCGTTTTCCTTTGTAAGAATCATTAGTGTAACTTTCTGCTGATTGAGTAATTCAAGCAGTGAAAACTTGACTGTTTTTGTACCTACTTATGTTAACAATGTATTCCAGTTATTTCCTTCTTGAGATGTGAACAGGACTTCGAGCGTGACAGATATTTCTTAGGTCAGCCCAGGAACCCACTTATGCAATTGTTTGGTAGTTCTTGAAAATGTGAGACTTTGAATCAGAAAAGTACATGACTCACTGGTGAGCTCCTTCTTGCTACTTGTCACCTCCCCAGCTCAACATGTACTGGTGCCTGCTTGCATAGGACAAAATGTTTCTTATGCTATCCCAAGTGACCTGTCTCTGCAACTGTTACAGTAATGTAAGTAGTTTAGGTCCACTTTTGAACAAACATCTACCTGAACACTGAGCTTACCTGCCTTTTTGGTTTGGTTGTTGTGTTGTTTTGTTTTGTTAGGGTTGGGTTGTTTTTTCTGTTTGTTTGTTTGATTTTGTTGTTTGGGTTTGTTTTGACATTTGTTTGGCTTTTACAGATTACACTCATATGAGCCAACTAAAATGAATTTTCAGCCGAGATGCTACAAATCTGCTTGCAATTCTTTCTACAAAGTCAGCAGTAATTACAAATGAGGGCTTTTACAGATTACACTCATATGAGCCAACTAAAATGAATTTTCAGCTGAGATGCTACAAATCTGCTTGCAATTCATCCTCCTAAGTCAGCAGTAATTACAAATGAGCAAATATAAGTGTCAAGATTTGCATGTAGGGGCAAATATAAGTGTCAAGATTTGCATGTAGGGAAATGAAGAACAGGACAAACAGATAAAATCATCAAGCATACTTCTTTAATCTACAAATGTGCTATAATTTTTAGTAATTAGAGTGAAGTCTTTCGCTTCTTACAACAAAATTATTGGCAGATCTGATATTGACAAATGACTTCATTGTGTTCAGTGATAAAACATGTAGCAAGAGAAGCCATTTGACAGCGCTGAGCCTGCAGGCATATAAACAAATGACAGAAGATTTGTATTGTAGGTATCAATAAATTTCGGATTTGTTGAGATTTGGTTGGTTTGGTGAGTTTGGGTGTTGTTTTTGTTGTGTTTTTGGGTTTTTTTTAACTGTGTTTTAACTGTTTATTTAAAAACTGATGGCTTTAAATCCTGGATATTCTTTTCCTCTAATTGATAAAGCATCAGCCCAAGTACTAGTAAATGTGAGTTTGACCGTCCTGTGTAAGTGAAACCTGCAAAGAAACCTGTACCAATTTTGGAAAAAAAAAACAAACAAACAAAACAAAACTCACACACACACAGTATCACAGTATCACAGTATCATCAGGGTTGGAAGAGACCTCACAGATCATCAAGTCCAACCCTTTACCACAGAGCTCAAGGCTAGACCATGGCACCAAGTGCCACATCCAACATTGCCTTGAACAGCTCCAGGGACGGCGACTCCACCACCTCCCTGGGCAGCCCATTCCAGTGTCCACTGACTCACCACCACCTAGCTTGTTTAGCTGAAAAGAAGAGCTAATAACAATCAGAATTGCTTCAACTAGGTAGGGAAGAAAGGTTCCATGAACTGGATATTAATAATGGCTTGTTTATCTTTTTTACATTGTCAATTACATTTTCTGTTCCTTTTCAGCAAGGCTAACTATTAAGCATGCTAATAAAATAAGTGGAGCTCCAAAGTGGAGTATCTTCTGTTTTTTTCCCCTTTGATGAAAAACAAGAAAAAGGTTGTTTAAAGCTCATAGTATAAAATTTAAATAAATGTGTGGGAGTAAAATTAGTTTAGACCACAAACATCAGGATGGCCAGATCTGTACTCTGTTTGCCCAGTATTTAAATCAGCTTGGCAGTCTCTTTATTGCCTCTGAGGACTGTGGATACACTTAATCTTAAAGATACTGATGATTAAAATAATCTGATTCAGGCTCTCTGTTGAATTCAAATTTATTTGAGTTCTTACTTAGTGAAAAGTATGGTGTTCTTTTTCTCCTGTTGTTTAGAGAAAGATGGTTTTACTTAATCAGTGTCATCAGCTCAATAGCCAAGCACTGCATCTTCACATTTTTCAGTAACACTGATTCCTGAAGAAGTGCTGAAGTAGTAAAGTGGAATCAGCTCGAACAGTGGTCATACCAGACAATACTTTTGCAAATTTTCACCTAAAATCTTTTCACTGCAGTTTCAATATTGGTTTTTTTCCTCCAACTCTATTCTCGTGGCAGAGGTTAATACCACCTTTGGCGTTTTTTTTCCCAAATGTCTCAGGAGGCTTTTCCTCTTCAACCTAGTTACTGTAACATCTGCAATTATTAATTACCTCTTGTTCAGACTTGTATTTACCCATCTGTCTTTAAAAAGACACAGTTCTGACACTTCCCGAACCAGAAGCAGGAAGTAAGAACAGTAAATTTGCATTGCAGACAATTTGGAAAATTGCAAGTCTGTTTTCATTCCAAAATGCGATGAAAGATAATTGCTGAGCTCTCCACAGAACAGCAGCCTGAAAAATGCTGTCTTGCTCGTTTTAACAAATTAGAACTGAGAAAGATTAAGAAAGTGCATCCAATTTCAAAAGCCCTTGGGTTTGCTGTAGAAGCTACGGTTTGTTTGTTCCCTTTCAGCCCACATAGTGGGATGGCATGAGAAGGAGGGGAGCATCTGTGATTCTATGTTTTCTACAATTTGGTACAAAGAATCTGACAATCCTGGACACTCCTTCCTGAGAGAACTGCCAGGATGTGTAAGGTTGTTGATAATCCTGGCTTTGAGAGAGGTAAAAAAAAGTTTGCTTAGTAGGCTGTCTGCAGGCCAAGACACCAGAAGTACTCCCCAGTCTCTCTGCTGAACTTCTGAGGAGCTAAATTAACCAGCAACAATTCAAGCAGGATCCCAAGGGAAAGGTGCTTCTTGTCTTTGATTTAAAATGTATTCCTTAAAGTTTACTAACAACGGTAATTGTAGATAAGGAAAAGCAAGCTATCTGCATAACAATGGTTAAAATGCCAGGAAACACACCAGCAGTGACTGACTGCAAAGTTAAATGCAGCTAACACAAATCTTCTTGCACAATTTCTGCCTCTTGGTGTCTCACAGTGACATCAGATCTGTGCTTGCTTAAAATAAAATTGATCTTCTTCCTCAGTTTTATAGCTACAGCTTGTCCCGAGCTTCTTACTCTTAAGCTCTGAAATGCTCTCACAGTCATCTGACTGTTATCAACAGGACTCATAAATTCCAGCAATCAATGATGGGTCTGTACCATGCCACCTCTAAACTAAGCTCTAACATTGGCTAAAATTCTTTTATCAGATACTTTGGACATAGGCAAAAGTTACAGTCTAAAAATAGTGGTTGAAAAAAAAAATTAGCTGAACCTGTGCAACCTCAGAGAAGTCCCATCCTTTTTTGACCTTTTTTTTTTTTTTTTGTTTATTTTTAAGCCACCCTTTTCCTTTTTCTTCTTATAGTGTGGTCTTCTTCCTCTATGTTTGCTTACTGGTCTGGAAGACCTGAAATATCAAGATACATGTCATCTTTTATGTGGCAGCAGTTTGGTGTCTTGGTTCAAGAGACACAGCTGGGCATGTCTTTTGAAGAGGGGAAACAAATCACCTCTTTTTTCTTGTTCATTTTTTTCCCCCTTTGGAAAGCAAAACACTCCCCACTTAGAGTAGCACACTACAGCATTGAATTACATTTATTTTGCAGATGCTGCTTAGCACTGACAGGCACTTTGATAAGTTTTAAGTGAGTATCAGGTGAGCTCTAGTGGCAAGTGATAATTAAGCTGGTATGAAGGTTTTAGTAATCAGTGAGTTTTCAGTCATTTTAGATGGAGGAAAACTTGCTCAGAAAGCAGATTGTGTTAGCTACCACATTTGCTGAAACACTGTCTCTTCACAAGCAGACATGGCACTGGATGAATCATTTTTGGAGGAATAGCCTCAGGTTAGAGTAGAAAACTGGAAATGCTGGAAAGACTAAAGGCAAAGAAGCTCTGTCTGGAAAAGGTGAAGTTATGAGTTCTCTTATTCCTGAAAATACCTCATTGGTTCTTGATGTGACTTCTGCAAAGGCCACTTCTGCTTCTGTTAAGAGATGAAGGGCATGTGACTAATTCAAATGTTCACATCCCATGTTATTTGCTCCTTTTGCAAAGGTCACAGGATCCTTCTTTCTGATAAACTGCACCTTTTGACTTCCAGTATCAATGTCTGAGATGCTGCCCTCAGTTTTCTCTGTCATTGTTTCTCTGTTTTCTCTTGTAAATCACTGTCTACAATTGCTTGTCAGCAACAGAGGCATGGTAGCACTGGGGTAATTGTAATGTTTGTTCCACATGTCCATGACACTGGTTCTTCAGAGAGAAAGTGATTTGTCATTGGAATGGGCTGCCCAGGGAGGTGCTGGAGTCACCGTCCCTGGAGGTGTTCAAGAAAAGACTGGATGAGGCACTTAGTGCCATGGTCTGGTTGACTGGGTACAGCTGGGTGATAGGTTGGACTGGATGATCTTGGAGTTATCTTCCAACATGGTTGATTCTATGATTCTATCAGTTATAGGAACGTATCCACCTGCAGGATGTGGACACTACTGTTGATTTTTAGATCAATCATTCTGTCACCTAAAGGTAGCTGTCCACTTTTCTCTGGTTTCTCTATTCAGCTCTAAGTATATGTTCAGGCAAAATTTAAGAGGCAGCAGTCCATGAACATTGTCTTTGTTTGCTGTGGGGATACAAGGCATCCTAGTAGATCTTTCAAAGCACTGTATTGTGAAATCCTTAACAGAGCTATTGATTATGTAGAATTGTTTTGAGACAAACTATTAGATATGTACATTAGATTTAATTTGAATTGTGGCTTTTGACCATCCCAGATAGTGTTATTCATATTGCTCTAGCTCATGGGATAGCTGGCTCAACTGGCAAAGTAAGGCTATTTGTCCTAGGTAATTTAATTCTGTAATTAGTTTTTCCCTCTTCCTATGTGCCTGCAGAATCAGCTTTTGTTCAGTTATATGCATAAAGGGAAAAAAAAATGAAAAGGCCTTCTCAACAGCTGAGCTTCCCAGTTACAAAAAAGGGGGGGAGGTGGGGAGGGTGGAAAATCCTTGGCAGAAAAAGCAAAAGAGAAAATGTTTATGAAAACAGGTAGTGAGGTGGATTCCTCTTTTAGATGTATTGATTTAAAACTTGTTTTGGTGACATGAAATGTAGTTTTATATAAGAATATCTAAATACAACTATCTAAATAACTAATACAACTATCTAGTTGTATTGCAATAACAGGCTCCACTTGTGCTTCTGGAGATAAGACACTTCCACATGGTCATGCCAAGTCCAACGGCCAACTGCAAAACACAAGTAACGGTGCAAGTAACTGAGAGTTACTTCATTCTGGTCACACTTCTGTAAGAGAAAAAATGAGCTTGCAATCTCTTCTCAGGTAGATGACTATGTGTGGGTTTAAGTGTTCTGAGTTAGCCCTTGCATGCTTTTATGGGAAGAAAGTAAGAGATGAACAACCACAGGTCTTCACATGATGCCCAATGTGTGGAGAGAATCTCATACTTAGGAGTTTTCACCCACTTATTTGTACACTTAAGCAGTATGTTTAGAATAGAATAGAATAGTATAGAATAGAATAGAATCAGTCAGGTTGGAAGAGACCTTCAAGATCATCCAGTCCAACCTATCACCCAGCCCTAGCCAATCAACTGGACCATGGCACCAAGTGCCTCATCCAGTCTTTCCCTGAACACCCCCAGGGACGGTGACTCCACCACCTCCCTGGGCAGCCCATTCCAATGGCAAATCACTCTCTCTGGCAAGAACTTCCTCCTAACATCCAGCCTATACTTCCTCCGGCACAACTTGAGGCTGTGTCCCCTTGTCCTGTTGCTGGTTGCCTGGGAGAAGAGACCAACCCCCACCTGGCTACAGCCTCCCTTCAGGTAGTTGTAGACAGCAATGAGGTCTGCCCTGAGCCTCCTCCAAGCTAAACAACCCCAGCTCCCTCAGCCTCTCCTCATAGGGTTTGTGTTCCAGGCCCCTCACCAGCTTTGTTGCCCTTCTCTGGACATGTTCCAGTACCTCAACATCTCTCTTGAGTTGAGGAGCCCAGAACTGGACACAGTACTCAAGGTGTGGCCTGACCAGTGTTGAGTACAGGGGAAGAATAACCTCCCTCCTCCTACTGGCCACACTGTTCCTGATACAGGCCAGGATGCCATTGGCCCTCTTGGCCACCTGGGCACACTGCTGGCTCATCTTCAGCCTACTATCCACCAGTACCCCCAGATCCCTTTCCTCCTGGCTGCTTTCCAGCCACTCTGTCCCCAGCCTGTAGCGTTGCTTGGGGTTGTTGTGGCCAAAGTGCAGAACCAGATAAATACCTCTGCTTTCTAAATCTCACTTCCACATAAAGAAAATTAAGTAGAAAATCGTGATTTCTCTAACGGGGCTGTGAAACTTAAGTGGCATCGCTGTGCCAGAGTAATAGTTAATGCATGCTAGTAAGGCTGCAAGCAAGAGAGCTCCTAAAATAGGAAGATGTAACCTGACCCTGCGCTCCCTGCAGTGAACTGCAGGGGATGAGAGCTGCTCACTGCACCACTCTGAAGATGATGACTCTTAATGACATAACAGAGGTCTCCCCTCTGATTCTGTTGTGCTTTCGACACTTCCTGGAGACTGGAGTCCTGTTCTGACCGTACTGGATTCACCTCTGCTGCTGGAAGAATTTACATTTAGTTAAGGATCAAGGTTAAATATGCCTGCAGTAACACAAGAGTTGGTAAAATGTAGTTCGAGTCTGTGCCAAGGTCGGCGCGGGGGGAAGGGACTGTGTGAGCTGCCTAAAAGCTCCTGCCAGCGTTTTTAGCTTGTACCCAGTGAGAGACGACTAAGCAAGCAAGACTCCTCTGCTGAGCTACAGGGTCCTCTGAATTATTTGTGCAGCAGAATTTGGCCAAGCACCACCAAGAGTCTGGATTGAGGACGTCTCCTTTTTGTTATATATGCTGGGCTGCTGATTTTTGTTTGTTTGTTTTCGTTCATTTCAGGTGGATCACCATCATTTCCATGCTTGTAGCGCAGATCCAAAGCATGGACAAAAATACCATGGAGATGAAGACAGGAGGAGAAGCATACTGAGTTCCATCCAGCAAGAGTGCAGGTACCTGCTTCCAACCTATTTATGCCAGTTAACAGGAAATGAGCAGGGATTTTTGCCCTGCCTTGTGCTGCAAGTGGGATGCACCAAACCACTTCTGATTATCCTTATGGTTTTCTGTAATTTCCAGTTAAGGCTGAAAAGACCTTAGACCTGAAAAGGTGTCATCTGATTCAGTTCTTTCATTACCACAGATAACTACGTGTAACAGGCACATGGACATTTTAAGTACCTAAAAGGTCATCTGTCTTACTTTTATAAATTCAAGAAAGGAAATCAGTTTCAGTGTCTGATTCTTGGATGATAGGCTTAAGTAGGCTTTATTCCACGAAGCAGGAAAAGTCTAGATGTATGTCTGTGTCTTTGACGAGATGGAGTTCTGAAAAAAAAAGGGGGGGTACAAATGGGCTTCCAAGAAAGAGGGGATGTTTTCCTTAGCAGGACTGAAGGTGATGGCTGCCAGACCTGAGGGCGATGTTATGGAGTGGCATTCTTTATGGAAATGGGTGTGAAGAGCAGGGAGGGATAGGTTTTGCAGCAGAGGAGTCTAGTAGTACTCAGAGACTTCTAAGGTCTGAGGTATGGCTGTGCAAACTTAACATAACAAGTTTCTTATTTAAAAATGTCCATAAATCATTCCTTCACAACCCCCCAAATTATGTGTTGCCAAATGTCCTTTCAGTGCCTTACAACAACCTTGAGATTTGTAGGAAACTGCCAAAGAGCCAAAGGATCATGTGCTACATGCAGTCAGAGGGGCAGAAAACAGAACAAGGGCAACAACAAATCTCCGTGTTTCTGCTCTGGCAATGAATTAGTTAAATTTGCAGTTAGTTTTTAGCCCTTTGTTCTCCAGCCAGCATTGTTTAGCTGCTCTCACAGGCCACACTGCTCATTCTCTTGTAACCCTTCTCTACATCTTCTCCAATTGTTTTCTTATGGAGTGTGAGAGCCTAAATCATATACTGTGTTCTGAGGAAAACACCAGAGGTTTGTACACCTGCAGCAGTTCTTCCCTATCTCTAGCAGAGAAATATTAACTTACCTAAGGTATGTTCTCCTCTTATATGAATGACTCAAGATTTATTTGTTTACTTCAATTAACTTTGGCATGTCCTAGTTCATTTGACTTTTGACACATCTACCCTTAATCCTATCCATCTCTATCTCTACACCACAGCTATCTAGTATTGAGGTTTTCTTTTTTTCACTTATGTTGGCCTAAAATGCTTCACAAGAAGATTTTTCTCTTGCTTGGAATTTATACATAGGATAGCTTTTATACCTTTGATCCAGATATATTCCAATCTTCCTCTGTATTCAAGTCTTTCATCTCTTCAGTCCAGACAAATTCACTAATGAGTTTCCTTAATTTGACAGTTTGCCCTTCTGAAGTGGAAAGTTTAATTACCAACCTGCTTCTGTTTGTTATTCAGTTCGATGTAAATGGAAACAGTTGCTAAATACTCAGCCCAATGCTGTTGTCTCTTTTTCATCTTTGTGACTACTAACAAAAAACCTGGCAGATATGGTACACATGGCTACCTGGTCCCAGGTTTATTATTAGAAGTATTTGTTTCCCAGACTGTATCTAGGAAGTTAAAGCTGATCATGGCACAATTCCCAGGAGTGTTCCTATAATAATGTTTCAGTGACAGACCTCTACTTGCACCATTATATTTTAGTGGCCAACAAGAAAGGCCAGGTTTCAATGAGGTGTCCAAATCACAAACAACCCCCCCCCCAAAAAAAACAAAGGCTGTGAGCAGGTGGTCTCTACTGCTGGAAGTGGAGCTTCCTGTTCGTGTACAATAGGGAATTTCATGATGAATGAAATGATGATGTGTTAAATGACAGATGGCTTATTTTGTAATAAATTGCCAAGATCACTTGATGTTTTCCACTTTTCTGGGTGAAATGGCTAAGCAGTGGAACAAGAGTACTGTACTGCAAACCTCTTGGATATTGGCATGTTGATCATATTCACGTGAGTCACACCAGCTGCAGCTTGAACTCTCAAATGTAAGAAACATGCAAAGCATTTTTCTTCCCAGCCTGTGTCTGTCTCTCATTGAAATTAGCCTGCTGTTCATGTATGACAAGGCTTCTGGTCTCTTCTCACAGGTAATTAGTAATAGAACAATAGGGAATAGCCTCAAGCTGTGACTGGGTAGGTTTAGACTGGACATCAGGACATTTTTTTTCGTGGCAAGGGTGGTCAGCATTGGAATGGGCTGCCCAGGGAGGTGGTTGAGTCACCAATCCTGGGTGTGTTTAAAGGTCGTTTGGATGTGGTGCTTGGGGCTATGGTTTAGAGGTGAACCTTATAGAGTAGGGTTATCAGTTGGACTTGATGATCCTGAGGGTCTTTTCCAACATGAATGTTTATGTGATTCTGTCATACCATTCCTGATTTAGAGTGGCTCGCCTAGCCTTTGTGCCCTCCTTCATCTTGCAGTCTAACCATAGCAATTCATCTTGTTTTTATAGCTCTCTTTTGTGTCCTGTCTTGCTACTTCTGATTTTCAAGCACAGACCCAGTCTGCTTAGTACCTGGAGGAAATATTATGTACCTATTCCCAGATCTTTGGCTGCTGCAAACCGGTAAAGGAATCCAGGTCAGTTAACACTGTCCAGAGAAGTGGACCGAAAGTTTCAAGTTGGAAGTTCATAGAATTAAGAGCTGCAGTAGTGCTTGTAATAACAAGTTGACTGTGCAGGTGAAGCCATCAGGACATGGGGCAGAAACTTGAAGGTCTGAAAGCCAGAATGCTGGGCTGTGCAATGGAGGGCCAGTGGGAGAAACATGGAGGTCTTATTCATTGAATGTACAGAGAAAGAAACTGGGCATTAAGGTATAATTTTTAAGCATGGTAAAGGCATCTGACATGCTGGCCTCTTGTTGAAAAGGAAACAAGGAACAGTAAGTCCTGGCATAATACTGTGAGAATGACAGAGCTATCATAAAAGGGCAGATATTTCATCTTACAAAAGCAGCTTGTATCGGTCATCCAAGCACATGAGGCCAAGTGAACAGGGGCACAGAGCCACAAGTTCAAGGACTTCTTGTTCATTCTGAGCTCAGAGTCTATCTGCATTTGGCACCAGGGCTGTCATCTAGCAGAGATTGGAAACTGGAGTCTCTCACTGCTCTCCACTCCCTGTTTGGTTACTACTTCCTGTGAACCACCTCACTTCTTTCCATCTCCCAGTCCTCCCTTGTGCCAGATGCCACAGCTGGCATTCTCTGTGAACAGCAAGTCCACAGTATGTTCTTCAGCTGTGATGAGGGGACTTCCAAGTCCCTGTCAGATGGGTAGGAGAAATGGATCTGGAGAGGTTTGTTTCCTGCAAGGGAAAGAAGCATCAATGCTTGTCTTCTTTCCTTGAGGAAAGGGACGCTCTCAGTGTTATGAAACTTCAGTTTGGCTTACTCTTGGACACAGATAGAATCATAGAATCAACCAGGTTGGAAGATACCTCCAAGATCATTCTGTCCAACCTACCACCTAGCCCTGTCCAATCAACTAGACCATGGCACTAAGTGCCTCATCCAGTCTTTTCTTGAACACCTGCAGGGACAACAACTCCTCCACCTCTCTGGGCAGCCCATTCCAATGTCAAGTCACTCTCTCAGTAAAGAACTTCCTCCTAAAATCAAGCCTATACCTTGGCACAACTTGAGACTGTGTCCCTTTGTTCTGTTGGAGTCATGCCAACTGGCATTCATTGGAAGGATGGGTAGGGATAAGTGGGAAACTTAGCTGGAGTTCCACTTGACAAGTGTCAATTAATGGAAACAAGGCAAGAAGTGGAGGGGAGGAATAGGTGGTTTAATGTTGCTCTTGACCTTGTGAAAACCACCAGCTGCTCAGGACACATTTTCAGTAATTTTGCAAAACCTTTTCCTTCTTTCTTCCCGTTGTTATGCTCAGAGTGCTCTTCAAGTGGGTGTGTTTTGATGCATTTCTTCTTCTGCACATGCCTAGTGAAGCACAAGGCTGGTTAGTGCCTATTGGGTAATGTATTTTTTATGGACTTGCATATCCTCTTATGTACAGGCACATGCCCTAAGGGCTTCACTTTGGTTAGCAAATAGGGCTTCCTGATGTGCTCATCACTTCAGATTGCACTAGATGGGCTGGCAGGGAGGTTGTCTCATCTTACCTCAGTCACCTCCTTGACGTTTCTTGCCATCATATGTTTTATTTGGGTGTGTTCTCTCTCCCAGATGCAGTACAGGAGCACTGAACAGCCCAGGGCATGAGAAGACACTCTGCACTTCTTATAAAAGCAGTCCTTGGGGACCATAAGAGCAGTCACAACCTAATGTCAACCTTTGGTTGACCAGATCTTGAAAAAGTGACCTTGAACTAGGTGGGGGTTGCATGCTACGAACTCATGACAAATGCTGTGGGTTCTGATTATATGTCCTAGAGCAACTAACTAGATTTTTTAAAAAGCTTTTGAGACAGGCTTTAGCAAGTCATCTCCTGGCAAAGAGTCTTTGGAATAAACATGCAACCACACACCAGTGACTAAACAAGCTACGTGAGGACTAGTGTGCTTACTATAGCTGGAGTGGTCAGTGCAATGGAGAGCAGTCCCCTAGCACCTAGGGCATAGGGACTGAAAGAAACTAGAAAGCAGAGCTGTGCTGAAACAAGTTTTGGGGCTCACTATCAGAAATCTGGGCATTTGTGGGACTCTGGGCTGGTCTCATGATACAACGTAAAGACGTTTAGGATTGTACTGTGATGGAAGATAGTAAAGCTAGAAAATTAGTGGAGAAGGGATGGCTGTGACAGTCTGTATTTGTATAAATGCATTAATCTCCTAAAATAATTATTAAAGTGGGATAGTTTTGTGGCATTTTAATTCTAGGACCAGAGGTGTGTGATAGACTGCGTGGTGCATTGCAGACAGAGCCTGAGCACTCTTCTTGCTTATTTGGTTGCTGGACAGGAAATCACTTTCATGATACTGCACCTTTCCACTCTGTTTATTCCATATCCTCCAGTTTTGCTTTCCCCCTATGCAACAGCTTTTTTTCTTCCATTTCCTGTAATTATTATATTTCTCTGGTCCTGCAACCCAGGATAGAGTCTGTCTGCAACATATTCCTGGTCTAGTAAGGACTCAGGAGGTACATAGTTTAAATAAGTTGAAATAAGACTCCTCCTGAAACGTAAATAGCGTTCCTCATGGAACTTAACTGAGGCTCCATTTTATTTGGATTTATTTTAGTTGTTGCTTTGCATTTAAAGGTTTCTGTGGCTTTTGTGTTTGGTTTGGGGAAAAGTTTGTGTCTCAAGAACTTATTTAGAATAGAGAAAAAAAAAAAAAAAACCACAATCTGTGGACTCTTTGGTCACATGTGTTGTTTTTGCTTGCAGGAGCATTCATTTGACTTCCTGACAGTCATCCTTTTCTAAAGCATTTTGAAGTCTACTCATTGTTTTCAAATCATTGTTGATACTACTTGTGTGCAACAGAATATATAACACAGAAATTATCCTTATACTTTTTGCCAAATAAATTAATTGCAGATTACTTATTAATTTCTTGCTTGTACAGCTCATTCTGAAAATATCTAGAACTAATTTTCTTTTTTTTTTTTTTCACTATATTAATTGTTTGAATTGTCACTTGAATCCTGAAATTGAATTTGACATATTTAGATGACAACAAACACCAGCTTTCCTTTTGTTGCTGGTTTTGGACAGTTACAGTTGCCTGAAGAAACTGAAGTGAAATTATATTATTGCAAATGAAATTATTATGTTACTTAACCAGTGTAGTTAGAATTTGGGATTCTGCAGTCTGTTGCACACTGAAACATATGGCAAACAAACCTAGGGAAGCATCTGGAGAAAGAGTCTTAAGAAACAGGGAATTGGGGGTTTTTTTGGAGAAGAGGACGCTGAGGGGAGACCTTATTGCTCTCTACAGCTACCTGAAAGGAAGTTGGATTGAGGTGGGGATCAGTCCCTTCTCCCTGGTGTAAGGTTTTAAAAATGAGATGAAACAGCCTGAAATTGTGCCAAGTGAAGTATTGGATATTAGGAAACATTTATTTCCTGCAAGAGTGGTAGGACATTGGAACAAGCTGCCCAGGGAGGTAGTAGAGTCACCATCCCTAGAGATGTTCAAGAAATGTGTAGACATGACACTTTTGGACATGGTTTAACTGCCAAAGTGGTCTGAGGTTGGTGGTTAGACTAGGTGATCATAGAGGTCTTTTCCAGCTGAAATAATTCTATGATCTGCATTCAGATATCTTAGGTACAGTTATTTGTATTTCTTAAATACATCCCTTTAATGCAAAGGAATAAAACTGTGAGCAACACATCCTTTGTTCACAGTGCTACATCTTCTGTGGACTTTGGCTGCAAATGAAAATCCTTAGCTCTTCTGAGAGTTAGATTGACAAGCACATAACTTAAAGCCATCTGTGAAATCAAATGACTTCTTCTAAGTCATCATATGCAGTGTTCCTATGGTGATAGTATGTCTAAATATCTTCAGAGATGTGTTGGCAACTTGAATTGACTGAACCAGTGGCTCTACCCAGCTAGTAGCACATTCTTGTCTTTCATCCCTATGCTTTTCAGCCTGCCCAAAGGTCCATGTTAGACTGTTATCAATATCCAGGTTAGCTAGAGTGAAATTAGCTCACACCCATGAACTCATGCACAAATGATGCAGCTGCAGCACACACATCCTGTCTGGAACAGAGGCAGGAATAGCATTCATTTCCTCAGGGTTTCCTACGCTTCTCCGTGGTGAATACTCCCAACATCTTGTTCTGCAAAAATCTGGTATATCCTGAGAGTAAGTCCATCCCATATCCTAAAACAAAGACAAAGCCAGAACAAAATATACTGGGCTACGTAAATTAAGACTGACATGAAATGTATGAGTGAGGGGACCGAAGGGGAGTCATATTCATGCCTACAATACTTAGATGAATTAAAGGGTAAGGACAGAAGAGATGAGAGCTAATAAGGAAAAGATAAAGCAGAGTTATATAAACTAATTTTAGGAGGTGGGTAATTTAGCCATATACTTTGAGGCAACTTGGTTTTGTAAAGGCCAGGATATGAAGGGCGAATGAAGACACGAGAAACCACATGGGAGAAAGGGCAAAAGTATGAAGGTATTTTGAGCTGAAAGAAGAAAAATTATAGAGGGCTAAACTTTGGTTCCCTGCCCAGAACACACTGAAAGCCATCTCAGCAGGCTAAGGAGTGGGATAGTCCCTTAAGAATAGACAGATTTTCCTGCTTTTAATCTGTTATTTTTACTCCACGTATATTCAGGCTATATAAAACTGCTGCTGAGAACAAACTCCACCTCTGGTCTTTCCCAATGGTAGCCACTGAAAAAAAGCTGGGAGCTGGTCTTCCAATAAAGGAAGTACCTTGTGATACAATGCTAACATTTGAGCAGGAGAGGACAATGACATTATTAACAACTTCTTGGACTTCTTCTAGCATGGTGCATTGCTTTGGGCAAAATACAACATTGATGCAGCCATCGTTCCAGACAAACTGGTTCTTTTTGTCTTTCCTTCTGTCTTTTGTTTTAATCTACTGTATTATTGGCAGAATTATTTAACTTTCTTGTCAAAGAGCAATGCTCTGTTCCATAAAGTTAGGTGAGAAAAATTTCCAGGAGCCTCACGGCTTTCGCCCAGGTTGGTAATGCAAGGAAAAGCTTCATTTTAGCCCTGGCAGCAGACTTCAGGGAGATAGTTCCTCCTCCGGTGGTTTTCACTGGGGCTGACTGGAAGGAGGTACTTGAGAAAGGAGAACCCTGCATCCGAAATCATAGAAATAGCTTGAGTTGGAGGGTACCTTAAAGATCATCTAGTTCCAACCCTCCTGCCGTGGGCAGGGATACCTCCCACTAGTCCGGGTGGCTCAAAATCTCATCTAACCCGGTCTGAAACACTTCCAGGGATGAGGCGTCCACAATTTATCTGGGCAACGCGTTCCAGTGCCTCGCCACTCTCACAGTACAGAGCTTCTTCCTAATGTCCAATCTAAACCTACCCTGTTCTAGTTTAAAACCATCACCCTGTAACTGCTGTGTCTTCCAGATGACTTGGCTTCCCCGTGACTTGCCTTCCCCTGCCATACACCCCCAGGGTGAGAATCCGTTTGTTAATTAGCTGTTAATTCCTGAAGACTAGGGCAGAAGGGGCTAGAAAAGTTCCTGCGGTGAGTGGGCATCTCGCTGCCTCCGGTCTGCCAGGTCTCCCGCCCACCGCGTAGTGGAGGGCGCGGAGGGGGAAGGCTCCGGCTCCCGGGGAGGAGGAACAGCGGTGGCTGCGGCTTCGGCTGGAATTCAGTCAGAGAAGATACGCTTTTTGCAGGCAGGGGGACGGGATAGCGCTGTAGTGTTCTTCATGCGAGTCTCCGTTCCCCCGGAAAGCTTTGGAGTAAAGCGAGGAGGAATTTCAGCAAGCTGGAGCCAAGTAACATCTAAGTCTAAACACACAACGTGCTTCCTTCCTTTTACGTTTTCTCTTGCAGATGGGGCTCAGCTGAAACGAAGCCCTCCTCTTCATCGCGACTGTAAACACCGCCGCACCAGCATCGGGCTGAAGCTACCGAGAGACAGCCCAGAACAGTTCTGGTTAGCAGCGACAAGTTGTGTTCTCTTGTCTCTATTGGCAACTGGTGAGTGAACACCTCTGCTTTACAAAGTGTAGCCAGTTCTGTCAGCTGCTGCACAGGCTAAGAAGCTTTGGTGGATAATGCCTGAACCCATAGGACTAGGTACGCTGGAAGCGCTTGTCCCCGAATTTGGCAGCGTTTCTGCCGTGAGACATCTTCTCACCACGCTCTTTCGGTATTTCAGACGGGAAAGCTTGCAGCTAATCGTATGTAAAACCTATGCATGCCTCCAATTTTAAACCTCCTTCAGGTAAGCCCTGATGGCAGCAGCTGCCAGCAGCATTGCTATTCAATGTAAATTACCCCACGTTCAAAGGCAGAGCCGCCTGTTCCGATACTGTGGCGTGTTCCTCGGTGAAAGCATTCAAGGAATTACTTGAACTTCCAGAGGGATGAAGCCTGCCTCTACAAGTCTTCTTTGAACAGACTACAATTGTAATCAGTTTGAGAGCTGCTGAGATGAGATGTCCCAGACCTTTCCCAGAGGTTCCTGGGAACTTCCTGGTAAAAATTAACATCGCGGCATAGCAGGGACCCGCTCACCCGCGGGGATGAGCCGCAACAGCCGAAGCGCCGCCGCCACCCGACCTCATGCCGGCGGCGTTTGGATGTGCTTGATGGCGCTCACGGGCGGCGGGTGCTGGGGCTTGCCTGCACCGAGAGAGAGGCCGGGCTAAGGCGCTGCTGCGGCCGCATGCGGGGCCGGGGCTTGCCGCCGGCCGGAGCAGGACCCCCCGAGAAGAGGGCAACCGTAAGCAGCGGAGCCTTTCTCCGCCAGGTAGGCGGCCAAGGGGATTCTGGGTGAGCGGGGGCCGTGAGATAAAGGGGACATCCCCGTTTCCCCGGCGGCCCTTGCCGGCCGGGGGGCGGGGGAGTCGCTTGCTTTGTCCCCGGCCTCCCGGAGTAGCCCCGCTCCGCGACAGGGCGGCAAACGGAGCCGGAGCCTGCCCTAGCTCCGCATGCCGCCGCTGAATGAGGTCCAGCCGCCGCCGCCTCGGGGGGCCCCGCGGGCCGTGAATCGCGGCTGGCGGGCGTGGCTGGCGGCGGGAAGCCCTGCCGTGGCTGGGGGCAGGGGGGGGAACTAAGCGGCGAGGCCCAGCAGACTGTAACCGGGCTCTGGAACCGGGCAGGCAGCAGAGTGGGCTGATGCAGACGGAGATCAGGAGAAACCCCCGGCTGAGCTGCGGCGGCCGGCGGCGGTCCGAAAATAAAATTTGAGGAGAGAATCATGGCTTCTGCTAAGCTGCTTGGATCCGGTAATCCCACCGTGTTGCCATGGCTGCCGGTCAGGCAGGTTTCGAGAGAGGATCGCATTTAGCGGGGGTACCGACAGGGAGGGAGGAGGCTGCCCTTTGGAAATGCCGCGGGCCTGGGGGAAGGAACAATGGCTTTTGGTAGACTCTGCCTTAAGCTATGCGAATCTATCGCCTGTAGTTCAGGGAAGAAAAAAAGACCTGAAGTTCTGTGTTCTCTCTCTCTCTCTTTTTTTTTTTTTTTCCTCCCTCCTAAAGTATTCGGATTACTATTTGGCGGAGGGGGTGGTGTTTCTAATTTTAGTTATTGCAAGCTGTGAGATCAGCCCTGCTGTCCTTTCTCAAATTAGAATTTCCAGTGAGATGAGCAGCTAATCTATATTGGAATTTGTGGTTGTTGCACTCCTCTTAGCGAAACTTTCCGACCAGGCTTCTGCCGTTTCCCTCTGCTTTCTTCACCCACTTTATGCCAGGCTATTCTTACGTACAATGTGGTTGCAAAACTGTTTAGAAAGGAAGAACTTGACAACGGGACCAGATTGCATGTTTTATTCTGACAATTTCATTGCAGCCGAATTGTGCAAAGAAAAATATACATTAAAAACATGTAACTTCTGCTATGGAGTGTGCCATGTGCTGTGCCGGTCACTTATAAGCTTAAAGAGCCCTGAGTTCAGGGAGGGCTTAAAGCAAAAGGAAATGTGTATGGAGTGAGACTTCCTACCCATCCATTTTTTGAATAGGAAATATTTCTGATTAGGTCACAGAAGTGTTACTTCTGAAACTAAAATGACTTTATTCCATATATAAGACTGCACCAACTGTATCCTTGTTTTTTTTCTTCCTGAGTGCATGACATAAATCCACAGATCTTTCTTGTCCGGGTTGATGCCTCTTCAGCATGTCTGTTTCTTTGCTGAACTGAAGCAGTCAGTTGAGTTACTCTTTTAAGCTTATAGCTGCTTATCGAAGCGATGGTATTCAAGGTGGCTAAGTCTCATGATCTCCCTGAGGGTCATATTGGCTGCGGGAGAACTCTGCTGCTTGTGGGACGGGTGAATCAGCCCCTAAGACTCTGGAGACTCACCGTGTCCAGATACTCTTTTTAAAAGCAGGAGGAAAGCTTCTCTGTGGAAGCAGTTGCCTGTCGGGGAAGTGCCCGTGGGAGCAGATGCAGTATGTATGCAAGATGGCAAAACCTGAAAGCTAGCAGGGAGATCACAAGTGCCTCCAAGTCCTAAGTTGTAAAGAAATAAGTGATTTATGGTGTCTTGACTAAGTGAGGCTGTTGGTGAGACATTATTTTCATATGTACTCTGAGTACTGCTAAATGATGGCTTTAGCAATTACCTAGGGGAGTTGCCTGAGCAGGGAAATGCAGCAGCCGAAGTGACAGTGGCAAGTAATTGAGGTGCTTCTCTTTCACTGCTTCCTTGGACCTACATTTGAAAGCTTGCAAGCAGAGACATTTGGAGGATTTTGGATGGTTGCTTTCTTCCTTATGTGATAATTTTTGGATAGAAGACATCAGGGAGTGGAAATAGTCTTTCTTATAGCTTCTTTGTGCCATTAATGCTCTTCTCCTGGGTTTGTTTTAATTGTTAGTTCATGGGCATACTATGATTACTGGCTTTCATTTAAGGTTTGATCTGTCCTCCCAAGACAGGCTTGGGAAAGTTCTCGTAAACATTCTTTGCCTGATTTGTGATTTTTATGCTAACTGCTGCTGGGCCTGGAAGAGAATGCAGTAAGATGGCTCATTTGGAAATATAACTTGAGAGACCTCCATGAAGCAGTCCACACCACTGACTCCAAGAGACTTGTGAGGAAAGCCTCTTTTCTTTTTTCCCCCATCCACAGTATAACTTGAGCTGGAGTACAGGATCTTGATTCATCTTTGTACATTAACATTAAGGTCATTTTACTTAGACACATGAAAAATTGTCTTCACTGTGTGTATGTTGCAAGACGCTCCATTGTGGCTTCCTAGTTAAGTGTATTTTAGGAAGGGCTCAAGACTATGTGAAATATCTCTCTACAAACATCTTAACCCCATTTTAGCTAATTTGATTGAAAAGTGCACTGTGCATCTAAGAGGAGTTTAATTTATGAAGCTTATGACAACTCATTTCTCATTCACTATCTAGCCTTATAGAGAAGTGAGTGAATAATACTTGGAAATTAATTTATGTGGTAACTGAGTATATAGTGGGTTTGTTTTGTTTTGGTGTTTTTCTTTCTGAAAAAGAAAGTCACTATTTTTTTAGTCAAATGACCAAGAACTTTGTCACAGAATAAAAACCCCCTGAATTTCCCCTTTAATCCAGCTTCTTCTATTTTTGCAATGTTACATATGACTGCTTCTGTACCTATTCATCGTCTTCAAGGGAAATGAAATTCTGTTATTTGGTATGTGGTTTTTTTTTTTGAAGTGTAAAGTCTTTATCCGTGTACAGAAAAACCTGAAACCTTGACTTTTCTTGGTTAAGAGGAAAATGTGATATGCAGGCTGCCATTTCCTTTATAAGTCAGCTCTCAGTAGTGTGGAAATTAATCTGCTCTCCCTTAATCACTGATACCAGTAGCTGCTAATTGTACAGAGCAGCTGAAAAGCTGGAAAGTGACTGGTGTGTACTGTAAAGAAAAAAAACAATACATGGGTTGCATGTGGTATATCTACTCTTTCAAAAGGCATTGAACAAATGCTGGTGTAGAATGTGGTAAAATACTTTGTGATAATGCTTCTTGCTAGGTTTTGTACCTATTAGCTTAGAGTATCCTGTCAATTTGTTTGGGTGGAATGGATCTTCGGTGTTTGAAGTCAGTCATTCTTTGGTCTTGAAAGTACAAGTGAAGCCTTTATCTCAAGAGGAAGACCCTTTACTCTTTACTGCAACAGAGGAGGAAATTTTATGTGTCTCCCAGATAATACTCAAAATTTGTGTGTGACTGTTCTGTGTTGCTTCTGCTGCCAACCCTGACAGCAGCCATAAAGCTGGAGTACATCGTGCTAGAGTTATTCTTTACATTCCAGAATCCATGGGGAGCCAGGAGGAGCAAGGCAAGAACTTGAATGGCCTAGCCTCTGCTTGCCCAGGCTGGAAAGGGAAGGCTGGAAAACTTGAGAAGCCACAAAGCTCATCCTACCTCTTATTAGGAGGGCAGGAATTAAGTAGCCAAGGATCTGATTTTTAGAAAGTGACAGGACTGAAACGCTCAGACTTTCTCATTGAAGCTCTGTTGACTTACAGTGCAAGTTTCCATTCCTCTAGCAGGAGTATTGCTTTCTTTTGGGCCACTAGCCAGTAGGAAACGTTATTTGTGAAGTGGGTGGCTAGCAGTCTTAGATTTCCAGAGTCTTCAACTAATTTTTTAGAAAACAGTTTGTAGCCCATGTGAGCACTGGTCAGTTCAGCTGCTGCAGAGCTCAGAAGAACTCTTTGTTAGGCTGAGTGGGCAGGCAGACACTTCTGCAGTGCAGCAGTGGACCAACCGTTGCTTGCTTTCAGTGCTGCTTTTCACAGTCCCGCAAACAGCTGTGAAACGAGAACGGTGTGAAGGGCACTTCATCAGCTTACCAGAAGCATTGGCAGAGGAAATAAGCATGTGTGATGGCCATTTTATAGTCAATACAAAATGTTTGTTTGTATAAAATACAAATTATGTCACATATGGAGTGGGGAAAGAGAAATTTTTTTCCCAAGAAACTGAAGTCAAAATTGTGCCATTTCTTCCTCCCCTCCCCCGCCCTTTTTTTCCCTAATGTAGTTGTTGCTTTTTGTAGCTCCCTCTTGGGTAGTTAACTTTTGCAGTTGTACTGACTCAGCTTTTATAGCTGCATTATGACCTGCATGGGAGAAATCATCTGGTTAGGGAAAGGGCCCTAGAAGCACTCTAGCATAGAGCAAAGGATAGTGTAGGGAAAGATTTTGTGGGTTTTCTCCCTGCAGTGAGAAAAGTGCTTGCTGCTTAATGTTGTTGCTGAATGAAAAGACAATCTTATTCATCTTTTGGCAGTCAGAAAAAGATACTTCTTGTTTCTTTGGAGTTCTTGAACCTGCCTGTTCTGTCACCTCCACCAGTATCACATCTGAAGACCCTGGAAACACTATCACCTCAATCTCCACAGTGCTTCAGGTAGTCTGAAGTCAGCAAGCAGGAGGAAGGTTATTGGTGTAGATGGGAGATACTCTGTAGGGTTTCTTTGAAAGTAACATTTGCACAAGTTTAAATAGAGGCACAATATTAAATCTATTTGATGAAGTACCAGAGCAAGTTGAGATTTGTCTGTATTGGTGAATGCACACAAATCTTGCTAGCGTGTGGTAGCTAGTTTTGGTTGTGCCCCCTGCGTAGACAAGTTGTTGCCTTTTCATTTGGTTAGGAAAAGTCTGGTGTGTGTGTGTGTAGTGTATGGGGTATTTTTGTTTGTTTGCATGTTTTGTTGTTGTTTGTGTGTGTGGTTTTTTTTTTATTTTCCCTGGAAACAGTGAGGGGAAAACTGTAGTTAGCTCTGCTTGCCCAAGTGTTTTGCAATATTTAATGAGGCAGGGAGACTGTTACTTGTCTCAGCTGAGAATTTGGAAGGCTGTATAAGTCTGTTTTTCTGCACCCCCATCCCCACTCCTCCAATAGTATAACCACCCTTGGCAGCTTTGATTTCCCACCCTCAGTAGCTCGAGAGCCTCTGGACTCTATCTATAGTGAAGTGCCCTGTGATTCAGCAGCTCCAATGTAGCTGTGCCACTTCACTCTCCTGTCCTTTTTTTCTGCTCTATTTCCCAAGTGTAGACATTGGCAGGTCCATGAAAGGGTGAGAAGAAGAGTAGGCAGGGATGTTACCCTCCAACTTCTCTATTAAAGAATTGTAGGTTCTGCAAGTAGAGCGTGTGGACAAGGAGAATGGACCCCAAAATGTCCTCATTGTCCTGTCCCTAGATGTCATCTCCCTCTGTCACTGTTGAGACAAAGCAGTGGGCTAGATGAACGTTGGTCTGATAAGCATTTCTTGTGCCTGTGTTGCTCACTTAGTGTGGGGGAGTGCAGACCAGTTGTGTAAACTAGGTTTGCGGTAGCCAGATGGCTAAAATACTGTTCAATGTAAATGATGTTTGTAGAGTTTCTCAAAATTGACTGCCTTTTCTTGCAAAACATGTCAAGGAAATACTGTTACCTCATTGGAGCAACTTGAATGGAATAGCTATTATTATTCCTTCTTTGTTTTGTGCATGACACATGTCATGGTGTGTTTTCAGCTTGGGACATCAGTTCTTACATGGCTCAGCCTCAAATTTTAGGTTTTGTATTAGTTTGAAGATTTCTTGTCTGATTTGAGAATGTTTTTCAGAGCCTTTTAGAAAGTGGAATGAAGTGAAATAGGTTACGCATCTTATTCTTCAGATTTCACAGAGAGTATTTCCCGTCGCACCGTTTGGTGTCAATGACTTTTCAAAGCTGGGTGACAGAAGTCAGCTAACACCTATTCAGTGACTGAAAAGACTACTAAAAATGTTAGGACAACTGTTCTGGGAAATTTAGACACTTCTGCGTTTGACCAAAGTTTTTCAAAAATTTAGTGGTTTTTTTTTTTTGTTTTTCTTTATTTGCACCCCCCCTCCCCCCCCCAATGGTTAGAGCCTCTTGTATCTGCCACACAATTGTGTGACAAGCAGATACAATGAAATCAGGTTTCCAATGGCTTTCTGCATGTAGACTTTCTGATCTTTATTGAAAGATGAGCTTATAGGGTTTCTTTGTTCTACCCAGCTGCCTGTTTATTTTCACATACTTACAGAGTAAGTTCCTAATCTCCTGTCAAATTTGACTGAAATTAGCCAAAGGGGTTCAAAAGTTCTGTAGGGAAGGGAAGGAAGGACATTCATGCATGCATACAGGGTATGACTGCATAAATCTCATTTCATGCTAAGAACATGTGCAGCAGAACAGAACAAAAAGCCCTTTACTGTACTGCATTTCATGCTCTAATGGAGTTCTGTGTCCTCTGTGGCATGAATAGCAATTCATAATGTTGGAGGCTGATCTGGGTTTGGTGTGGAGAGTGTAGCAAAGAAAAGGTATCAATAGGCAAGTAGGACAGCAGTTCCTGCCTGCAGTATGTCTTTCTCTAGAGGACTTCCATTTTTATCCTGAAGCAAGTATCAGACTTCCTATTTTGTCCCTGCTGCAGCATGGGCCACTTTGGTTATGGAAAAGCAAATCTGTGCCACAAGAGTCCATCATCTTGCTGTGACTCATGGGAAGGTGAGCCCTGTGTTGTCACAGGGCTTACTTTTATCTCCAGTGGAGGTACAGCCCTGGGTGAATCCAGCGCTCAGCAAAGGCCAGGTAGGGAAGGACAGCTAATCTCTTTAAAAATACTCAGGTCCTGAAGAAACTCCTGTTCCTTTTATTGTAGCATTTAAGGACTGCTGAAACTGAGAATCAAACTGCCAAAATAGACACTGTTTCACCCACAGCAAACTAGGCTTGGCTTGGAGAGAAACAAATCAAAGTGATGGAGTGAGCTGATGACATACAGCAGAAGGTACTGTGTGAAGCCATTGCTGCAGCAGAGCCAGGCTCTATGCCAAAATAGACACTGTTTCACCTACAGCACACCACGCTTGGCTTGGAGAGGAACAAATCAAAGTGGTGAAGGGAGCTGATGACATACAGCAGAAGGTACTGTGTGAAGCCGTTGCTGTAGCAGAACCAGGCTGTATGTCTGCAGTCTACTTTGCAGAAAAGCTACCTGAATGCCTGCTGCCTCTTAGCTGGGTTCACAGCCAGTCTAGCTGCTACAGGGCAGCCCAAGCAAGAGAGCTGTGAGAACTTGAAAGATGATGTGTGGGTGGGGTAAAAAATGATTTTTTGACTCCCTTCTGTTTTAGGGGTGACTTTGGAAGAGCAAAAAAACCCCAAACAAACTTCCCAGGAAAATGGAAAAACCCAACCAAAATGATACATCAGTTTTTGTTTTTGGGGAGGAAGTGGGTTGTGTTTAAATTTAGGGAGGACTGAAGTCTGGAAGTCCTAAATAGGTGGCTCTGTGCAGCACTGAGTAAAGCACATAAGCTTTCCCATCATTCCCTACTGATTAATTTAGGCTGCT
The DNA here is from genome assembly GCA_013400475.1 of Tricholaema leucomelas. Taxonomy (NCBI): domain Eukaryota; kingdom Metazoa; phylum Chordata; class Aves; order Piciformes; family Lybiidae; genus Tricholaema lacrymosa; species Tricholaema leucomelas. Next base: position 630,683 of record WAAF01011388.1, read on the forward strand.
TTCCTCCCAGACAGATGGCAAATGAAGATTACTATCACAGATAATTAACTTTCCTCATGTGTAGGTAAGGAAATGAAGGTGTAGAATTTAGGGCTTAATACATCACTATAGTGTGAATACCCACTATAAGTTAGCACTGCAATATGGGCTGTGGTAGTGTTGTTTTGTAGCTCTTAAAGTACAGAAATGTCTAAATGAACTTGTGTGAACTTTTCCATGAGAAGCTGAGTTTCTTTACAGCAGCTGACAGTTGCTTTGTGACCAGTTCCATTTCCCCCCACCCTGGTCTTTTAGCCTGTTGCTTTGTCTTGGCTTTTTGTTGTGAATTTGATTTCAGCTTTGTCTAAGGAAGATAACCTGAATGCTGCCCTCAGGCACACCTGTATCCTTGTTTGCTGCCCTTGGAAAGCTTCTTTGCCTTACAAATTGGTTTTATCCCCCCCCCNTTTTTCCCCCCCCCCCCCCCCCCAAATCACATCTGGACTTACCAGCAACTTTTCCCATTCAGAGAAGATGGATGTTAAGACTTTGTGCTGCATTAAATTTTCTTCAGGACTACAATTTGCAGCTATCCAATAGGCATCTCATAGCTCTCAAAATCCTCAGGCTAAGTACTGTTTGGATATTGTATGTACCTGGTAGTTTGCTCAGTATTGACATTTGAGAAATGAAGCGAAGCATTAAAAGCCTTGAGTGGATCAGATACAACCTCTGCTGCAACCTGTACAACAATTCTTTGTTATCTCAAAAACCACTTTACCTCCAGAAAGCATTCTCATACTTATGAAGTTGTTCATTAGAGCTTTTCTTATTTCTTCCATTGTAAATAATATTTTCCAAGCTTTAGTGCAGTGTATAAAAGAGGCTTTTAAAATCAGTTGTAATGTTTATCATAGTCAAGCTTTTCCAGTTTGTCACAGTCAGTCTGGGTTTAGCTTTCTTGTTAGCAGTTAAAGTGTGTATTCTGATTAATTCTCAAGATCCAAAGGCAATGCGAATGTATTGCCTTCTGAATTGAGAGCAGAGATACATGGCATTAAAGTTCCTAGAGAAGCTACACATTCTGTTGACGTCCTGCAGCTTTCTCCTGAGCTGTCAGGATGGATGCCCTGGGAAGCTTCCAAGCGTTAGTAATAGTGTAGGCTAAGTGCTACCACTTATCTCCGTTTTCCTACTGAATTAATTTAGCTTTACACTTTTCACCGACTTGCTTTGCTGCATTCCTGAGAATCCCAGAGCTCTCCGTCGTCGGCACACATGCGTGGAAGCAGATGCGTGGACTTGCAGAATCTGCTGCTGGGGTAAACTCACCTCAAACAGATGGAGGTTTTTGTGGGGTGGATTGGTGTGAGGTGGTTTTGGTTTGTTTTTATTTTAAGCAGTTGAGGCAAGGTAGAGAGCAGCACAGCAAAAAAACAGCGAACATGACATGTTCAGGGCTCTTACTACTGACCTGCTTTGCATGTTATTGAAATGAAAATTAAACCGTACAGGTTTGTATGCTGATAGGAGCATGTTCACACCTATGTGTGGATTAAGAGGCCCAGCAAAACCCTGCTTAATGTAACTTGCTGCTTTTAGAACTATGGGGACTAAAAATTCTAATATAAATTGCTGAGGCATCAGGTGAAGGCAGACTGTATGTAGCTGGACTTAATCAGGGCTGCGGCTTGCTACTGTGAGAGCTAGTCACACAAAAAGCACCCATGTCTCTTTAGAAACAGACTCTGAGAAAGTGTTCTGATTTGCTTGGAACTTACTGCAGCATTTCATTCTCCAGGTACTGGTAGTCAAACACATAAATTAGCCATCTTTAGTTGTGTTTGGTTTTTTGGTTTTTTTTTTTTAGATAGCCATGTTATTTCCTCTGCCCTTGAGAGTCCTGATTTCACTTGTGAGTGTTTGGGGTTTGGTTTGTTGTTTTGGTTTTTTTTTTTTTATGTGTGTGATTTAGCCTAGAGTTTTTCTTTATTTCCCTCTAGGTGACTGTTCAGTTTAGTTTCATAATTCCCAGCCATTTGTGTGAGAGCTGGGCTTAAGAATCACTAGCTCCAAATCAACCAGAGCTAGATGGTAGATATCCTAGGCATTCTTAGAAGACAAAGTGTGCCTTGTTGGAGGGTTAGCTAATGCTGTAGTGAATGTGCACCTCTAATACACTAAAATTCTTTGCTTGGGCCTTTAAATATTTAGATTGATCATGATTTCTAGGAGGGGGAAATATTGTGCTCATATGGTTTGTAAGTGAACTGTTTAGAAGCCTGACGAATTTGATTATTTCCAGTCTTTTCTCCTTCTACTTCTTTCCGTCTTTTCTGTGGGAAACCTAAGAAGGATTGTTTGTTTGACCTCAAGCCTCTGACTCCGCAGGCACTCATGGACAAAGAACAGTGGGTGTGAATTGAGTAACTGATGTTGTGGTGAGGTATATATGTTTCTCTTAATCGTTTTCTGTTTCTGTTGAAGCAGAAAAGCATTATGTAGTATGCCTGACCCCTTCTCCTTTTTTTTTTTTTCTTTAAAAAAAAAAGAAAGAAAGAAAGCAAAGAAGCAGAGCTCAGAATTGCAGAGCTCTCCTTCAGGAAGGGCACTTGAAGCTGACAAACCTTTCCAGTTACACAAGTCAAGGTACTAGAAGCAAACAAACTCTCAGAACACGTTGCTTGGCTTGTTTATATTCCAGTCTTTCTGGAAGACAGGCTGAAGGGAGCTGGGAAGCATAGGCTGAGAAGGAACAGTGTTCACCACACTATGCAGGAGGAGCTGGGTGGATTTCTAGCACCTGTTCTCTGTATATTTTATTCTAGCCCGTATCATACTGACACCTGTGATGTGTAATGTATAAATAGCAGCCCATCTTAGGCTGACTGAAGCTTTAAAGGTTAATCTGGGAGAGTATGACAGGGCTTGAAGAAATCTTTCAGCTAAGGCTATATTACTGAATTTGTGGTTTAAAAAAAAAAATTATTTTTAATGTGTATCTAGAGCTGGATTTGTGATGTTTGCATTGATTAAATCTTTGGCAGATAAGGAAACAGAGTCATCTGTGCTCAACTCACACCTGCTTTGGACTTAGCCTGCCTAGGTTAGGATTTGGCTGTATCCAAAATAGTGCAGTACAAAACCAATTATCTCAGTGGCCGATGGGCATGGCAGTAACTGCTGGTCTGTGTGTGTTCAAGTGCACTGGAAGAGGATAGAAGATACACACACACACACAAAGCTAAATGTCTTGGGGGTGAGGCCTGCAGAGCAACAGGAGAGGGAAAAGGCATGGAAATGTGTTTCCCAGACCTATGCCTCTTTTCATAAATTAACCACTTCCTTCTGGTCCTTATCTTAAGGCACAAAAGCAGGCAAGAAGCTGAGGCTATGGACTTAATCTTTTCCTTGATGTTAATTTAAGGCACGTTTTCTGGAAATTTGTGGTACTTAAAAGGCACTATAATAATCCAGTAGTTGTTACTGTTCTTTCTCTCACAGCAACAGGCTGGATTTAGATGTAGCCAGGGCTGACTTAAACTCAAGTTAGCAGTTTTTAACTGTGTCACAAAGGATTTGCTTAGGCTGGGAAAGACCTTTAAGATCAAGTCCAAACATTAACCTAACTTTACCATATCCACTGCTGAAGCTGCAAGGCATTTTGGAACATTAGGGAATATTGTTTACTGTATTGGAGGGGGAAAATAATTAATGTCAACATTTGCTGGCCAAGAAATAAAAACTCAGATTATTTTTTTTCACACTTGTAGCTTTAATTATGTCTACACCATGCAGTGTAGCCTGCTGTCACCTTGAGCTGGTGCCAGGGATCCACACTGCATTGAGATAATCTAAGCTAAAATATTAGCTTCATTCTCAAGGGTAGCATAGCAACCCTGTGCTAGCCCCAAGCTGGTGGTAACATCTTCTGTCTCTTAGGGCTAATTAATTCGGCATCAGACAGTTGCACCAAGTACTGCTGCTAGTTGAGGGCCATTTCAGTGTTAGCTAATGCATGTGCTCCACTAAGTTTTGCTCATCATGTTGTTTTGGCAGGATGCAGTGGCTGATGCTTTGTACTCCTGTTTGTCATCCGTGGAGCTAGAATTTGGTGTCATTATAAATGACATTAACTTTTGCGTTGATAGGCCCAAAAATGATCTCACTGGGAAACAACATACATCATCAATATGGTTTAGGGTGAGCCTTTCAGAGTAGGATTATTGGTTGGACTTGGTGACCCTGAGGGTCTTTTCCAACCTGAATATTTCTGTGATCTGTGATCAGTTGTGGCACCTCTGAGACCAGGGTCACAGCAGGGTTTTGCAACTTGAGGGAGAAGTGTATCAGTAAGGTTTAAAAAGCATGTAGTAACTTGACCTAGGCTTGTACTTGTGTCATCCTGCTATCCAGGAAACAATCTTGAGTACATGCAAACTCGCTTCCCCCTCTATTCTGCCCTTGTGAGACCATATCTGGAATATTGTGTCCTGTTCTGGACTTCTGAGTTCAAGAGAGACCCAGAGATACACTAGAGAGTTGGACTGGATGATCTCTAGAGCTCTCTTCCAACCCTACCATTCTATGATTATTTTTTTTCCGCCTCTGGACTTTTCTGCTCGTGCCCCTACTGTGGGGTACTTGTAGAAATTTCTGAGTGCTCAGGCAGAGGTGAGTAGGAGGAGTGGTCAAGGAACTTAGACCACGGACCAAATGATACTGCGCTAGATAAGAAGCAGATAAGAACAAGAGAGTATCAGTGTGGTGATAAGACTGTAAAAGTAAGTCAGGACCTGCAGGCTTGTTTCAGCTTTTGCCAAACTCTCTGTACTAATGGCATGTCTTCCTGAAGGGTTACAAGCTTATGTTTTTAAGATCTTGCCTGAAATGTTAGAGATCTTAGGTTTGACTGGAACAGGCCTCCATACCTGATTTCTTGCATTAAAAGTGGTAATAGAAATGAGGTGAGAGAGAGAAGAATGAAGGGTTGGAGGGGTGCAGGTGCTGCATTGCCTGTTATGCTCAAGATACAGAGATAAACTGTGCTTTCTCCTGAGCTTGCAGCCTTCTGAAAGGAAGTTAACTTCCCTCTTCCAGCTGGCCTGTCGAGGTGAATGATGATTACACAAATACAGTGGATTTGACTGGACTTAGATTCTTAGAGTTTGAGCTTATTGGTAGGATTGTAGTCGCACAAGAGTGAAAGTAATGCAGAGATTTTGAAGACTTTGGCCAGAAGCAAGATGAGATGGTGACTGTCAATGAAAAATACTGATTAAGTTGCTTCTTGCATGACCCAGCTGACACTCATGTTCTGATAAAGAGCAAAATGCTGGTGTCTGTACTTAAGACAAAAGTAGAAGAAAACAGTAAAAAATTGTCCACAAATGGATGATTTTTGTGTTGCTGTCTCTTCTGGTGTGGAAGCTTCACCATTAACATGATGATGAGAGGGAGAAAAGGTCAAAGGTGTAGTCTGTAGTCGACATCTCTCCCCAGCAGATTCATGTCAGCAGAGACTACATTTCTGACTGTAGCTGGTAAAGAATTGTCTAAATATACTAAATATTACTACCTCTGTAATACTAAATCTACTGAACATCATTGCTTGCTGTTGAGTACTTGGTGAAAAGACTGTCTTGTTTCACAGATTGCATTGGGTTGGAAGGGACCCTCAAAGTTCATCATGTCCAACCCTGTTTCAGTCAGCAGAGCCACCTCCAGCTAGATCAGGCTGCCCCTGACCTCAAAAAGTCTGGTCTTGAATGTGTCTTAAGGCCACAACTGCATCCCTGGGCAACCTGTTTCAATATTTCACCACTGTCATTGCAAGGAATTTCCACCTTATGTCCAACCTAAATCTACCTTACTCCAGTTTATAGCCATTGCCTCATCCTATTGCTACAAGCTCTTCTATGCAGCCCCTTCCCAGGGGTCTCCCTCAGATATTGAAATGCAGCTGTAAGGTCTCATGGGAACCTTCTTTACTCGAGGCTCAACAACCTCAACTCTCCCAGCCTGTCCTTGTAGGAGAGGTGCTCCAGCCCTCTGATAGTTTTTGTGGCCCTCCTCTGAAGCACTTGAGCAGGTCTATTTCTCTCTAGTGTTAGGGATCCCATAGCTAGACACAGTACTCCAAGTGAGGTTTCAGCTGAGTAGAGCAGCAGAATCACCTCTCTCAGCCTGCCGACCGCACTTCTTTTGATGCAGCCCAGGATGCGACTCATCTTCTGGGCCTGCAAGTGCATGTTTCTTTTCAAGTCTTCTGCAGTAAGAGTAAGGGGAAATGCTTTGAGGAAACAGAATAAACCTTCCTTAATAAAGAGAAGCTGTCTCTGGAAAAAAAAAAAAAGCTATCCTTTTTCCCCAGTTATCAGAGAATTTTTTTCTGATGAAGTAGCTTACCACTTCAAAACTAGGTCATTGCTATTGGAGTTAGAAATGTAGTTTTCAAGGGCAATTTTCTAGGATAATCCATTGTATATACCTTCCTATTTAAAGTTATTATTTCTGAGTACTTCTCTTTCTTCTGAAACTAAAATGAAAAGGATTATTTGAACTGTAAAAAAATGTAGGATCATGTGAGGGGGAAGGCACTAGACTAATTCAGAACTTTGAAGACTGCTACAGGGCTGTTTTTGTCTGCTATGGCTTTTCCTTTGTGAAAAGGTGGAGAATTAATGAACTGTACATGTACTTAGATCAAGAACTGGAAGGATTAATGATTAATAGTGTACAGATTTGTCAGAAGAAATATAGATATGTGCCATACTGTGCTTAGTTTTGAGACAATTGATGACATGAGAAAACTCCTCGGTTGTCTTTTTGCTGCACAGTTGTTGCACCAGGCATGCGCTGTATCCTGGCCAGAAGGAAGCAGTGCTGCAGGACTGGTGATCACAAGCAAACCCTCAAAATACTGACTACATTAAAACAAATCCTGATGTTTCTTTTAAAACTTTTTAGTAGGTGTTTATGTACTTTTTCTGCTGTCGCTTGAATTTTAAGGTCTGCTCAAAGCACATTTTCAAGCTTGCTTCCGTTCCTCCCCCACAACTAGAAGGGCTAGGAATTTGATGTCTGAGTGAGCTGAAGCTTTCACAGTATCACCAAGGTTGGAAGAGACCTCGCAGATCATCAAGTCCAACCCTTTACCACAGAGCTCAAGGCTAGACCATGGCACCAAGTGCCACGTCCAATCCTGCCTTGAACAGCCCCAGGGACGGCGACTCCACCACCTCCCTGGGCAGCCCATTCCAGTAGCCAATGACTCTCTCAGTGAAGAACTTTCTCCTCACCTCAAGCCTAAACTTCCCCCGGCGCAGCCTGAGGCTGTGTCCTCTCGTTCTGGCGCTGGCCACCTGAGAGAAGAGAGCAACCTCCCCCTGGCCACAACCACCCTTCAGGTAGTTGTAGACAGCAATAAGGTCACCCCTGAGCCTCCTCTTCTCCAGGCTAAACAATCCCAGCTCCCTCAGCCTCTCCTCGTAGGGCTTGTGCTCGAGGCCTCTCACCAGCCTCGTTGCCCTTCTCTGGACATGCTCAAGCATCTCGATGTCCCTTCTAAACTGGGGGGCCCAGAACTGAACACAGTACTCAAGGTGTGGTTTAACCAGTGCAGAGTACAGGGGCAGAATGACCTCCCTGCTCTGTCACATGACTAGGTATGGAGCGAAGATTGCTTTAAGATGAGTAGTGTTTACCAGTTCTTGGGTGTAAATACTTATTAACTAATTACTTCAGTAATAATCAAAGGTGCCTTACAAAGTAAGTAGAACAAATGGAAGAGCCTCCTACTCTGTCTTACCAGCAACCTAATTTTAAGCACGAAAACAAAAGGAAAACTTACAACTGTTACACAAAAAGGTTATCGTGGTGTGGTCCTGTGATTACCCAGTCCAACAGCTGCAGTTTCCTGCATGATTATTTCAGTCTGTGGCACAGCTGAATCAACTGCGTATGTAAGTTGAAAGATAAACAGAGGATATGAGAGAGCGGCTCCTGTCAGATACCACTCTTACTGAGGTAGCAGAACAGAAATTAATTGGAAGTAAAGACACAGCTCTGACAAGGCTGGTGGTTCTCCGTAGCTACTGATGGGAGAACAGATTAGTCTCTGGTCTTCTGTAATTTGTCATATAACCAGATGTGGTATATATGGTGGGTTGGTGTGAGCTGGAGTGGACCAATCTGTTCATAGGAGGTGCAGGCTGATCTCTTAATACTGTAAGACTCCATCTTGTCTACTTCTGTGATGGCAGCTCTGCCTCTGCAGGCACTGGGAAGTTCAACAGTGGAAATTAGCTTAGATTCCTATTTAAAAATACTCATCAATCTTTTTACAATGCCTATGCATCTCGCTGCTTGCTTTCAGAGAACTGGCCAGCTAACACCATGAACATCTGGTGTTGCCATGCAATGTGCCTCACCCCTTTCTTTGTGTGGATTACTATAGGGGTTTTTAGAAAGAGGAGGGGATTGAATAATTGAGTTTCAGCTTTGTCTTGTTCCGCTTAACCGACTGACCTTGACCTAGGGGCACAATGACCTCCTCAGGTTAATGGGTTTACATCCAGATGCTGAGTTTTGTGTTTTGATAAATAAGCTGGAATGGAACTGTCATTTTACATCTGATCTTTGTCTTTTCAATTGCCTATTTTCTTGTGTATCTGTGGGAATTTTCTGGTATGATATTTGCACAAGAGGAGTTTGTTTTCCTTTTGACTTTCTGTAACACTCAGATGTTTCAGAATAAGAAGGGAGGGCTGGGAAATGCTGTCTGCATCAAGAATGCGCCTAGAATAATTTCTCCCGTGAACACGGTTCTATATACTAAACCAGGTTAAGAAAGTCTTCACTATAAAGACCATCTTTCTTGATTACAGAACTTTCTCTTCAAAGCACTGAATGAAGCCAGGCACTGGTGGGTGGGATAGTGAGAAGATACCATGTTTTGTTCTGAAGAGCTGAGTTAGATACACGTTTAATGATGCTACATTCTCATGTCCGTGCCAAGCCGAATGTCCTACATAAGATGCTGCAAGATTTCTTGTCACCCTGTTTGAAGACCGAGGTTGATTTCTGTTCTCGTGTTTTAATGACGTTTTCATACCTTTCTGTGTGCGTATTTTTGTAAACAATTTACAAACAAAACAATCCTTTTTTGTTTTCTCTGTTATGAATACTGTTATCTTTTAAAAATATTATCCTTTATGGCCAGCTTTGCCTCATCTTTTCTCTGATTTATGGCTTGGCCTAACTTCAGCAAGGTCTCTTACATTGCAGTCAGCAAAATTAGCAATTTAATCAGTTGTTAATTTAGTAGCTTGATCTGAAGAGCTTGCTTCATTATGTTCTGTTGTTTAACTGCAGTTAGCACTGATTGAATTAGGGAGTAAAAAGTAAACAGTTCCACTTCAGAGGGATATTTTAGCAAACTGTTTCAAAGCAAATACAATGAAATTTAAAAAAGAAAAGGTGCAGTATCTTTTTCAAGTAGAGTCGATTAGGTTGGAAAAATCTTCTAACATCATTGAGCCCAACTGTTAGTGTAGCACTGCCAAGTCCACCACTAGCTCACCACTAATTTTCAGCATTTAACATATCTGTTAAATGCCTCCAAAGGTGACTCAACCACTTCCCTAGATAGCCTGTTCAAATGCTTGATCACCCTTTTGATGAAGAACATTTCTCTTAATATGTAATCTAAACCAGTCCTTGTGGAGCTTGAGGTTATTTCCTCTTGTCCTGCCTCTGGTTACTTGGGAGAAAAGACCAACCCACACTTCACTACAACCTCCTTTAAGGTAGTTGTAGATAGCAGTAATGTCTCCTCTGAGCCTCCTTGTCTCCAGGCTAAACAAACCCAGTTCTCTCAGCTTTTCTTCATGAGGTTTGTGCTCAAGGCCTTTCATGACCTTTGTTGTCCGCCTTTGGATATGCTCTAGCACCTTGATTTCCTTCTGGTTGTGAGTGACCCAAACCAGAAGACAGTATTTGAGATGTCACCTCACCAGTGCTAAGTACAGGGGCATGATGATTTGCCTGCTCCTGCTCACCATGCTGTTCCTGATCCATGCTCTTGGCCTTCTTGGCCACCTGAGCACACTACTGGCTCATGTTCACATGGCTGTTGACCAGCACCCCCAGATCTTTCTCTGCTGGGCAGCTTTCCTGTCACTGCCTCAAGCCTGGAGCATTTCATGGGGTGGTTGTGACCGAAGTGCAGAACCTGACACTTGGAATTGTTGAACCTTGTGAAACTGACCTCAGCTCATCAATCCAGCCTGTCCAGATTCCCCTATAGAGCCTACCTACCTTCAGGCAGATCAACATTCCCCTCCAGCTTGGTGTCATCTGCAAATATACTGAGGGTGCACTCAATCCCCTTGTCAAGATCACTGATAATGATGTTAATGAGATCTGGCCTCAGTACTAAGCCTTGGGGGACACTACTTGTGACTGTCTGACAACTGCATTTAGGTCTAACCACAACTTTTGGGCCTGGCCATCCAGCAGGTTTTTAACTCAACGAAGTGTCCACATATCCAAGCTGTGAGCAGTCAGTTTCTCTGGGGGAATGCTGTGGGACACAGTGTTAAAGGCTTTACTGAAGTCCAGGTGGAAAACATCCACAGACTTTCCCTTATCCACTAAGCACGAGTCACTTTGTCATGGAAAAAGATCAGGTTAGTCAAGCAGGACCTGCTTTTTGACTGGGCCCGATCACCCGTACATGCCATGTGATGCCACTCAAGATGATAGAATAGAATCAACCAGGTTGGAAGAGACCTCCAAGATCATCCAGTCCAACCTAGCACCCAGCCCTATCCAGTCAAGTAGACCATGGCACTAAGTGCCTCAGCCAGTCTATTCTTGAACACCCCCAGGCATGGCGACTCCACCACCTCCCTGGGCAGCCCATTCCAATGGCAAATCACTCTCTCTGTGAAGAACTTCCTCCTAATGAGCCAGATGCTGTCGATGACACTTGACTAAAGCCAGCAGATGAATTTTCTTGTTCTTTCAGTTTTAGGAAAATAATATTTTAAAAAATCATGTAAAAAATGTGGAGCTTGCTCTGGAAGTTTAGAGTGACTGTCAAAAGTCTGCACTGACCCTTCAAGAATAGTTGGAGCTGTGAGGAAGGCAGTGTTACTTCCTAAAGAGGGATGAAAGTTTGAAATTGAAACAGCTGCAGCCTGGGACTGTTTCATCCAGGTCACTGCAGGACAGGCTGGAGGGTATGGTTAAGGTTGATAAGAGTACAGCTTGATGGTTGCGTGGTTCTGTTACTAGTAGGTGCTGTTATGAAACCCCACCTCTTACTCTGCAGTTAAATTCCTATGAAGGATGTGGGGGGAGGGGAAATAAGGAAGTAATGGCTTGTACTCAAGTCCTTGCAACAGTTCAGTGTTAGGTATTTCTTCAGGGTGAAGCTTTGTGAGGGACAGTAGTTTTGTTTCTTCATTTCTGATGACAAAGTGCAGATCTCTGTAGTAGCTTTGTAGCCTCTAATAGAAGGCATGCTGTTCAGATGTACTGGCATAAAGAATATTGCTGTAAATCACTTGGATTCTATCTGCCTTGACTTTTTATTGCTGTAGAATGGTTTGATACAGGCTTAAATTAACAGCAACTCTGAAATATTCTAAGCAACATAGAATTAAAAAAAAATAAGAACTTTCCACCCCCCCCCAACAATCAAACAAAGAGCAACAAAAGCAAGGAGATGAAAATATTAACAATGCTCCACCAAGCAACCAAAAACATATAAAGTTGAAGGCTTGGAAAATCAATCAGCATTTCTGGAGATAACTTTTTTTCCTGGCCAGCCGTTTGTTACCTTCAGTTTAAGATACAAATATGCAAGTAGATATTTATGCATTGTGTGCGTTGAACCTGTTTTCTGTAGTAAGGGGAGAAAAGAATGGAATGACAGCTTTTGAGCATATTTCTACAGTAGCTTGTGGCCAGAATGGCTATTTTGGACTTCCACAAAATGAAGCAACAACAGTTCATTCATAGCTGCTGAAAGGGCAGCTCAGTGTGTTAGACGTGGGCATTGCAGAGCCTGCTTTTCCCCCAGAGTGTCTTGCCAGATACAAGAACTTCTGATGTTTTTCTGGTTTTCTTTTATTAGACCATGCAGAGAAATAAAAAATCTGTTTAAGAAACTAACACTTCCTTAGCTGTTTCTCCATAATTTATTAAGTTCCACAGATTGAGTCCTAACTTCTCTCCTTTACTTTGCGATATGCAAAAATATATTTTTTCCGTCACTTGAGCAACAGAATCTGGAATGTGTCAGGAGTTGGAGACTGTAGGATATGGGAGCATAAGCAGACAGCTTCAGTGCAGCTTTCAACATCCAAAACCAGACATGAAGAACATTCAGTGATCATTAAAAGGCCAATAAGAATTTGAGCAGCCGATACCCTCTTCTGCTTCATCATAAACCTACCTCCTGTGAAGTGATGGTGTTTGTTTACCCATGGAAACTGATGGTAGTAGAAGAAAGAGAAGTGCCAACTTCTGACACAAGAGGCTGATTTCTTTGAGAACAGAGTGGTTCTGTAAGAGCTCATCTTCCTCCTGCATCCCTGGGGACAACCTAGAGTGAGGCTTTCTCAATGCTTCTGTGCCAAGCATGCATGTGTGGTAGGTGCAAAGCATCATTAAGCTCCTGTCAGAAGGGACTTAGAGACATCAAACAGGAGTGACCTCCCTGGCAAATCAGTGGTAGTGGAGGGCAGCAGTAATAATGAAAATTTCCTTTTGTAGGTTTCAGTTTGCTTTATAGAAGTTCACCTTAGCAGTATAACTTGGATTTAAATGTTTTGGTTGTTTTTCTTACATTTCAGGTCTACCAGTCATGAAACGAATCCTTCTGTGTTTTATCCTGGCTGCTGCTGTTATGTATGGTATACTGCATGGAAATCTGTGGAGAAACAACCTCTACTGGTATAGTGAAGATTTGTTTGCTTATAATCAAACACCCATGTTGCTGAACAACAATTTAGTAGTTGTCAACAGAAATGATTACTGCTCTGTGTTTGATTTTGTGTATGAAGTTGTTGGGCTTTGTTGTAGTGTGAGGGAATGAATGTGATTGTTCTGTCACTACTCTCCTGTCACTTGTAAACCTCGTAGTCAGTTTGAGCCTGGTTGTATGGAGAGCTCAGCACCTCAGGGATAGGGAGCCCCTCTGAGTTTTGTGTCCAGTTCAAGAAGGACAAGGAACTACTGAAGACAGTCCAACAGAGAGCTACTAAGATGATGAGGAGACTGGAACATGTACCTCATGAGGAAAGGCTGAGAGAGCTGGGGAGGATGGAGCCAGGCTCTTCTCAGTGGTGTCCAGTGACAGGACAAGAGGCAACAAATGCAAGCTGTAACACAGGAAATTCCACAGAAACATAAGGGAAAAAAAAAAAATCTTCATTTTGAGGGTAGTGGAGCACTGGAACAGGCTGCCCAGATAGGTTGTGAAGTCTGCCCCTGGAGGCATTCCAAATCCGCCTGAATGTTTTCCTGTGTGATTTATTTTGAGTGATCCTGCTCTAGCATGGGGGTTGGACTAGATCGTCTTCAGAGAGTCCTTCCAACCTCTCCTTTGTGTGTCATGTGTCCATATCTCTTTCCACCCTGTGTGTGCTTAGTGTTGGCCTGTTCTTTAGATGTCTGATAAATGGCATGGGAGAGAGCTAATCCGCACATTGGAATAACTGCAGATGTAGTGGGCAGCTTTTGAAATGCTGAAATTTGTTGAGTCCCAGTGGTGATCTTGTGGGAAGCGAGCCTTCACTGATCCAGGCTGCATGGGACAGGTGGCTTGGGACCCAAAATTCAGGGTGCTTGTTGAAAAAGTTGAGTTTCCATTGGCTTTTGCACAGCTGTCACCAGGACTGATAAGTATGTTTGTGTTATGAGGATAGTGATAGCTTTTAGAAGCAGTGATTGATGTGCCCCTATTGGTCTTGTTTATAGCATACAATTAATACAAATTACTTTCTGTTGTGGTTTCTATTTATAGCAAACCACAGTGTTGTGACATTTCCCTTTTTGCAGGATTAGCTTTTATGGACAGACTTCCTCTGTGAGGGCTCCTCCTTCCTATGAGTCTAGTGGAGTTACCCAGTAAGTTCAGCAATCGAGTGTTTGTGATGGGGTGGGGACTGGTTGATTTTTGGGCAGGTGGGAGGGATTGAGACTAAAATCTGTAGCCTTTGTCTGCAGGCTCCCTGTTCATTTGGTTATTGTACAGGTGTGTCTATTGTCTGTTTCTGTTATGAATACAACTGTAACGTGTCTGGCAGAAAGGATTTTGTCCATGTCGTGTTTCCAGGACTTGGTTAATATTTTATGGCCACTTACAGTAACTGTCTGTAGCAAGCAGTGAGTTGTTGGAAGGATGTTTGCTTACAACTTCCAAATTTCTGCAATTCTGAGTTACTATTGATTAAAAATAACAGAGAGATGAGGGCAACTTTTGTGCTTAATATTTAATAAATCAGAGGTGTGGTTCACTTGTGATAAGCACATGTGTATATTAAGCAGATCTTGTCCTAGTAAATGCCTGCAGTTGGGATTCTGGGACTAACGAGCACCTATGCTAAAAGCAGGCTTCTGTTCTCTCTGAAGCTATCTGCAAAATGCCATCTGTGAGGCTGATGCTGGAAAGCAGGCAGCTGGACAGCTGATCCATTTCACAGGATGCTTTCTCAGTGTCAGTATTCATGTGACAACTTGAGGTTACCAAAAGCAATTAACCTTAATGGTCTGTTGAGTTTGTGGTTCTCATGTGGTGGTTTCATCCTTCTGTTCTTAGTGCAGCCCAGGCGTACACATTGTGCACGCTGAACTTTACCCTCCCTTTTGGCTTTCGTATTTGCTATCAATTGGGCTAAATCATTGAGGTGGGAATGTGCTGAAACGTGTAAGTTCTAGCTTCATTAGAAGGGAGTGACTTATTCCAAAAGAATGTAATTTTCCTTGAACTACTCTCTCCAAACAAGATGTCCCTCTGCTCTGAGGAGGGATAGTTGATGCTATTTAGTATGGCCACAGGGACGACTCAGCCCAGATGTCCTGCTTCTCTGCAGTTGGTCCTGAGATCTCATCTCAGGGTATGACTGCTTTGATAGTTGCTGAGCAAGAGGAGGTTACAGAAACCTTGGAGCAGCACCACGAGATAAAACCATTTATAAGTAAAAGGAATTGTACCACAGTAAGAAGGATACATCTTTATCACACAAACAGAGGCATCATGAAAATCTGGTGTGATGCTAACTCAGTAATCAGCTTTTACTAATTTGGCTTGTCCAAGTTTTACTGCCTTGTTGCTCCCTATGCATTCCTCTCCTTGTGATTTCTTTGAATTTTTTCTTTTGCAGGTTGCCACCTACAGCAGTGGAGAGAAGGAATGCACTGGATACTTGTCTTCTGAAACCAGCATTTGAATCTTTAGTGGGGTGAGTCTTCTGTGGGAAGTTGGGGAGGGGGGAGGGGGAAGGAAAGGCTGTTATGACAGTCCAAAATATGTAATCAGCCCATTTCTATTTCCACGTTTTGATTCAGCTCTGGAAGTGCAGCTTTTGGCCTTGGGTTTGTTGATGCTTTTCTCAGTTGTGGCAACACAAATTGTTTAGCTTTCCCCTGATTAGCATCTGAGCAATGCCAGACATCTAGCTCAACAGCCTGGTGTATGTACCAAATAAATATTTCCTGTGCAGATATTCTAGTAACAGTGTAAGCATTTTCTTGATCGAATTTAAGCTTTATTTTTTTTCTTTTTCCTCACACATTTCCTGTAAAAGAAGCCTTCATGTCCAAGACTGAAGCTCAGTCACTCTGCTAGTAACAACCTGAACTTTAAGGTTTTTTGGTAGCTAAGAATTTCTGTAGTAATCAGAGACAGAGAACTTTTGAAAAGCTTCATTTTATTTGGAAAGAGGAAGATGAAATGTACAAAAACCTGTGATGATAGAAGATTCTTCTCCGTTCAATGAAATTTTAATAGAGTTTGATGACATTTGGGATTATTCATGGTTTTTTTTCCTTTGATGGTGTTGTGGAATTGTGTGTAGGTGTCTTTCACTTTAAGGTGCTCATAGGAAGCTTCCCTTATAAAGAAGCAATTAGATGAAAAAAGAGATTCAGCTCAAAACAAAGGAGGTGTCTGGGCAGAAAAATGCATCCTAGAGGTTTTGTGAGGAAATACTGGGAATTTTTTGTTCAAGCACAAGTCTTAAATAAGAGATCAAGGAAGTGCTACAAAACCAGAAGGGCTTTATCACTGGCTTTGTATTTTACCAGGGTGTTATAACAGAGTATGGCCCTGAGAAAGCTTGAGAAGATGTTTAAAGCAAGTCTTGGCTGAAGGAATGTTAAAGCTCTGAGCAAAGACACCATTGCTGCTGTTAGGTGTTTGGTGTTTGTTTCCTGCTTTTTGGGGGGGTTGTGTTTGTTTTCTTTGTTTGTTTTCCCTTGGTCTTTTTAGTGTACAAGAGAATATAGCTTTACTTCAGTGCTGTTACCATTTTAAAGAACAAGTTTGTTCTGCCCAAAGTAGTCCTGTAGTCTTTGATCTGAAGATCTGGCCTGTGCACTTCAGTAATAGCCTGGGGAAGCTGAAAGGATTTCTAACCTGGCAGAATTGTTTATGAAAAGAACCAGAGCTATAAGAGCTAGAATTAAGAATCTCTATGCAGTAGGTAAATTATTTATCATGTCTAAACTTACCAGCTGCTTCTGAACAGCAAGGCAAGTTATTAAATTTCATATGGGTGGTTGGCATGAATGTCTCAAAGTTAGCTGATCTTACTGAGTTAACCTGTGGCCCGGTTCTTGGTGTGTGGGCTGGGCTGTGGTGATTCATTATTTAGGTTTGTGGGGTGTTTTTTCACTCCTTTTTTCCTCTCCTCTTTCCTACTGTTAACATCATCTGACTACACAGAGCTTAAAGAATGAGGCACTTGATTTGTGAAACTGAGGGGGAGGATTTTTTTAAACAGTAATTAATATTCATAATGAAGAAATAGGTCATGTGCTGGCTGTGGGTATTTATGATCAAAACTAGATATTTTTTTCCCCACTGTGATTGTATACTTCTGTGTTAACATTTTAAGATCTGGGATGCAGGATTGCAGCAAAGTCAATCAGTTCAGGGAGTGGGTGTCCACTTCACTCCTAGATGAAGCCAAGGGTGTGGTAGCATGTGGCAAGATTTGGTTTACTGTTCATTTATTTGGCTTGACATGGCAAATAGGATAGGAAAGGTCCCTTCTCTGCTATGAGATAGACTTTTTCTGTGGTTATTGTCTTTTGAAGAAAGAAGTGACCCGTGCTTTCTTGACAGAGTATGATATTGTCATGTCCTAGTTTGCAGGAGGAATGTGCTTTTGAGGAAAACCTCCTTGTGATCCTCGTGTTCTAATCTCTGGGTGGCCCTGGGCTCCTCTCAGACATCTGACTTCTGGCTAAGCCAGAAGATGCACTGCAGGACCACACCCAATGTGTTGTGACACTAAGGAGTCTTGAATCTGTAAGACCATACTAGAACTAGTCCAGAGTACATCAAAACCACAAGATATATGTAATGTGGATGCGAAAACTCTGTGCTTTTCTTGCTGTATGACTATACCCCTGTTGCTCCAAATTACTTGGTACACAGTCATAAAACAGTGTTTGGAATAGGAAGACAGCTCAAATAAGTTGATGGCTTCAGGATGTGATATTTTTAAGCTAAAGTGCTTTGATTCAAACTCTTTATTTATTAAACTTGTGTAAGTAGTAACAACTCATAATTTTGCTTGCTGGCTCTGGTATGTACTTTTCAAACCTGACGTTGTTAATTCTCTTCTTGGGTTACCTATTCTCTTTCAATATGCTGCTTTATAGTATAAGATTTCAGACGTGATGTTAATGATTGTGTAAGCTATACTAGCAAGGAGATAATTTGATCTTACTCCCTGCATGTATTTGCCATTTTTCAATCTTCCCCTTTTGACAGCTGCTTTCTTTCCCTGCATTCATGAATTTTCTTCTTTTAAAAGTGGCTGATACTTGAAGTAAAATAAAGAAGGCTTTTGTAAAATCAGTTGCATGAGTTGTAGGCTTACTCAAATGCATTATGTGGATTTTTTTGAAGCTTCTTTTTTTTTTCTCTTTATTAGTTCTGACAAAATATACCCGTTCCTGTGTGCCAATGATTTTATCAGAGTGGCAGAGTTCCACGGGAGCGATAAGTTTGAACTACCTTATGGAATAAAGAGAGCAGGTTTGTGTTCCCCATGTTCCCTTTTTTTAAAAACAAACAAACAAACCCCAACCCCAAACCAAATATTTAAATGATGTGTAAAGGCACCTTAATCCCTGGCCCTAGTCTTTCCTGTTCAGCGATGTCAGTCCTTCTAGGAGTATCTAGCAATGGAGTGGGTCCAGAGGAGGAACACGAAGATGATTAGGGGACTGGAGCACCTCGCCTATGAGGGCAGGCTGAGGGAGTCCAGTCTGTTCAGTCTGTAGAAGAGAAAGCTTTGGGGAGACCTTATAGTAGTCTTCCAGTACGTGAAAGGGACCTACAGGAAAGCTCGGAAGGGACTTTTACAAGAGTTTGTAGTGATAGGATAAGAGGGAGTGGATTGAAGCTTGAGAAGAGTAGATTTAGATTGGAGACTAGAAAGAAATTCTTATAGTGAGGGTAGTGAGACACTGGAACAGATTGCCCAGGGAGGTTGTACCTCCTCTCTAGAAGTATGCAGAGCCAGGTTGGATGAGGCCTTGAGCAATCTGGTCTAGTGATGGGTGTCTCTGCCCATAGCAGGGGTCTTGGAACTAGCTGATCTTTAAGGTCCTTTCCAGCCCAAATAATTCTATGAATTTAGTCCTTTTGTCCTGGGACCTTTCTGTTGGACTTGCCTCTCTTAGTAGAGGAGCTTCAAAAAGCTGGGAGTGAGGAATACTAGAGCTTATTGATCTCCCTTTTGTTTGTCCGTGGTCCATACAGTGCTAAAGATACTTAGCTAGTGCTTTGCTAGGTGAACTAATATCTGGGTCAGTGTGATGAAGCACGAACAACACACCTAAGCAGAATGGGATCCAGAGTCCTGCTGAAGCAGAAGCTCTCAGGTTGGGACAGTTACATCAGCAAAATTTCCCCTGGTGTGAGAAGCTGGTCCAGTAAAAGGAAAACTAGGGCTGCAGTGAGAGATTTCTGCAGTTACACTGCTGCTGTACCTCTTTGAAGTTTTTGCCTGCTCATACCTCCTGCCTTTAGTCAGGGCACAATAAACAGGGACAGAGACTTTAAGGGTCCCAGTTGCCCTATTAGGGAGGGCTGTAAAATCTCCAGGCTCAGGTTTGTTTTTTTTTAACACTGAACAATGCACCTTCTTAGTACCCTGTGGAGCTGAACTTCAGACTCTTGATTAGCTCTTCATTAACATAACAAGGTTCGTGCATTTTCCTATGGCTTTTGGGGTTGTGGTGAGGAAAAGTACTTTGAGTGGTGGACTCTTCTCAGAGGCACTCTGAGTGTGCAGCAAACGCCTGTCCACGAAGCCTTTTGCCAATGGACACAGTCTGGTTTGATGTCTTCTTTCAAGGTATGTCATGTTACTGTCCCTGACTGTGTGGCTCCTCCTCTTGGTTCAAGGCTGCGTCTGTATCCGTTGAAGGCGGATAGAAGGAAAAACAAAGTCAAGTAGGATGCAGGTGGTGGGAGATTTTCTGGTGCTTTTTAACTGTGCCTAAGATGTTTATTATTGTTGGGGAGTTTTGATGCAAATGCTATAGTATTTTCTGACAGCAAAGTGTTGGGGCAGGAAAAGCTTCTAAGAGAAGAGCTCTAATAAATGTGAATTTCCTTAGCATCATTGTTTGACCTGTGGCCCTAGATTACAGAGTTTCTTATTCTGAGTTTGTAATGCACAGCACTTAAAAACTACTGCCTGGAACTTCTGTACTCAGGGTAGGATGCTTACTTTTATATTGGAAAGCAGCAGTGAACATTTTCATTGATCTTCTTTGTATTTACTTTCTAGAGCAATTTTTTCGTTTAGCCCTTTCGAGACTGCAGAACTGTGGACTCTCCAATGAAGATGATAGGTGAGATGGTTTATTTACTACTGTTTCTGTTCATTGCATTTTTAATATTTATCTGAAACATCAGTGGTGTTATCCTGACATTGCTCAAGCAAGCCAAGTTGCAGATCTGACCAAGTGTGTCCAAGCAATATGTAACTGGTTCCAAGATTTAAATAAGTTTGGTTTAAAAGATACATAGCCCCAGCCTGCCAGAATTAATTTTCCTGTGAGGGGCCTTAAACTTTCAGATTTCTTTCTAGGGATTTGCTAGCTGAGTGGGATCCTGTAGTATCCTTTTATACTTGAGGAAAGTGAAACTAGTCCTTAAAAACTGAGTGTCATCTCCTATTTCAAAGTCATTGTTAATGTAAGCTAGAGAATGTTTGTGATAAGCAGATGCAAAACAATAACTTTGTACACAAAAGAAATCTTAGGCACATCCTCATATCATTCCATCTGATAACCTGATGTGCACCTTTGAAATGTAGGGAGCCAGGAAAGGCTGTTCCTGGCATTTTGGGAGTAACAAGGGCGTGGCATGGAGTGGAGCATGCCTTAGATAACTTGCTTCCCGTACATTAGATTGCCCTGGTTTAAATTTCTTTGTTAGAAGGTGTTTCTACTAGGATGTTTTGGTTGGTTGGTTTTGGAGGGTCTTTCCATGTGTGTGTCTTGCCACTGGGTTAGTTTTATGTTTTTGTTTTCTGGGTGTTAGGATTTTCTTTTGGTTTAGTTGTTTTTCGGGTGTGTTGGTTGGTTGATTTTTGGAATGGGGGGTGTCCAGTTTGGGTTTTTTAGATGGTGTGTGGTTTTGTTTTGAGGTAGTATAGTAGGGCTGGCAAGTATACTAAAATCCTGTGTTTACCAAGTAGTACAAATGACTTCTCAGAATTGCAGTCTAGCAAAAATGGGCTGACAACCTGCCATGCATCATGCTAATGTGGAAACTTCTGAATGCAAGTAATGTTGAGGTTGGCTGCACTTGGTTTTGTTTTTTTAATTAAGGAGATCAAGCAGAAGATTGTTGCTTCAAGCCAAATGACAGGATCATATTTTAAGTAAACCTGGTTGGAATATGATCAAAATAATTGAGGTTCAAGCCTGAGAGTTCTCTTGATTTTTATTTTTGGTTAATACCCAGTTCTTCTTTACCTGTTGTACTCCTTCCTTTCCCTGTGTTTAGTGTCTATTTCTAGGATGCTCAGATTTACTCTTAAGGGAAATTGGGAGAGAAAGGCTAGTCTTTTCTGTGGAGTTTGAAGGAGGATGCCAATGTTGTATTAGACACTTCATCAAATTGCAACTTTTGGCCTGTACAGATGCTTGCAGTGCAGCACAGTACATTTTAAATGGATGTGCCTGTCCTATAGGTTAAACAGTAATAGTTTTTGAATCTTTGAATATAGTTTCTCTGATATGTCCAATCTAAACCTCCCCTGTCACAGTTCCAGGCCATTTCCTCTTGTTCTATCGCTAGAGAGAAGAGACTGACCCCCGCCTTACTGTAACTTCCTTTCAGGTAGTTGCAGAGAGCAACGTTGTCTCCTCTTGGCAGCTCCATAATGCTGCTGCCTAATTCAGCCTCCTTGATGGAAGAATGTAAACCAAATGCCCCTGTAAATTCGTCATGGGGCAGAGTGAGGGAATGTGCTATAAAGTATTTTAACAAGTATTCAGCTTTAAAAGCACCAAATCTGTGGTCCTCATATAGATGCATTTTGTGTAACTGAGATAAAACTCTCCATAATGAGACACAAATGTGGTGTTATTTTTTTCCTGAACAGTGCTGTTTTCCATACTTCAATGGCATTTTCATTGTCTAAAGGTCTAGCTCTCCAAACCTGGAAGTGAACAGTGTCACTGACTTCAGTGAAATGGGCTGCAGGAGAAGAGTTTTCCAGGCTAAGGCTGTGTCCACAGAGTAACCTCTGCACACTTGTTCTCCCCATTTCCTCACCATTACTTGCTGGACTTACAGGATTCAACAGCAGTAAATTCTTACAAGTGCATTTACACTATTCTTAGTCAACAATATGTGACCTCTGCATCCTCCTTTTAGCAAATAACCTCAAAGGAAATAATTTGCATTCCTCAGCTGACTGTGCGAATGTGTGTTAAAGGAGTTGAGGTTGAGATCTTCTTTTTCCTTCTCCAGAGAAGCAGAATTTCAGTGGAATGTGGAGGATGCAAGCCTTCTGACTTTTAAAGGCTACATTTTCATTTAACAATGTTTTTCTGCTATGCACTGGGAGAAAGTTTCTTTAAACATTTGACTGTATAAACAAAATATTGAAAGTAGTGCTTGGCCTTGAGATTGAGGGGCTTTTGTACACCGCATGAATAAAGCAGTGCTTCGAGTGACTTAAGGGGTTAATCATAGAATCATAGAATGGTTTAGGTTGGAAGGGACCTCAAGGATCATCCAGCTCCAACCCCCTGCCACAGGCAGGGACACCTCCCACTAGAGCAGCTCGCCCAAGGCCTCATCCAGCCTGACCTTAAACACCTCCAGGGAGGAAGCATCCACAACCTCCCTGGGCAACCCGTTCCAGTGCCTTACCACCCTCACTGTAAAGAACTTCCTCCTAACATCCAGTCTAAATCTCCCCTCTTCCAGCTTAAACCCATTCCCCCTCGTCCTAACATTACTAGACCGTGTAAATAGTCCCTCCCCAGCTTTCCTGTAGGCTCCCTTCAAATACTGGAAGGCCACTATAAGGTCTCCTCGAAGCCTTCTCCTCTCCAGGCTGAAGAGCCCCAACTCTCTCAGCCTGTCCTCATAGCAGAGGTGCTCCAGCCCTCTGATCATCTTCGTGGCTCTCCTTTGGACCCGCTCCAGCAGTTCCATGTCCTTCTTGTATTGGGGGCTCCAGAACTGCACACAGTACTCCAGGTGGGGTCTGACGAGAGCAGAGTAAAGGGGGAGAATCACCTCCCTTGCCCTGCTGGCCACACTTCTCTTGATGCAGCCCAGCACTCGGTTGGCTGTCTGGGCTGCATGTGCACACTGCCGGCTCATGTTGAGCTTCTCGTCAACCCAGACCCCCAGGTCCTTCTCCTCAGGGCTGCTCTCCAGCCATTCATCACCCAGCCTGTATCTGTGCCTGGGATTGCACCGACCCAGGTGCAGGACCTTACACTTGGCCTTGTTAAACGTCATGAGGTTGGCCTGGGCCCACCTCTCCAGCCTGTCCAGGTCCCTCTGAATGGCATCCCTGCCCTCCAGCAAGTCAGCTGTGCCACACAGCTTGGTGTCATCTGGGTTGTTTTTAGATGTTGGAGATCAGTTACCATGCAATTTGCATCAGGATCCATTTGCACTCTAAGCAGATCTCTAACTGCACTCAAACTGTTGCTGTAGCAGATGTTCACTTCAGTCTTTATATTTTAGTTGTAGCACACCTGATGTTTAGTGACATCTAAATTTATTTCTCTTCTTGCCAATGTATTGGCATGGAGAAGGGATGAGTGTTATTCACCTTTGGGGATTTTTTAATACAAAAATACTATGATAAAGGTAAATTTAAATATCTCTCAATGAAGTCCAGCCTTGTTTACATATCCTTTTTACTGCAGGGGAGGTTGGACTGGATGACCTTTGGAGGTCCCTTCCAACCCAGATGTTCCAGTGAGTTCTTCAGAACCAGGGAACGCTCTCACACGTGGGTACCCTGCTCTGGGTACAGTTTTAATACTTTTATTATAGCTTAAAGGCTAAAACCATCATGAGAAAGGTATATACACATTACATATGGCTCACCTCCTACAGCCATAGGCAGAAATTACAATGCTGAATAAGATGTAACAAACAATCCCAAGTAGCTCTATTGATGAAGGGCAGGTTATACTCACCCTGTCCCCCTGGCCAGCAGAGCTCCCCAGATACGTAGATAGCAGAGCTGGTCAGCTGCCACCTCGGAAGGTAGGTGTCCCCACCAGGAACCACACCATCATGGTGGTAAGACTGGTCCTGCTCCAACTCGCCTACCCACGCTCTCGGTTTGTATGTGTTCAGAATTCTGTGACAAGTGGCCAGTGCATCCCAGAATTCTGAATCCAGGGGAACCAAACTTCTTTATTTTGGAATCTGTTCCATACCATCTTTCCCTACTGCTCATGCACATACCTGCAAGCCCTGCTTCTCCCAGATCTTATCTTTAGTAACCTGGTGATTATCGGCTTGTGGGAACTTAGGATCACACACAAACCAACTCATCCCTCTAACACCAGACCATTCTATGATTCTTTGTCTCCATTTTGTATGTTGGTTTCCTATTGTACTCTGTGTGTGGTGGTTGTTTGTTTTCACTCTAGCATAACCTGTTTCCCTCCCTGCTTGTCACTCTCTGTGGAATCTGTGCTACTGTGGACTTATATTTATTACTGCGTACACTTGAATATTGGAGGTGGTGGTGCTGATGGGAGGAGACAATTCAGAAATTCATGCCAGACTTCCTGTTTGAGTTGGCCCACTTTGACTTCCTGAGCTTGACAGAGATTAAATGCTGGTCTTTCTAATTTGTGTGACTGTATTTGCAACTGTAGTCTTGTACAATTAATCAGGAGTATTTGGTCTGCTTGTTGACTTTATCCATTTCAGAAGTTCACATACCAGTGTTAGAAGTGTTATTGGTTATTTGAAGGCAGCTGATAACTGTTATGAGTATGCATGTTAAGGGTCCTGGAGCTTGAAGGCTTTATCAAAATTTCACTCTGTTTTCCACTGCAAGTAGTGCTGCTCACCTCTTAGCCATCAACAAGTTCTGGCTTGCATCTCTTAGTAACAGGGAATAGGGTTCAGGTTTGACTTGAGAGCAGCTCTCCAGCTTCTGTAGATGCATGAACCTTGGCTGATTAGCTCTGAAGCCACGTGTTATTTTTACCCTCCCTGCCCTTAGTGTGTTCTTCTGTACAGTGCAGAAAGGAGAAACTAAAGAGCTCTTCAGTTTTATACTAAAGTAGAAGACATTATTTCAATATCTAGAGACTGACATAGTAAAGAAGCTTTTAAATCATAGCCTCCTTTTGATAGATGATTTGATTTACAGAAACATGCTATAAATGATAGGAAACATGATACAGTCATACACCAGTTCTGTCAGTTTTTTCTCTGCTCCCTCATTCCACCTTCATCTTCATGAATCACAGATTTTGTCCAATTGTCCTTTCTTCCTTCTTGTTTCTTCTCACTGTTGCTTCTCTGTAGCCCAGAGCTTTGAGCTCTGTGATACAGCTGCAAGTAACAGAAGTGTAATTCAGAAAGGGAGGAACTTCTGTTCCCCCTGACAACTTTGCAAGAGGCACATGTTCATGAGCCTGCTTTCTCTGGATATCATAAAACTACGTTGAAAAACTTGCTTGAAAATGGACTGAAGCACTCCTGAGGTAGAGAAGGGAAGGGTTGTGTGGGTGTAGAGAGAATGGGCATACTGAGGACAGGATTGTGTTGAAATGCACAGAACGCCAGGGTGGGAGCAACCCCAAGGATCATCTGGTCCAACTTCTCTAGGTAGTAGCAGAGTTGAAATTTGATGGCCCAGTACCCTGTCAGGTAGGGTCCCTCACTGCAGAAAGAACATTGAGGTGCTAGATCATGTCCAGAGAAGGGCAATGAGACTGGTGAAGGGTCTGGAGCACATGGCCTATGAGGAGTATCTAAGGGAGCTGGCGTTGTTTGATGTGAAGAAGAGGAGGCCGAGGGGAGACCCCATTGCTGTCTACAACTACCTTGGTTGTAGGTTGGAGGGAGGAGAGGGCAGCCTCTTCTTGGGTATAAAGACTAGATTAAATTGTTTCAGGCTGTGCCAGGAAAGGTTCAGGCTGGATGTTGGAGGATACTTCACTGAAAGGGTAATCTAACATTGGAATGGCCTGCTTAGAGCACTGCTGGAGTCACCATCCCTGGAGGTGTTCAAGAGGTGTGTAGACCTGGTGCTTAGGGACATGATTTAGTGTTGGCCCTTCAGTGCTAGGTTGAGGGTTGAGCTGGATGATCTTTGGGGTCTCTTCCAACTGGATGTGTTCTGTGATTCTCTATTCAAACTTGTTGAGTGTAGGCAAGTCCACTGCTTCCCTTGAGAAATTGTTCCAATGTCTAACTGTTCTTATAGTGAATTTTTTTTGGTGGACTCCAATCAGAATCTCCCCAGGAGTAACTTTGTACCCATTACCCTATGTGTTTTCCATGTGAGTCCTTCTAAGGAGTCTCCATGGTCCTGGTAGCTGCTCTTCATGTACTAGTCCGTGGTAGTAAGGTCTCCCCTGAGCCTGCTCTTCTCAAAGCTGATCAAAATCCAGTTTTCTCAGCCTTTCTTCATATGGTAGCTCTTGCAGGCTGATTGTTCTTTTGCTTCTGCTTCTGTTTGTCAAACTACTGGACTCCTTATGTGGGGGCAACGGAGGTGTTCAGTTCTCCAGTGAAACTCATGACACAATTGCACCTGTATCACCAAGGGGTTGGTTGATAAGCAGCAAACCAGTGGAAAAAGGGCATGTATAAAACTGGTTTCACATGATAGAAACTGTCATAAATAAAAGGCATAAACCTACGTTCATGCAAAATAAGGCTTTTATTAGAGTTACAGAAATCAAGCAATGTAGAGGCCTGGGTGCTCGGGGAGTCTCTGCTCTACCCTAATGCACACCCTTTGATTTTAATCTTCTCTTTTTATGTCCTATTCTAATACATATCCATTACTAATTCTAAGAAAAGGTTGGGTTTTTCTTATCAGTTCCAAGAATGGGAGGTATCTCTTCTGCGCATGTCTCTTTTTATCCGGTGCTCCCTGTGGTGGTCTTCAGTGGTGAAGTAAGAGGTCTTCCTCAAGTGACCTTTTCATGAACCTGAAACTAGTAGTGTCCTCTGTATGCCTCTTCCTCTGTTTGCTCTTTTGCAAAAGCTGTCTCCCTCACCTGTTTTCCTCCCTCACCAGCCTTTCTAGTTTCTAATTATCTATTGCTCTGTTGTCTTAAGCTAAGTGCATACTTTTGTGGTGGTGCAAGGAGGAGTTCAGCTGCATTCAAAATCCCCCCTCCCCCCTGCCTGTAGCCTCTTGCCACAAATGGATCGGATCAAAAATATATTTCTCACAGAAACCATTTCCTGACTTTGTCAATCCCTTAAATAATGCAGCTGCCTTTTTTTCCTTTTGTTTGTTTCTGAAAGCAGCTGTAATATTTGATACAGGACTGAGACTGCTTTATAGGGGCCAAAGTAAAAAATACATGACAGCAGTCAGTAAATAAGCCAGCTAAATGCAAAGATAGCATTAATAACAATATGAAGCAAAGGGAATTGTGCATATTAACAAGTTCTGTTTCTTCCACAGCATTGCCTGCCGACGATGTGTTGTGGTTGGTAATGGAGGAGTTCTTCGAAATAAGACCTTAGGGGAGAAAATTGACTCCTATGATGTGATAATAAGGTAAATACAATCTCCATTTTGTGTCTGTTCAAAGAATTTTGCTGTCAGCTAATAGCTTTGGAGTTCAGTTGTTATATAAATGAAAAGTTTACTCATTCTGTCACAACCTTCATTCAAAAATATTTAGGGAGAAAATGGATGTGTGGTTTATTGTTCAGACTGATGGATACCTGTGGGGAGGGTCACTGGCTGGTCAGTCTGTCTTGAGGGGCGGTCAGACCTCTTCTGGATGGATCCAATCATGTAACAGCCCAGAGCCCTGCGTGTGTCCCTCATGGTGAGCCAGCATCGTGGGCAGCTCTGCCTCTTGCCTCCCACACCGCTCTTGTCTTACCCTTCTGCTGGCATGTGCCTTTCTCAAAGCAGACTAAACAGTGCTTGTGCTGGGAAGTCCACCTCAAGGCATGCCTGAGCTGGAGTGTGATGTTGATGTTTGCCTATTTCTGAAGCATGTTAGGTTCATACTGAAAGTTTATGAACTACCAGAGGGTGGTGGGGTCTGAAAAAGAAGCATCTGGACTAGGGAAACTGGGGAAGTGCTCAGAGAAGAGCAGGAAAGGAGAGGGTAGGGAGGGGGAAAAGCTCCAATGCCACGCAACATGAAAATAGGCTGATTGGCTATTTCTAGCAGATTTTCCTGCACATTAACAAAAAGATAAATGAGATAGTAACTGATTAAATAGGCATTCTGCCTGGAAGTCACCCTGTAGGTAGTGTGTCTGAAATCTTTTTGATTAAAATCTCTGAGCTGCCATTTCACTTTGTCTTTAACATTGAACAGAATCTCATTTTTGTAACTTTGCCATCAATCCTAATGCTTATTTCAGTAATGGTGTTTCAGTCTTCAAGCACTACCATAAAAAAAACCTGCATATAAAACCTGGAGATAGATGTGCATTTGAAAATATGTTGATAAAGTGGAAATGAATACATGCATGTGATGCTTTGGGTGTTATTCGCCCCCCCCCCCTTATGAAATCACCCAGACTAGACTAAGCCAGCTGAAAATTAAGGAATGAAGCTTTCTATTTACAGCTTAGCACAATATACAAGCAGATATTTGCAATATGTACAGCTATATGCAGAAATATACAAGGTAAAGGTAATAGAAAAATACAACAGCCCTTCCAGAAACCAGAGAGGCTCCCAACCATATGTCCACTTTCTTTTCACCCCTTTACCTTATCCCAGAGTCTGCCTTACATGCAAGGTGAGTTTGGAGGATTGGCCAGGGGAGTTAGAAAACAGAAGTATTAGTTACACAGAAAGCAGGCCAGGGAGAAAAGTACAGACATCAGCTGCAACAGAGACCCACTGCATTATCTGTGTTTTGTGTTCTTGTTTTTATACATCTCAGCAAGCCTATGAGTGAAGTAGACATCACCAGTGTTTCCTTTTTGCACCCTATGATCTAATTCTTGTCACCAAAATATTCCAGCTAGCCTCATACTAGTACAACGCTGTTCTTCAGTTGTAGCTACTCCTATGTGCTAGTTTGAGCCTAGCTAGGACATTTTGGTGAGAAGAACTAGATCATAGGCTGAGGAAATGAAAACAATGGTGATGTCTACTTTGCTCACAGCCTTGCTGAGATGTGTAGAAAGGAAAAGCAAAACATTAGATAAAGTCACTTCGCTTGGGCACTTCGCTCTGGGCTGTGCTCTCAGCTCTTTGCCTGCTGGGGAGCTGAGGCTGCTGGCTGAACTCCATCTTGCTTTCTAACCTCACCCTCCATTTGCTTCTTGGCTGATTTCACCTTTGCTTCTTAATCCCCCTGGCCGAACCTCCATTCTTCCTTGGGACTAGGGTAAGTTTGAGATGGGTAGGGGGAAGGTGAGAGGGTGGTTGAGAGCCCCTCCTGGGGACTCAGGTTTCTGGGAGGGGAGTTGTGTCTGTATTACCTTTTTACCTTGTCTATTTCTGTATATATCTGTATATACTGTAAATATCTGCTTGTACATTGTGCCAGCTGTAAATATAAGCTTCATTCAAATTTCCAGAGCTGGCTGAGTCTAGTCTGGGTGATTGCTAAAGTGTAGGGGGATGGGGGACACCCAAACCATCACATCCTATAAACTTGAAACTATAGAAAGTGACCCAGATAAAATCCTCGTTCTTAGGAAACTTGACTTGCCTTACAGCTTTATGCTTTATGAAAACAAATTAAAAACTATCTTCCACTTATTTTTATTTTGTTTTGTTTGGTCCACTTATTACTGTAAACCAGAAGTGGCAAATACAGGTTTGTTTAGATGTTGAAACATTTTTCTCCCCATCCAACAACTGCAGCTGACCAAAATGCAAATATCAATCTGTTTTGCCTAGGAAGTCTTTAATTCTCCATGACAATGAAAATATGAGTATGAATTTCATGTGAAACTAATTTCTGTAATTCAGTAAATCAGTATGTAGGTAGATTGTGGTTATTTATATGCATGAAGAGGTAGTTGTCTTCTTTCAAAATCTGCAGGGTTAAAACCTCTTTTCACAAATGAATGAGCTCAGGAGTTTCTCCAGTGGTCTGGAATAGTCTAATTCTGAAGCTAGAAGGACAAATGCAAACCTTCAGTGAGGTGTGTCCAATAAAGATGTGGACATGACACTTAGGAACGTGGTTTAATGGCCATGGTGGTGTTAGGGTGATGGTTGGACTTTGAGGTCTTCTCCAACTGAAACAATTCTGTGATTCTATGATTTTTCACTGTAGTATAGTCACATGCTGTGATACAAAGCAGCTCCATGGATTGTTTTGAAGCTGTTCCAAGTATTTGGGCTCCCTGTAAATCTGTCCACTCTTCTTATAGTGCACATCTTCCTTTGGACTGCTGTCACACATTTAAAAAGAGCTCTGAATTCAAAACTTTTTCAGACATGAGGTGCTCTCTTGTTTACTGTGAAGGAAGAGGTTGTGTTTTTATTCTGTATTTAATGGTGAATTCTGATGAAACTTTGATATATTTGTCTGCACACCTTGTTTTGCAAACATTGTCTCCCAAGCACTGTGTTTCTAACTCTGGAAGGCATGGAGCATAGAGAGAGGCTGCAAAGAATATACAACATGCTTACCAAGCAAGTGCTACAGGAAAAGAGCCTGAAACACAGCCCCTTTTATACCTTGGAGCAGAGACCTTACCCACCTGCTCACTGCTGCTGCCTTGCTATATCTCAAAGCAGTGGTGGCTGGGCAAGTAATATTTTAAACTAAGAACCCCAACCAAAATCCCTAAATAAATTAAAAAAAAAGCAAAGAAAGATGTATCAGCATCTGGTACACAACCCTAATCCCAGCTTGCTGACGACAGTGAAGAGTATTAAAACCTTCGTGAATTGCCTCTTGTGTGACTCTGATCATCTTAATAGCATGAACGGAGCAATAGGTAATTTTCCCAGGCAGATACTCTCCTAGGTCTTCTCTGATGTCTGTGTTAGAGCCAAATCAGAAGAATGCTTGCTCAAGTGACGTGATAAGCAATCGCGTGATTGTATTCTAAACCACTTTGGCCAGGTTCCCATGTGTGCTTGATCCCTGTGAGTTAGAGGTTGAGTGCACCTGATAACTGCTTATCTAGCATGTAATGTGATAAATGCTGGGCCTCTAAACCTTCCTCTACCTGGTCACGCTGCCTGCCCTGCAGACTGCGTGTGCCAGCCATGCAGTAAGGACGTGACTGGGGCAGTCATAGAATCTTTTTGCTTGGCAAGACCTTTCAGATCAAGTCCAACCATGCTAAACCGTGTCCCTCAGCACCTCATCTCTGTCCTTGAAACACCTCCGTGGGAGAGCCTGTTCCAGTATTTCAGAACCTTTTCAGTAAAGCAGTTATTGCTGTCTCTTCTCTCTGCAGAATGAATAATGGCCCTGTTATAGGGTATGAAGAGGATGTTGGCAGGAGGACCACCTTCCGTCTGTCTTATCCTGAATCTATCTTCTCGGATCCCATCCACTATGACCCTAACACAACTGTTGTTATTATAGTCTTCAAACCACGTGACTTGAAGTGGCTTTGGGAGATACTAAGTGGTCAGAAAATAGTAAGTTTAACTATTTGTGCTCTTTGGCTTAGCTTGACACACACTTCTGAAATATCTGGTTTGCTTCTAAGCTTAGTCACAGAATTGCAGAATGGTAGAGATTGGAATGGACCACTGGAGATCATCTAGTCCAACCCTGTTGTCAGAGCAGATTCACCTAGAGCAGGTCACGCAGCATAACATGAAGGTGGGCTTTGAATGACTCCAGAGGTGGAAGCTCCATCTCTCTGGGTAGCCTATTCCAGTTCATCACCACCCTGAAAATATGGAAATCTTGATCACTCTATCTTCTATTCTGCTCAGTATCCTTCTCTTGTAAATGATTCTATTCTCCTTTTAATGCACATATTTGATCAGTTCCTCACTCCAAAGCAGTTTTCCTCTGGAAATACCCTTTTACTCTCTTCCTAGCACTGTTTCATATTCTGCAATACATAATCCAGCCATTCTCCAGATTATTTTATACCACATACATGGTGGAATTACAGATTGATGTTGGAAGTAACCTCTCTCCAGAGGTCTTTAGTCCAAAACCTTGTTCAAAGAAAGTAAGGCCAAGTTCAAGCCATACCAGATTCTCAGGGCATCATCTAGGTAAATTTTCAGTATTTCCAAGGACATTATTACAATCTGTTTCAGTGCTGCAGCACTCATGAAATAACACTGCAGCACACAGGAAATATTTTTTCACTTCATTGTGTACCTCTGAGAAGAGTTTGATCCTGTCTCTTTCTTAACCCCTGACAGATAGTTGGAAGTGTGCTGAACAAACCCAGTCTTCTCAGACCCTTCTTGTTTGATGTGCTTTCTGTTCCTCCCACCTGTTTCAGTAACCTTCTGCTGAGCTTGCCCTCATTTGACACTTGTACAAGCCCAAAATGTCATTTCTGAGATTGCAGAAAGGCACATCACAAAGCACTTCAGAATGATAACTTCTGTCTACCTGATCTCTCTGCTCTTATTAATGTGGCCAAGCCCACAATGAGCACTTACTGTGCCCTGGGCACACTGCTGGTGCCTGTTATCCATCAGGGACCTTCCTGCAAAGCTGTTTGCCAGTCAGCCCCAAACTCTGCTGCTGCAGTGGGTCATCCTGTTATAGGAGCACAATTTGGCACATGTTTGTGTTTGAACTCTGGAAGGTTCCACATTTCTTCCTCAGGCCACTGCCCTTGGATTTGACTCTGGTTAGAGTTGCTACAAAGCCAAAGTCACCTGTTTATAGCTGTTAAAAGTGTGCATTTGATTGCATGTTTCAGAGTGCTAAAGGCTTTTGGAAGAAACCAGCTTTGAACATGATATACAAATCTAGTCAAATCAGGATTCTTGATCCCAGCATCACCAGAAAGACTGCTTATGAATGGCTTCATTTCCCAACAAGGTTTCCCAAGAAAGAGGTAGGATTTTTTTCTTTCTGTGCCTTTTAGTTTTGTGCAGCCAGATGTGTACTCAGAGGTAATAATCTCTTTATTGTGGACTGTGCTAGAAATGTCTTTAAGGTTCACTTTGCAGTAGTTTGCATTTAGCACTCAAGAAAGATGGGAAAATGGAACCCAGGAAGAGAGTGGGGAGCCTTGCATGCTGGAAATATTTTCATGGATGCTATAACTAGTGTTAAATGAGAATGTTTTTTTGTGGACAGGCATTAATATCTTTTACAAAATTAAGAAAAGCAGACAGGCATTGGAATATAGCAGATCCCAAGAGCCTCTGGAAATATACAAGGATTCTTGAATTATGAAATGTAGGATGTGTTTTTAGTTTTGTTTGGTTTGTTGTTGTGTTTTTTTTAAAGCCAAACAAAAAGCCACAAAACAAACAAAAAAGAAGCCTCACCCCTGCCCAAATGGCACAAACCAACAAAACACTGAAGCCCACCCCCTGCACCAAACGAATGAAACCCTTCAACGCCCTCAACAACTCAGTCATTCTAACACTGCTGCATTTTCATGCTGATGGAGATGGGTGAGAGCTGGGGAGCACACAGGATATTCCAACCCTGTGCTAATGGCCTGCGTCTAGCAGCATTCTTGTGCTTACTGATTTGATGCCAAGCGTTATAATGAGCTAACCGACAATTTGGATGTAAAAATACATTCTAAGTGTCAGTTTAGGACTGAAGAATGTTCCTGATGAAAGGTAAACCTTCAAGCTGGAGACCTCTCTTGAGCAGCCAGGACTAACCACGTGCTGTTTAGCACAAAATGAAGTTCCCTGGGGTCACATCATTGCACAGAGCTGCTCCACGAGAACCAGCCAATTGACATGTGTGGAAACGTTTGACAGACTGTTTGTTTGTGTGTGTTTTTTTTGGAGGGGGGAGTTTGTATGCCTCTTTTTTTAATGTAGAAATTTCTTTCCTTTTTTGACCCTAGTAGTGACACTTCCCTCCTTTACTAACTGTTGAACTGGAATACTCAGTTTAGGTGTGTGCTTCCTGAGGCTCCATGGCATTTCAAGTCTTCAGCAGGGGTGGGAAGGGAGCACAGTAATGTTTGGGTGCCTGTCTCCTAGAGGGCTCCAGAAATCCCCCTTCTTCTTGTGCTCCACTTTCAGTGAGAGAAAAAGTAGGACCGGTGCTGTCAGTGAGCCAAATGTGTGGTGTCCTGGCACAGAAGCACCAGGCTCTCAGTTGCTCTGGGTAGCTTGCATGCAGTTTGGTCCTCTCCTGCTTGCTGTGAGTCTGCCTGTGCTTAGAGCTCTTTTCCCACCACCTACACATTGCACTTGCTCCATCTCTGCGGTTTGCATTCCCATGTCCCTGGCAGCCCCAATAGTAAAGCTCAGAGGTACTTGTCCTTGCTATTCTTTCAATCTCTGAGGCAGGCAGTGGCTGGGAGCCTGCACATCTGCAGTTGTTCTGATGCAGCTCAGCTAAGCTGCAGGTCATGCCTCAAGGGTCCCTGTTTTCATAGTGACATTTTGCAGGACTGGCTTTGGAGCCCTCTGCCCTGTAGCACCTTCTTGGAGAGGTCTGATGCTGCTGTTGCTGTCCTATGCTTCAGCTACAAGAGATCCTGAAGATTAGAATTGTTTCTCTGCTGTCTGCCATATCCATTAAGACAGCCTCATGTTCCTTGTGTGCACATCTGTGCATAGCCCAGCAAGCACTTCTGTTTCTCTGTAACAACTGCAATGATGTTAGCAGAGCTGGGAAGAACAACTGCAAAATTTGATGTGATGCTCTAGTGGTGAAATCAGAAAGTGTTCCAGAGTCACTCCAGGGCATATTCCACTTAAACAAGGCTGGCCAAACAAATTCCATTACTGGCCCAGGATGTCTGGATATAGCTTAGAAGCTAATCACAGGATCATAGAATTGTTTCAGCTGGAGAAGACCTCCAAAATCAAGTCCAACTGTTAGCATAACACCACCATGGCCATTAAGCTAAAAGAGCCATGTCCACATGTTTCTTGAACATCTTCAGGAACAGTGACTCCACCACCTCCCTGGGCAGCCTCTTCCAATGCCTGACCACCCTTTGTGTCAATTTTCCTTATATCTAATCCAGTGTGAGAATGCATTTTGAAACTGGTGTTGCTTTCATTTCTTCCCCACTCCCCCCCTTATGTTTTCTGTTGAGATGAATATAACCAAAGATAAGCAGAGTCAGTTTCAACCTGTGGTATTTCTGATGTTCCAAATAGCACTATTCCTGACATGTAGCATTCCTACCATAATTCTTGGGTCCTATTTAGTGTGGATATTGCAACAGAGTCACCATTAACTTTATGCTATTGTGTCACTGGGGCAGAATGTTATTTTGCTTACTGGCAAGAACCTTGGGCACCACGATGTGTTTTAAGGTGATGTTATTTGGAATACTTCAAAAGCAGTATAAAATCACAAAACAACCTCTACATAAAAGGAGATAGTTAATTCTGTGACTTTAGGCTTACAAAGCTCATGTTAGTAATTTTTTCCTGGGGATTTGGCCTTGTATAATACAATACAAAGAAATATTTTTCTGTATCGTTGAGTGTATTTACTTTCTACTTAGAGTTGTCCAGTACTGCTTTGCCTACTTCATTTTCAGAGGTAAATGAATCATAGAATGGTTTGGGTTGAAAGGGACTTTAATGATCAGCTAGTTCCAACCCTCCTGTTATGGGCAGGGGTCCCTCCCACTATACCAGGTTACTCAAGGCTTCATCCAACCTGGCTTTGAACACCTCCAAGGAGGGGGCATCTATAACCTCCTTGGGCAGCTGTTCCAGGGTCTCACCACCTTTACTGTAAAGAATTTTTTCCTTGTACCCAGTTTAAACTGGTCCTCCTCAAGCTTCAAATCCATTTCCTCTCATCACCACAAGCCCCTGTAAAACATTCCTTCTGGATTTCTTGTATCCCCCTTTAAGTACTGGAAGATCACTATACATTCTCCCTGGAGCCTTTTCCTCTCCAGGCTGAACACCCCATCTCTCACAGCCTGTCCCCACAGGTGACACAGGTGAGGTGTTCCAGCCCCCCGAACCATCTTTGTGGCGCTACTCTGAACCCACTCCAACAGTTACATGTCCTTCTTGTGTTGGGGACTCCAGAACTGGATGTAGTACTCCAGGTGGGATATCAAAAGAACAGATTAGAGCAGGAGAATCACCTTCCTCATCCTGCTGATCACACTGCTTTTGATGCAGCCCAGGATGTTTGGCCTTCTGGGCTGCAGGCACACATTGCGTTAAAGTTAGCCTTGGGTAGGAAAGCAAGAAAGCATGTGATTCTTGAGTTCAGATGAGGTTTGATTGCAGTTATTGAAAATGTTTAGCTTATTTGGTCTCTGATAAAATGATTATTTTAATTAAGAAGGGCATTAGTGCCTGAAAGTTTTGTCCATTTCTGAGGGTATACTTTCTCCTCAGTTTTGTCAGGCAAATGGAAGAGTTCACCTCCCTGTACACACCTTACCTCTTTTACTTTCTTAGATCATTTAAGCTGCTGCTGGCAGGAGTCATGTACCTGATCACAAGATAAGCCAGGTGGTTGCAATGAGTTGTTCTCTGCTCTTGTAAGAAAATCTAATTTTTCATAGAATTCATTAAGGTTGGAAAAGATTAAAATCATCAAGTCCGGCCTTCTACCCAACACCTCCATGACCGCTAGACCATGTCCCTAAGTGGCATATCTACTCATGGAGGTCCATGGATGGTGACTTCACCACCTCCCTGGGCAGCCTGTTCCAATGTCTGACCATTCTTTCAGTAAAGAGCTTTTTTTTCTAATATCCAATCTAAACTTCCTCTAGGGCAACTTGAGGCCATTACCTCTTTTCCTGTTTTTCAGTTACCTATGAGAAGAGGCTAACATCAGCCTCACTACAACCTCCTTTCAGGTAGCTGTAGAGAGTTTTGGTTAGGTACATTATAAAGCAATTATCCCACCCATGGCAAGCCCCCTTGCATTTTTTCCCCATCCCAAAAAAAATAGCTCTACACTCCCCAGTGCTCCAATCCTCCCCCACTCAATGCCTCTGCCATCCAAAGAGGCTTACTGCTTACATGTTCTTCCCAATAAATTGGCTCCCGCCACACACACAGGGCAGGAGGAGGAGGAAAGGAGAGCAAACTGACCTTGTTGTGAGCTTATAACAAGATAGCAGAATTATGGGAGTGAATAACAATCTTCTAGTTCCCACAAGATTTTTAACCCTATTGGCTCAACCTGGGACATTTTGCATGTTTAAAGCCTGTTTATGACCCGTTCTTGATATTTTACATTGCATTTACTTCTGAACTATCTCACTGCAGGGAGGAATTAAACCATTTTTCAGTTTTTCCTCTGGAGGAAATACTGAGAGAAGGTCTAAAGCTGTGTTCTTCTGGTATTTCCCTGGTTTGAAAAATTTCAAATGAAAAGAAGTTGATGCACCAGTGGCATTTATGCATTTTTAGTTTGTTGTTATGAAGATTTGAGGCATGCCATATTTTTTATGTTTACTTGACTCTCTATCATCTAGAAACTTCTGAACACATCTACTAATTCAGTCAAATTTGACCAGGTGGGATGATCTTCAGTATAGTGAAGACTGAGCAGTATCATGAAAGTAGGACAAGCAGAAGGATGAGGAAGCCTTCCTTATGTTTCTGCCAAGGAAAGGACTACAATATGGGCTCAGCCCACACTAGAAACCAGAGAATCCCAGGGGAAGCCAACATGGCAGATAGCCCCGATCATGGAAAATGTGCAGGCAGCATCTTATTATGAGACACAAAGAGGTGAAACCATGAAACCAAGTGTCTGTGGAAGAGTCAGGCTGCCTGATTTCTGCTGCCTGGGCTCTTAGACTTGTTGCTTCCATCCAGCTGCCAGTTATTTACATATGTGTGCTCTTTGTGTTCCATTTTAGAAACCCAAGCATCCAACTACAGGGCTCATTGCCATCACATTAGCATTTCATATGTGCCATGAAGTTCACCTGGCAGGCTTCAAGTATGACTTCACTGACAGAAACAGTTCTTTGCACTACTATGGCAACGACACAATGTCTCAGATGATGCAGGTATGCCAATGTGGATAATGATATTTGTGCCTCTTGTGCTGCACTGTATTCTGCAACGTCTGCATGAGATCTGCAGGCTTCATTTTGCATTACTGGGGTTACCCTTTGGCCAGACAGCTCTTGTTCCTGGAGTTGTATTTGCTGCCACTGTCAGAACATGGACAGTGTTGTTTCTGGTTGCATTTTCTTTTTCTTTGGCAACTGCTTGCACAATTTTTCTTAGTTGCCAAATTTGTTAAAGAGAAGGAAGAGTGAAGTGGGAAAGGAAGAGGTGAAAGGCCTATACACTTGCAATTGAGAAAAGAGCTGGAGTTCAGAAATGGAAAGCAGAAAAGTGCAGCAGCTTGTAGAGGGTGGTAGGAAGAGAAGGAACTGCATGCAGGGCTGGGGAAGCCACAGTTTCTTAAGCGGGGAAGCTACAGGAGGCTGGCAAACATCAGGGGTGTCTTCTCCATTCTATGGCGAAGGGCCTCCTGCTTTGCTATGGTCATACCTCTGTTTTTATTTTGTCTTTGCTGTTGTCTTCAGCTCTGTACTCTGACTCCAGCTCAGCCCTTTACCTCAATTCAAACAGTTTTCTATGTCCATGTCCAGTGTATGTAGGGAATTTCTCTCCTCCTCCCTTTCCTGAATAAGGAGGGTGGGGGCAATGTCTGTAGAAGCCTCTCCTGTTTCTGTAAAGATTTATAGGTGCCTGCTGCTCTGAGATTTTTCTGACACTGAGCTTAGCCTCACTCAGAGGTTCCTCTTTGGAGGTGCTTTTTCACCTTTGTGCAAAGCTAGGGTGAGGTTGCTCGCTGGTTGGACACCCATAAGTGTCTTAAACTCGAAACTTTAAAACCAACCAAACAACTAAGGAAAAACTTTGTCATTAATTCCGTAGTGGTGCTGAGCTGTCAATGCTATACTATATAGGTATGATACTTTAGTATTTACATGAATTTCAATTTACTGGTCCAGTGTGCCAAATTGTCAGTCAACTTACTACCCTTGTGCTGTCCTCCACTAACTTCAGTGGTCCTTTTTGGATCCAGGATCTGGATACAGCACAGAAGATGGTTTTTGACTTCTTGAGACTGTTTGGCATAATAGAATAGAATAGAATCAACCAGGTTGGAAGAGACCTCCAAGATCATCTAGTCCAACCTATCACCCAGCCCTATCCAGTCAACTAGACCATGGCACTAAGTGCCTCACCCAGGCTTTCTTGAATACCTCCAGGGACAGTGACTCCATCACCTCCCTGGGCAGCCCATTCCAATGACAAATCACTCTCTTTGTGAAGAACTTCCTCCTAACATCCAGCCTATACCTTCCCTGGCACAATTGAGGCTGTGTCCCCTTGTTCTGTTGCTGGTTGTCTGGGAGAGGAGAGAGACCAGAACTCACCTAATTTACAAATGTGTGCTTTTCAGGAACCTACACTGACCTTTGAGAATTGGTGATTTTCAAACTAGTTGTGCTGTAAATGTAGCTATGCAGTTGTTTCCTCCAAGCACAGGGAAGAGTTGGGAGAGTTAGTGATGGAAGGACTTCTCTGAGAGCACATCTCACCTGTTCTTGCCACTGAAGTATTATCCCCTGTGGGATGAGCAAGAGTCACTCGCTCGTTTTCTGGGGAGACTCTGCTACATCCTTTGCTAAGAAATCTTTTCCACAGAGCTGTCCTACTCCCCCCCCTCCCCCCCCCCCCCCCCCCCCCCCCCCCCCCCCGCCCCACCCCGCCCACCCGCCTTCCTCCTCCCCCNNNTCCCCCCTCTCCCCCCTCCTCCATGACCATGGTAATTAAAAAGTGAGGCAAACAAAGTGATGCTTCTGATAATAACTTGAAATTATTCTTTTTTTATTATTCTGTCACATCTCTACAGAATGAATACCACAACATCAACGCTGAGCAGAGATTTTTGAAGAAGCTTATAGACAAGAACTTTGTGGTCAATTTGACATGAAAACTGAGTGGGACATGCAAAGAACAATCACTATTTTCAAGATCTGAATTAAAAAAAAAAAAAAAGATTTTTGTAACGACTTTTTTAAAGTGCAACCTAACTGTTTACTGTTGAAAAGGAGCATGGAAACTTCACCAAGGCAGAAGTGTCTCCTGAGCCTGAGGGTAATGGACTATTGGAAACAGTTAACTGAATTTCTGTGAAGATATTTAATAATGGGAAAACCATGAAACTTTCAGCTGAAAGTATCAGGGATATATAAAAATGTGATGCACGTCACTTATTTATCAGCAAGAACTCTTTCCCAAATGATTACTTCTCTGGAATACTTTTGTTTCTGATAGAAGAACAAAAGAGTTACACTGTCAAGAGACTGAGATGACCAGTGTTTAATTTAGTAGATGGATGTAAAGTCTTGAATGTCTGTCTTGAAGTATGAAAATGGCTTTAAAATGATACCTATAAGTCATTACTGTCTGTTTTGGAGAAGGGGGAAAATACAGCAATTACAGGCTTGGTCTGCCTTGCCTGGGAGGAGTACACATCCATCTTCGGGAAAGAAGCTGCAGCTTCTGCACTGGCCATGGACTCTGGACTGTTGCCTGCTTTTGCCAGAGGTGAAGAGCCTTTGGTCTGATTTGTGGAGGTGTTGGTAGTGACATGGTTTGTGTTGTGCCCAGGTTATGGAAATCCATACTCTCCATACTGCAAGTCCAATGCATTTTACAGTTGGCGACTTGACTGGGAAAAGACAGAAGAGTTGCCCTACCTGCGTGTCACTTGCACCCACCAGACCACAGCAGAAGTGTGAGCTGGGACAGAGATGTTCAAGTCTGAGTTTAAATTTAGAGCCAGTGCTTGGTGGATTCCTAGATCTCTAGAATGGGATCTCTCCTGTATCTTTCTGTTTGTTCCCCAAGAATTGAGGTGTATTTTTCCAACCAAGCACAATCTCCCTCCCTCGAAGTGCATTGCGAAGTAATGACTGTTCCCGTTTTTGGCAGAAGAGTGTGCTAGGGACTACCCAAGATGTACCTCAGTTGAATTATCATTTGGCTTCTGTTTACCTCTTCCTGTCATGACATTTTGGTTTAAAGGATGTGGCTGAAAGAAATCATTTACCGATGGGGACTTACTTGAGGTTTTAACTGAAGCATTTAATGGGACATTTGTTTCCTGTATTGGTTTGTCCCAGACAAGCCTGCTGATTAAGTTAAATCTGTCTGGGAATGCTCTTGACAACTGTTAGAGAAGAACAAGTAATGTGCTGTTCCAGTTCTCTCATAGGATGTATATATTTATGTTATTTTTTTTTAATTGTGATAGATTTGCTTGAAGATCTTGTGGTTATGTTGATCAATCACACCTAAAGAAAGCACAAAAGTCTACTTCAAAAACAAACAATCCCCACAAACCCAAAACAAACCAAAAACCAAACCAACAAAGAGCCTTTGAGGTTGGTGGAAAAACCTTTGCTGCTTTTTAAATAAAATGATATAGGGTTTTGTACATTTAGGAGCACTGGAAACAATAGGGTTTTGTACATTTAGGAGCACTGGAAACAATTCCAGTATGAATGCAAAACTCTAGCAGGCCAAGAGCACAATGTTTGTGTTTTCAGAAGCTGAGCATTGAACACAATTTCTTTGCTGCCCCACTCTAGAGTAATGAGCATTGAAGTGACCAAAGAGTCCTCTTTTCCCTGTTTGTCTTGCTGAGTGCAACTTCCCATAGTTCTCATCTCCATCATCTTTACCTCCATGGCTCTGCCATTTGGGAATTGGTGAGGGTGGTGTGATTTTTGGAGAGGAGCCATGACTGAAGGGGAAGAAGCTTGTGTTTTAGTTTAGTGACTCCTGAGCTCTTTGGTGTTTCAAGCAAATCAGGCATATCTGAAGTAACTCCAGATGTCATAAAAATCTGGGATGGAGATGAGGAAGGACCCAGATATGTCCTCAGCAAGGGACAACCAGTGCCACGGTGTCCTGCTATCTGGATGTATGTCCCTCAGACATGCTGCTGCAGTGAGTTGCCCCTTGCCCAGCCACATGCAGAGTGGTGGGCAAGTGCATGGAGGAGAGGGGTGTGCAGGAGATCCTGGGTACTGGAGCAGGTGGCTGTGGTGGTGTTGGTGATGGGGAAAATGAGCATTACTTCACCAGGTGGCAGAAGGGCTCTTACTCAGTCCTTCGGGTCCTGTCCTGTCCTCTGTATGTGTCCCCCGTTGGTTTTTTGTCTGTTTGTTTTGGTTTTG
This sequence comes from Tricholaema leucomelas, assembly GCA_013400475.1. Lineage (NCBI taxonomy): Eukaryota > Metazoa > Chordata > Aves > Piciformes > Lybiidae > Tricholaema lacrymosa > Tricholaema leucomelas. The sequence goes on from WAAF01011388.1 coordinate 672,909, forward strand.
TCTTTTTTTTTTGAGGGGTTGTTGTGGGTGTTTTTTTCCCCCCTTCTTTATTTTTCAAGGATCTACATTTCTGAGGCTCTGAGGAGATCTTTGTTTTAAAATCTGAATACCAACAAGTGGAGTCTCCTTCAGGAAACAGTCACACTGCTGTCTTTCTCTTTACTGGCATTTATTTCTCATTACTATTTCAGTTAATTAAGGCATGTCTGTGACCCTGCATCCACAGAGCTGCAGCATTTTAAACTACTGACAATAGCAATTCCACATGGAAAAATGCTGAGGTAAGGCCGTTTGCAAAGCTGGTGATGCTGTCTGAGCGCTCTTTATGGGGCATTTTTGGTAGGTCTCACAGCTGAAAGAGAGCCAGGCAGAAACAGCTGCCCCTTCCTGCTCAAAACCCAGAGCTGATCCTAGAGCCAGGTGCTCCCAGTGCTCTCCCATAGGCTGCCACTGCAGATGCAGCCAGGTCCACGTAACATGTCACAGTATGCTGGTCATGAGGATTGTGTCCAGGAGAGCTTTTGAATTTGCCCTCTCCTCAGAGTGCCTGCTTCTTGTGATGGTGCAGGCTGCTTCCCTCTGCCTCTCTCCATCCCTGTCCTCAGTGACAGGAGGTGGGTCCTTATCTCCTTAGCTTTGCTTTTGAGTAGATGTCTTTATTTTCTCTCCTTTATTTCCTCTCCAGAGATACTCTTTCTGCTAATCTGATTTCCTTCTCCTAATTTTCCTAGGAGGTTTTCTGCATAGTTTTTCTTTATTTTTAAAGGACAGTGAGGTAGTTCTGCTATAGTTAGAATCCAAGCAGAATAACTGGAAAAAAGGCTGCATGGAAAAAAATGGTGTCCCCCATATCAGCTTTTTTTTTTTAGTCTCCCTAAGATATTTATTTAAATAACACATTTGGTGCTGTTGGTGCATTTAATGTGGTGTCTGCAAGCACTTATTGGCTGCTCCTTTTTATTTCATTTTAATCAGCCTTGGCATTTGTGTGACAGACTTATTTTTGAAATCAAGCAGCACTCCCAGGGATATTTTTCTCACACTTTTGTGCTCCTTTTCTTGCTGTATGAATTACAAAGTCAGATAGTTTTGTCCCTTCTTCTAGCAGCCTGCTGAATTTCAGGATAACAGCATCTCAAAGCCAAGGTGCTCCTTTGTTTTATATGCCATCCCCTTCAAAATGCTTCACCATCAGAAAGACATCCAAGGTACCCAAGCACACAAACCACAGGTGGGGGGTGATATGTGTCAGCTGAAAGCTCTGCTTGGCTCAGACTTTTAGGGGTGTTTTTGTTCATTTCCTGTCAGGAAGGTATTTTTTTTTCCTCTGCTGTAATAATTAAGGGAAGTACAGAGATACACCTTAAGAAGGAAGGTCCCAAACTATTGCACTAAATATGGATCTGAGAGTGCCTGAAAGATAGGACTAAATGACATTGCCAATGGCTGTATTGGTGGTAATAATAAAGAATCACAACTCTGGTCTTTAATACTTAATAGATGGTCCCTTTTGTTTCCTGTGCTGGACTTCCCTTTTTAACCATGCCCTGACAGGCAGTATAAGTACCTTAACTTTTATGTGGAGTCTGATTTTTATTTTTATTTTCTTTTTAAAGAACATATGAAGCTCAACATCTGGTTTTGGTATTGGTAAATACTTATTTGCCATTTGTCTTAAGTTTTATATGCCTTTAAAGTGCCAGCTCTATTTGGAAGACATCCTTGCAGTTGTGCCGAGTAGCATTTTGAGTGCTACAAATGGAAAAAGATTATTTTCCTGTGAATAAAAGCTGTATTAGGAAATGGTGCCCTCGGGCTTCTTTCTGTAAGGTCAGTGCTCTCTCTGTGTGGATGTGTGAGTGTGCCCAGCCCCATTATTCATGGTGATGGTATGTCAAGTACACACGACCTTGTCTGCCAAGTTTTAGAACAAACTTTGGTGCTCAGTAGAGCAAACTGAGCTGAAAATCTTTGAACTTCAGTAGGCTGAGCTGTACTGCAGATGATCTCTCACCAGGCTCAGTAAAAGCAGGGACATGGTTTGTGTGGGTAAGCTGAACAGCAGCATCCTCCCGATTCTAATTTGTCATGGATTTTTGACTGTCCTATAGAATTACAGAATTGTTTGATTTTGGAAAGACTTCTAAAATCAAGTCCAACCATTAACCATGTCCCAGGTGCCATGTCCCTGTTTTTCTTGAACACCTCTGTGGATGGTGACTCCAACTTCCTGGGCAACCTAATCAGATGCCTGACCACTTTCAGTAAATTATTTCCTAATATCCAACCTAAACATTCCCTGGCACAATTTCAGGTCATTTCCTATCACCTGATACTGGGGAGAAGAGTCTGACTCCCACCATACTCCAACCTCCTTTCAGGTAGCTGCAGAGAGCAATAAGGTCTCCCCTTAGTCTCCTTTAGACTACTAAACAGTCACATCTCTGTTAGCTTTTTCTCCATAAGATTTGTTCTCTAGACCCTTCACTTATTGGGGATTTTCAGATGAGTGCTAAAATAGAAGATATTTAAAATGGAAGAAGGATGGTGATTGTGATACTTCTAATTTTTGTTTGTCTTTTTTTTTTTCCTCTCTTCTCTTTGTACAGTAAAAATGAGCTGCTGGGGAGTGGAGAGCAGTTTAGCCAGTGCCTTCAGGGAGTCTAAGTGAGATCAGAAAAAATATTGCCTTACTGAAGAGTTCAGTGACATTCAGTGAAAGGTATTTGATGCATTCAATTTAGTAATGATAGTTCAGTTCACCAGCCTGGAGGAAATAAGGTGAGACTGAGACGGGGGAGACTTTCAGGTGAGTCTCAGGGTGGGAGCTACACCATGGATTCTGATTTACTCTCCACAATAGAGACATGGTTGAGTGTGTGTCTCCTAGTCTAGGCAGCCATTTCATTGGATAGGGCTGGGTGATAGGCTGGACTGAATGATCTTGGAGGTCTCTTCCAACCTGGTTGATTCTATGACAGCCAGCTCTGGCTTTTGGTGAGCACAAATCCTTGACAGCACACCTCTGTGATGTCTGGTTCCGTGGGTGTCCACACTGTCCCTTTTGAAGATGCATTCCCATGTTGGCTGGGTGCCTGCTGATGCCCCCAGCTCAGTCCCCACCCTCCCACAGGATCAAAGAATCATTAAGGTTGGAAAATACCTTTAAGGTCATCAAGTTCAACCATAACCCGGCTACCATGGCCACTAAACTATATCCAAAAGCACCACATCTACATGCTTCTTGAACTCCTTTAGGGATGTTGACTCCACCCCCCTCTCTAAGCAGCCTGTTCCAATGCCTCACCACCCTTTCAGGAAAGAAATTTTTCCTAATATGTAGTCTAAAGTTCCCCTGGCAATGGTGCATTCCTCCCAGCCACTTGGGGCAGATTTGCCAGTAGAGGGTAACTAAAGAAAGGTGATGCTCTTTTAATTTGTGTCAGGCTATTGGTGGTTTCAGAGCATCTTTGTAGTCTGAAATGTGGAGGTTGCTCTCTTCTCTCAGGTGGCCAGCGCCAGAACGAGAGGGCACAGCCTCAGGCTGCGCTGGGGGAAGTTTAGGCTCGAGGTGAGGAGAAAGTTCTTCACTGAGAGAGTCATTGGCCACTGGAATGGGCTGCCCAGGGAGGTGGTGGAGTCACCATCCCTGGGGCTGTTCAAGGCAAGGTTGGACGTGGCACTTGGTGCCATGGTCTAGCCTTGAGCTCTGGTAAAGGGTTGGACTTGATGATCTGTGAGGTCTCTTCCAACCTTGGTGATACTGTGATACTGTGGTGTCTTGAATGTTGCTTCTAACAATTCTGCTGAACGAAGACAGGATTTTTAGTATTTTTTTTAAAAGATATTTAATAAGATATTTCTTTTTTCAAATCAGTACAAAAATTTTAAATACAAAATTATTTGCTTTTGACATATCTCATATATTTTGGGAACACACCAAAGTCACCAGTGCCTGGTGAACTGTCCGTCCGTTCCTGCCACCATTCCATAAAATTTCTGAGATAAAGCACCACATTATATCACTGGAGTCCTTAAGTCAATGTTAGACTGCATTAAACTCTGCATTTAAATAATGGTAATGCCAGTTAAATCCAATCTTAGTTCTGCATGAAAAAATCTAGTTCATTTTTTGAATCAAAAGCAGTAGCGTTAGCTAAAGACATTGAAGAAGTGATGAGTATTTAACTCTTTCAACTAGCATTAACAGTGTGTGATGTGCAGCACTGTACAGGGAACCGCAGCAAAGTACACTGCCCTTTGGAAAGGAGTAGGAGGTGAGATTAGCACCATTGATGAGCCCACAGCTCTTGCAGGGAAGTTGCTTTCCTCATGTACAGAAAAGATGGAGGCCTGCAGGTTCTCCTTGACAATGGGTAACATATATAAATAAGACTGGAAATCAGCTTTTACGTGAAATGAAGTTTGTGTGATTTGTATTGCTGGGAAAGTTGCCAGTCGATCTCAGGCAACCAATGAGTTAATTAGCAAACAGAGCTGCTTCTGGTTTGCCTAGTCATTGAAAAGGAAACCGATTTCATTTTCACTGAGTGGCAGAACAGGTGTCTCTCCTGACAAGCAAACAGATGCTGGTCCTTAGCACAAGCACAGACATCCCAGTGAGTTTATACCGCCCTGCAGTATTGCCATGCATTGGCCAAAATAATCAGGAGGGCACAAAGCAAATGGGGAACCCTTCATTTTTCTCTCTACTATACCCCATCTACTTTAGCTGTGCAAATGCAAATGGAGGCTTTTTGAGTGCTGTGGCATTTGGAAGGGATCTCAGCACCCCTTGGAATCAGTGGTGGTGTTCTGGGTCCAGTGACTGCTGGAAAAGCCTTGTGGGGAACAGCTACACCATCAGTATTCCTTTTCATTATAAATAAATTGTTCAGGGAAAAAAACCAAAACAAGAATGCCTGCAGGAATATTTCATAGGGAGGGAAAGGAAATAAAGGCCTCCAACTAAGAGGACTTTTGCTTGTCAGGCAGACCTGCTGTCAAAAAAAACCCCAACCAACCAAAAAAAAATAAAATTGACAACAACAAGAAGAGCCACTCCAAATTTTCCATGGAATTTGAGACAGACCTGCTTGGGTTTAAGTCACTGTTTTTCATTTCATAACTATGGTTAATGCAACAGTCAAATACGCAGCGGAAGTGAATGACATACACTGATTTGAACCTTAGCACTGAATTATCGTGAAGGAAATTAAGTAAGCATGGCATCACAGAAATATATAATTACAGCTAAAGTGGCCCCCCCCTTGGGTGCAAAACAACTGTTTGTGAACACGATAAACATCTCCAGAGATGTTTACCACACCGTTTATTTATTGACCTTTTTTTTCTCTTCTGAAGTAGCTGTGCATAATGTTAAACCTTGCATTTGTGGGTTTTGTACAAAGATGGTCCAAAACGGTCATAAAATGCATCTTTCACGGTACAGAAGTTTGAAAGCAGAGAGGAAAAGTGTTGAGTGTGTGTGTGTCTGGGTTTTGTTTTACATGGGATACAATAAATATCCTGAAAAAGACGAATGAACGTACTGCCCGGCATAGAGTCCTGCTGCCTGCTCGGATGGCATCTGAACGTAAACCTTGTCTCCGTGCATTAGCGGGACGACAGCGCTGCCTGAAGCCTGGTCAAGGAAGCCCTTCTTGTACTCGTCGTAAGTGTACATCAAGGGCTCGTTGTTCTTGAACAACGCCACCCAGACGCTGGCCCCTTTACAGTGGACGTGGTAGGCGAAGTAGTAGATACCGGGGATCTCGCAGGTGAAGATCCCTGTCTGGGGGTTGTAGTTCTGCCGGCCGTTGTAGAGGAGCTTGTCAAACTTCACAGGCACCCCAACCCGGGGAAAGGGAGTGAGGAGCTCCGCTGTGAACGCAGGCATCTCATAGACGACACCAGCAGCTTTGCTTTTCTTGCCCTTGTAGCCATAGGGGGGCTTGACGCCATCTACGCCTGGCCCCGCCTCAGGCAGGTACTGTCCTACGGCTGGTGGAGTGGGCGGGATGATGACTGGGGGGCCGGGGGGCCCGGGGGGGCCAGGTGGCCCCTGAAGGCCTGGCTGGCCAGGAGGACCGAGTGCACCGGGCTTCCCTGGGGGTCCCTGCAGCCCTGCAGCGCCAGGTTTGCCCATGCCGGGGAAGCCAGGGGGTCCAGGCAGGCCAGGCTCTCCCTTTGCCCCTGGCAGCCCCGGGGGCCCAATGGGACCACTGGGCCCTGCAATGCCGGGGATGCCTGAGGGGCCCTGAAGCCCCTGGGCACCAGGGAGCCCTGGCTCACCTTTGGGCCCCATGAGCCCTGGGACACCTGGCAGCCCGGGCAAGCCTTTATGGCCAGCTTCCCCTTTGGGCCCCGTGGGGCCTGGCAGACCCCGCAGCCCAGGGGCCCCCACTTCCCCAGGAAAGCCTGGCTTCCCTGGGAACCCTTGCAGGCCGGGTTCACCCTTGGGGCCAACTGGTCCTGGTGGCCCCACAGCACCACCCTCTCCTTTGGGTCCTGGGAAGCCGGCAGCTCCTGGGGGGCCCATGATGCCTGGCAGCCCTGGCTGGCCTGGTTCCCCTGGTGGACCCCCCAGTCCAGGTGGCCCTGCGTGCCCCTTCTCCCCCTTTGGTCCCAAGGGCCCCGGCAAGCCACCCATGCCGCGGTCACCTTTGGGCCCAGGGAAGCCTGGCTTCCCAACCCCAGGTATGCCAGGGGGCCCAGGTGGGCCTGGAAGGCCTTGCTCCCCTTTCCCCCCGGGGAAGCCCGGCTGGCCAGGGACCCCATCCTGGCCAGGTTTGCCCACTCCGGGCAGGCCAGGAGGGCCTTGGATCCCAGGAGCCCCTGGAGGCCCCTGCAGTCCCAGCTCTCCTGGGGGTCCAGGTTTGCCCGGAGGTCCCTGTGGGCCAGGGAAGCCAACCATGCCTGGCTTCCCAACCCCTGGCAGCCCTATGGGACCAGGGGGGCCAGGCAGCCCAGGTGGACCCTTCAGCCCTGGTAAACCTGGGATCCCAACACCCTTCTCCCCTTTTGGCCCTGGGATCCCAGGGGCTCCCGGGGGCCCCTTCATGCCAGGCTCGCCCTTTGGCCCCGGTTGTCCCTGCAGCCCTGGGGCACCTGCTTTCCCTATGCCAGGAAGCCCGTGAGGCCCTGGTGGCCCTTGTGGCCCAGGTATTCCCATGGGCCCAATCTCCCCCTTGGGCCCCATCTCCCCTCTTGGCCCCGGGGGCCCCATGACCCCGGGTTTCCCTGGCATCCCAGGCAAACCCGGCTTCCCAATTCCTGGATATCCTTGTGGCCCTGGTTTTCCTTTGGCTCCTGGCACACCGTGACCTGGTAATCCTGGTGGCCCTGGTGGCCCTCTTGGTCCAGGCTCACCAGGGGGACCTTGCTCGCCCCTCAGACTGCGCATGGGTATTTCTGTGGGAGAAAAGAGAAGGGAAGGGGGAGGGATAAAAGGTGTTGGCAATTGCATCCTTTGAGAAATACAACAGCAGTTTTGAGCTGACTATGCTTGCTATGATGCCTCATGGTTTTGTGGCAGGTGGGGAGGCAGAGCTGGCCAGTGTGTTACAGGGTGGTGTTCGGATTGAAAACGATGTTCCTGCTGTTTGTATACTCTAAACTTGCACGGGCAGCAAGAATGATCAGAGGACTGGAAGAGCTGCCATGTGAAGAAAGGTTGAAAGAACTGGGTCTGTTCAGCCCTGAGAAGAGAAGGCTTAGGGGAAACCTTATTACCATGGACCGGTACACCAAGAAAGGCTACCAGGTGTATGAAGACTCCCTTTTTACAAGGAGTCTCATGGAAAATATAAGGGCTAATAGGTACAAATTACTCCTGGGGAGATTCCCACTTGATTCCAGAAGGAAATTTTTCACCCGCAGGACAGTTAGAATATTGGAATCATCTCGCAAGGGAAGCAGTGGATTCCTCTACATTGCACAGTTTTAAGACTCAGCTTGACAGGATGCTGGGCTGTCTCATTTCACCTACACTGCTACCTAGAAAGGTTGGGCCAGATGATCCTTGGGGTCCCTTCCAACCTGGCATTCTGTGCTTCTATTTCCATAAAGTAATTTGCTGAATTTTTGTCACGCAAAAACCTATTTACACTTTACTAGTGATTTCCACCTCTACAATCTTAAGCAGCAAAATCTGGGGGTCCTTTGTCCCCTATTGCTGTAAATTAATCTATTTTTAAGAGTTTTTGCAGGTCACAGGAGCTGCTTGGCACTCTTGTGCTGTGAAGGGAGTTCTGGCATAAAAGTGCTTTTCCTGGAGGGACTTGCACTAGCAAGATCAGTTCTAAAAGGCTGTATCAAGAAGAGGTTTGTATGGAGGCATGACTGCATTTCCACTAAGGCTTTGGTTCCCATGAAGATGTTACTGGAAACCTACAGCTTTACCCAGCGTTGCTAAGCTCCCACAGGTTTTTGGCATAGCCGCATCTAGTTAGAGCTCTTCTAAACTCTTCATGAAATATTTTTATTGTCCAAACCCACATTTTTGTGTATGTGACCACTTTAGCATTGCAGGTCAGGGTGAGGGAGGTGCTGTGTGGGAGTGCTTGTGCTGGGATTGGTTGCTTTTCAAGCTGCAGGCTTTTTGTGTTAAGTGAAAAGTCTGCTTTTTTCTGGCTCTAAAATGGATAAAGAAGTGAGAGGTTTGGGGAAAGAGAGGGATAAGGTTTCAGAACAAGAGAATTAACTGTTCTTTGGAAAGCAGAAACCCTCCTTCCCTGCACATGTTGTGTTTTATGCACGTAGAAAACCTCCTTTACTCACACAATGAGTTGGTTTTACTATAGCCAGTTGTGCTTGTTCAGATACTCCCAAAACAGGCCCTGAAATTTTCCATTTCCTTCTGAAGCCAGTGGAGGCTGTGGTTATGCTGAACCCTCAGTAAAACAAAGAGTTAACCAGCTTGTCTGAAGATGCACAGGCACTTGCTGTCCTCATAAGGCTGTTCCTGGCTGTCCTTATTTGGATTGCTTTCCTAAATATCCTAATACTGTCTGAACTTCCTTTACTGAATACTGAAAGCACTTGGACATGCAAACTTGTGCAGCAATGGCTACCTACAGCAGGAGGACTGCAGAGTCAGGAGAGCAATTGTATGTTTTTTTTTTCTGCAAACCTCTAAATCACAAGATCTGGACAAATCCAGACAAACCCACAATGTTCCTGTCAATTTGAATCTTGGGGCTCTGAGCTTCTATTTCACATCTGGTTGCTGCAGCAAGAATGGGAGTGTCTCCAAGCAGGACCCCAACCTCATATGCCTGGACTGTCTTGGAGGATTTTCTGCAGGGAGGTGGTATTAGGAGGCTATTCCTTGTCTCAAACACCCAAACAAATCTCGGGCCAGCCTTGGCTGCTGGAGGCTTGTCACAGGCAGGGGTGCTCAGAGGCTGTGCTGCAGCCTGGAGCATGACTGTGGCCTTGATATGGTGACCAGAGCCAGAGGCTGCTGTCCACCTGTGGCTAGGTACCAACCTCACCAAGTCCTTGGGGCACCTGGGTGCTGTGCAGGAGTGGTGAGGCATGTGTTGAGCCTACCTTTCTCTTTCTTGGGAGCCATATCCTTGCCAAGCAGAGGCATCTGTGGGACCTCCTTCATGTACTGAGGCAGGTGGGGGTACTCTTTCCCATACTGCATGTGGGGCATCTCCTTGCCCATGTGCTGCATTGGAATTCCTTCTTTGCCCAGTGGCATGTGAGGTACTTGTTGTCCAAGAGGTTGGTACTGGGGCACTTGGGGTGGCAGCTGCTTGATCCCATAGTAGGCACCACCTTGAGCAAACCTCACCAGCTGTAGGTAAACGGTGACAGCCACTGCCAGCAGCTGCACAGGGAAGAGCCGCACAGCCATCACCTGCAAAAAAAAAACACACCAAAGCCCACAGCTGGCAGAAAACATTTGTTTTATGTCATGCATCTCCCATTAGGGCCAGCTGGCTCTCACTTTCTGCAGCAAACTGGACCTAAACCTCTGAGAACTGGCCCTGGTTTGTGTGTTGCCCTGAAGGACATCCTGCATCTGGTCTGTATCTGGTTTCTTGGAGTCTTAAATAGTACTGTTACAGCAAACATCCTTACATGCATTTAGTTTTATACTCCCCTGCACACCCTGAGTGATGCCCTCCGTGATTTCTTTGTACCAGGACCTGCTCCTTCCCGTCCTCAAGCTGCAATTTGCTGCTGTCTTGCTTGTGACACAAGGTTTGGGAAGCAAAGCTGCAAGCTCCATCACAGGTAAGCAGGGTCACGTGGGAGTTTCTTGAATGCATTCTGCTCATGAAAGCTTAATTATCAGTGCTTATTCTGCTGTGTTTTCTACATCTCAGTTTCTTCAGCTCAGATCTGTGCCTAGGATTGTGCCCCGTGGCTGCAGATTCCATTTCTATCTCAGCTCCTTACTGGCTCTTCTCTTAAGCTAGGTCCTAATCTTCTTAGCGTTCACCCAGATGAACTGGGCCATCTAGGGGCTGCCTGGGCCGTCACTGCCTTTAGTCAGCTTCAGTCAACCCAAGTCTTTTTCCGACGTTGCGCAGCCACTTTCTGAAGGTGTCTCCTGCTGCAGACTGTTCCCTTCCCAGGCAGCCCACCCCAGCACCTCAAATTCCCTGCTAACACAGCAAAACAGCATTGATTTTCCTTTCTTTTTCTTCAATATAAAAATAGAACTTTGAGACTTCTATCCCATCTGCTGTTGGCTTTCCTTTCTGCAGTAAGTGCATTAGCAGCAGGTAAGCAGCAAATCAGGAATCAGGAAAGCCCCAGATGAATGCAAATTTGGGGGCAGCCTGAGGGAAGGAGACTCCATGTGTTTGAGTAATTTGCAGTTTGTCCCACAACCAACTCAGCAGGCAAGTCCTGCTCTTTTCACATGCACATGGCAGTTACCAGGCCCAATGGCTGCCTGTCCCTCTGTCCCTGCTTTTCCACCACATAAAGACACTTTTTACCCAACCCAGGCACTTGGAAAAACCCCCACCATGCAGGCACACCAGCTGAGCTTTGCCAGCCTGCTCACTGGGACTCACTCCCAGCAGCTGCTGAGACCAGGTGTGACCAGGGTGTTTTGATGAAGCAGTGAGGGCTTTGTACCACCTGCTTACTTTCTTGTCCTTCCCTGGCAGCCTGGCTTAGGACAAAAAAACCCTTCAGTCTGTGGCAAAGGGGCTCAGTACCATGCTCCCAGTGCCTTGGGCGGTTATCTTTCAGGAGGAGAAGCTTTTCTGCCTTTCTGGCTGTGGCTGTTTTCCACCTGAGCTCAACTGCTCACAGGACTGATTCTGCATCATGCCAGAGAACCCTCCCTGATTGAAGGACGGCTGACACAACACGAGCTAGAATGAGTTCTTGCAGTGACAGTACAGAGACCTGGCTTCGGGCAGCTGAGGCCACCACTGAGAGATGGTGGGAAATATAAAAGGTAAGAGAGGATGGAAGGGGTAGCAAGTGGCTCTGCTTGCTTCCTCTAACACTGCATAGTCTGCAGCAGGCCTCCAAAATGGGCCTCAGAATAATTTGGGAGAGGAGAATGCAACACAAGAGACTCAAGCCCAGCAGGCAAAGGGTGTGAGCAGGTTGCAGGGTGGCTGTGAAAACGTGCTGAGCTCACTGGCAGGTCAGTGGCACCACAGGAATCCAGAATATCCACATTTACCACGTAGGCTAGCATAGACCATCCCAAAGAAACCACTTCTCCTGCTGTCCTATGCTGTGGTGAAGGTTATTGACCATGGGGTAACATTGGGTCTCATTTAGTTCTGTTTTTGCTCCTGCTCCAAGTTCTCTATTCACTTTGCATTAGTAAAGTACCTGGAGAAATGCTCGCTGGTCTTTTAAACATTTGTTCTCCATTTTGTTCTAAAAGATCTAATCTTTCAATGGAAATCACCCTTCCTGAAGGTGTAAGTGGAAGCTAAAGCAGTGTAGTTAATATGTAGTTAAAAGGACCAGCAGAAGGTTAATATTTTCTATACTCATCCTAAACAGACAAACAAACTACAGAAGAGATGGAACTATGTGTTAACAGCAAAAGAAACTACTTCAAAAAATGAAGTATTAGTGAATAAACACTAGATGGAGCATACGTTGCACAGCTGAATCTCTAGGCACTTCCCCTGCCAGGAATTTAAGATCTTGGCTAGAGCCAGCTGTCATGTGGCAGAGCCAAGACTTACAGGAGTTTGTAAGTGAAGCTAAAGCCCAAGCACAGTCGCTCATCTTCGTTCAGCAAAGGCTTCATCTCCAGTGAGCTGGATGTGGCTTTTAGCCCATGGCTGGCTGCTCTGCAGTCAGCTGAAGGATTAGGGCCTTAGGACGTGGTATTTCTGCTTAAAGCTCAGTGGCACTGGGCTGCAGGACAGCCTCTGCATGATCAGTGACCATGGCTCAGCTGGGACATGATAACATTAACCTGCTGCACTTTCACCTGGGCATATAGACCCCAAGAAACCTTTTTTGGGTGGGGAGGAGGTAGCTGCAGTCTTATCTGTTGGCCTTTCTGTGCCCTAACTAGTAACTGGCTGCAGCTTTGACTCTCTGTAGCTGAGTAGAGTAACACCAGGAGGCTGCAGAGAAAGTCACTGCTACTGCAACATATGGAGCCTTCTGTGCATCTCTCCCAACAGAAAAGCATTGCCTATATGAAGAGAGAAATGCAACAAAACCTTTTGTCAAAACTAGAAAGTATTGAGTGATTTAAAATTGTTGTTGAAACCTACAAATATGAAAGACAGGGTGGATTTTGAAGAATGAGGTTATTAAATTAGCTGCTTGGCCACTTCTTTGTTCTGGTGAGCAGTTTTGGGGTGTTTGTTTTGGTTTTTAAAGATAACTTCAGTGGAATAAGTGAGGAAGGAAATAGGTAAAATTCCTTTGGATGTGATTTTTCTCCTTGTTTTTCTTACAAAACATGGGCTTTGTGTGTGAGTGGGGGTTATTTGAAATAATTGGAAAAAAGCTTTTCTATGGGGAGACGTCAGCCTGGCTGCAGCTCGGCACCAACTCAGCCTCCTGCTGCTTGTGCCAAGCTGCCTCGGCCATGCCAGGCTTCACGCAACACACCTGCGCTTTCGCAGGCGTGACCACACAGCACATGAGATGGAAACTTTGAGGGAGATCAGGCAAGACTTCCACAGATAGGAAGGGTCCAGAAAATAAGGTGATCTCACTACATCTGTGTTTCCTTCAGTGTTTTTTGACTCAACATAACCAAAACAGTGTGGTTTGGAAATGACAAATTGCTTCTCATCTATTGATTTTGGCTGGGGCTGATGCCTGTGAGTAGCTGAGGTGGAAGGTGGGGGTTTATTTACTGAACAACCTCAGGATAGCTGGACTTGGCCGACATCTTTCTGGGAGGAGGTCAGAGCCTCCCCAGAGGCCTCATACGAACTGTCTGGGTCTTGGGATCTGCTGGAAGCACCTGGGAAGCAGCCTGTGTTCGGTGCTGGCCGTAGAACTTGTCTCTCCCCCTGCTCCCAAAGGAAGGAGGAATCAGACAAAATTAGTCTTGATGAGAAATGTAGTAGAGGCATGTGTGAGACTGCTACTGCTCACTGCTTCCTGGCAGTGGGTCCAGCTGGATCATCACTATCAAATACCGTCACCATAAGGCGAGCCTGCCTTGAAGTATGAGAGATGCCTGGCATGGTCCTTCAGTATTTTAGCTCATTGCCTGTCTCATCCCGCTCAGCTTCTCTAAAGAGTTTTCTTATGTACTGAGAGAGAGAGGTCAAATGTCTTGTTTTCTGCTATGCAATTTGATTCTGAATGCTTGGGTGCACAACTGTCACTGCTTGAAGACCTCATTAGGAAACCACCGGCATCTTTGAACACATAAAAACTACTGAATATCTTGCTCTTGGTTTTTAAAAGAAGTGTATAGGTCCTAAGTGTTGGCCAGCTTCTCTAGAGCTTATGAAGAACAAAAGGAGATATTCCTAGCAGTGACAGGACTTAAGTAAAATACTAGAGTGAGGAGGAGAAAATCCTGTGCTGAAGATGCAGCCAAAGAGGGAGACATCTCACACCCTTCACCCAAATCCAAGCAATTTAGAGATCATCTCCAAACATGTTCTGCTCTCATGAGACCCTACCTGGAGTACTGTGTGCAGAGGAGGGCCAGGATGATGATCAGAGGGCTGGAGCATCTCTCCTATGAGGACAGGCTACAAGAGTTGGGGCTCTTCAGCCTGGATAAGAGAAGGCTTTGAGGAGACCTCATGGTAGCCTTCCAGTATCTGAAGGAGGCCTACAGGAAGGCTGGGGAGGCGCCATTTAAAAGGTCTTGTAATGATAGGATGAGGAGTAATGGGTTTAAACTGGAAGAGGGGAGATGTAAACTAGATGTTAGGAAGAAATTCTTTACAGCGAGGGTGGTGAACAAGTTGCCCAGGGAGGTTGTGGATGCTCTCTTCCTGGAGGAGTTCAAGGCCAGGTTGGATGAGGCCCTGAGTGACCTGTTCTAGTGGGAGGTATCCCTGCCTATGGCGGGGGGTTGAAACTAGATGATCTTTGAGGTCCCTTCCAACCTAAACCATTCTATGTAATGTGATCTGATATGCTTCCAAAGATGTTCATCAGCAGAGCAATAAGCTGGTTCTGGAATGGGGTTTTCCTGAGGTCCTGTCAGAAAGCAATGGGAATGTGTCTATGTATTTATGGTAAGTCAGAGTATGCATCTTTAGAGAGGCCAAAGTTTTGGAGAGAGCAGAGTTCTACCTTAACTATTTGAATGGCTGAAGGAAGACGGAGGAGAAGCAACTGTGTCTTCACAGTATGTGACATGTCATCCTGCACCAGTCATTCAGATTAAGACACAATAAAAGTTTTGCTTTACCTAGGGTGGGGCAAGCCTCTCAAGGATGCCTAAGCCACAGCATTCAGCTGTCTGTGGGTGAACTTGTGTGGTTGGCTCTGGGGGTGAGAGACAGTCTCTGAAAAAACCCACATTTTTACAGGCAATGCTCAAGTGAGAACATTTCTCAATAACCTCTTCAGTAGAACTGTTCTCCTGAGGAAACTAGAAAGGACCTTCCTCCAGCTATTTGCATTTGTCAGTAGAAACTGAAGACAAAACAAAATGTACCAGCAGTGTGGTGTGAAGAAATAATGGCTGGTTTAGCTTAATTGTGTAAAGGATGTATGGAAAGAATGATGCCTGTCCACATGGGACTTGAACTCATAGGTTGTCTTGCAAAGAGAGGAAGTCAGACCTTGATTTATTGCTCTTACAGGGAAGTGATTGCTCCTTAACCAGTTTTGGGGTTAACTGAAATTTATTTGTGTCTTGGAAGCTCTGCACTGCTTGCTCGGAGATTAGCCTTGTGGGCTTCATTTGCCACACGTTGCTTTTGAACTGCTGTATTTCACAAAGAAGCACAAGGCATGAGCAGATCTTGGTGACTCTTCTGCCCCAGGGTCCTTTCCACAGGCACTGCCTAAAGCTTCAGGGACCTGTTTCCAACTGCGCTGAGGGGACAGATTTGCTAGTGTTTAAGTTTCCTCATGGCAAATGGCTGCTGCAAAGCAAAAATTCTAATGACTCTGCAGAATTTGTGCCTAGAAGAGCACTGCTAAAACAGATTTGGCGCTAAAAAGCTACACTTGCTAGGATGTTTTTGACTGGAGATCAAAGGTGGTCAGGAACACTTTGAAGCCACCTGGATAACTGATTATATTAGCAAGTATCATAGAATTATTGAATCGTTTTGGTTGGAAAAGACTTCTAAGATCACTGAGTCCAACCATAAACCTAACACCATCATGGTCATTAAACCATGTCCCAAAGTGTCCACACATTTCTTGAATGCCTTCAGGGATGGTGACTCCACCAACTCCCTGGGCAGCCTGTTCCAAGGCTTGACTACTCTTTCAGGAAAGAGTGTTTCCTAATATCCAACCTAAACCTCCCCTGCCACAATTTGAGGCCATTTCCTCTCATTCTGTCACCTGATACTTGGGAGAAGAGACCAACACCCATCTCATTCCAACCTCCTTTCAGGGAATTGTAGAGAGCAATGAGGTCTCTCCCCTCAGCCTCCTCTTCTCCAGACTAATCAATCCCAGTTCCCTCAGCTGTTTCACATAAGACTTGTTCTCTAGACCCTTCACCAGCTTTGTGTCCTTCTCTGGATGTATCTACAATGGTGTATCCAGGGATGGCTCTGCTCTTGGGGGTGGGGAGGGGGGCACAATTTCAGGGGAACATTATGAACCTCACTGAAGTATCTCTTTGTCATACAGAGATGTGCAGGGACGGCATAATGCAATGGAGATGGCAAATCACATGGGGAGTTTGATGTACCACAACCTACAGGCAGAGGTTCATGGCAGCTCATAGGGAGTCCGAGAAGGGCTGGTAAGAAAATGCTGCAGAATTTCTACAAGCAATATCTATTTTTTTGTCTGTTTTCATATTTAGTGTTGCTTTAGTAACAAATAATCTACCCTGCTCCTGTTTTCTACAACACACTTCCCTTAAACTGCTGGGTTATATGTGCAAGTGTGTGTACACCCCCACCTCATATGTGTTTTGCCAAGGTCCTCACCACCTGAAAAGAATTAGATTGATCACTGGGCATCTCATTTGTTTTTGAATTTGTAAACTAATTTTGGTTAGCCAGGTCCCTCTCTTCTAAGAAATGTTATCTCACAAGGAGAAGAGCAGCTATTGAGGCCTTAGTTGCTGTCACACAGCACCAGTGAAGAGTTCAAATGGGGGATGTCTATAGATGCGAAAAGCCAACACAAAAAGCACATGGGTCTGTTGAAGAGGGCCAAGAGAAGGTCCATAAAGATGGTCAGAGGGCTGGAGCGCCTCTCCTATTAGAACAGGCTGATGGAGTTGGGGCTATTCAGTCTGGAGAAGAGTAGGCTCTGGGGAAATCTTATAGCAGGCTCTGGGAACCTCATTTAGTGGGAGGTGAGTACTTGCAGGGGGCCTACAGGGAATCTAGAAAGGGACTTTTTGTACGAGGCTGTGGTAATAGGACAAGGGCCAATGGTTTTAAACCAGAGCAGAGTAGATTTAGATTGGATATTATGAAGAAGTTCTTTGCTATGAGGCTGGTGAGACATTGGAACAGGTTGCCCGGAGACGTTCTGGATGCCTCATTCCTGGAAGAGTTGAAGACCAGGCTGGATGAGGCTTTGAGCAACCTCATTTAGTGGGAGGTGTCATTGCCCATGGCAGGGGAATTTGAACTAGATGATCTTTAAGGTCCCTTCCAACTCAAGATGTTCTATGAAATGTTGCTTCTGATCTCAGCAGCAGTGCTGCAATGTGTAGGTGATCTGAGCAGTGATCTTGCCAGCAAATTGCGATCCACAGTTTTCAAAGGCACTATTTCAAAACTTAATCTCAGCTACGATTAATCTCTGGGTCATTAAATTCCTTTGAGGAGTGATTTAGTCACTGAGTACTTTCTGAAGGAATCCGATGATACCCTGTACTGCATGGCAGGTGAGTTTTGGTGGGAACTCATAATTTCAGAGTCAGGAAAACCCACCAGTCCTCTGCTTGCCAAGTAAATTTGTATTTGCTCAGAGTTTAGGATGCCATTTAATGCACACATTACCACTTGACTATAAAGCCCTCTTCTGCCTTTCTGTGCCAAGCAAGTTTTTATGTCATTTGGACAGATGTTTATTTCTGAGTTGGGCCCCTCACTACCAGAACATTAAGGTGCTGGAGCATGTCCAAAGAAGAGCAATCAAGTGAAGTGCCTTGAACACAAATCTTAAGAGGAATGGCTGAGGAAACTAGGGTTGTTTAGTCTTCACAAGTGAAGGCTGAGGGGACACCTCACCACCCTCTATTACTGCCTCAAAGGAGGTTGGAGCAAGGTGGGGGTTCATCTTTTCTCACATGTAACAAGTCACAGAACAAGAGGCAATGGCCTCAAGTTGTTCCAGGGGAGGTTTAAATTTGATGTTAGGAAAAATGTCTCCACATAAAGGATTGTAAACCATTAGAACAGGCTGCCCAGGGATGTGGTGAATCCACCATTCTTGGAGATATTTAAAAGACATGTGGTGGTGAGGGAAATGGTTTAGTGATAGTGGCTTAGAAGTAGTCATGTGGCTGCAAACTCTAGGCAAGCAGTTGGGCTTGAGGATCTCAAAGGGTCTCTTCCAACCTCAAGAGTTCTATGACTGTGAGTTCAGACTCAGACTAGGTAAGCTCAGTTTGGGGGATTTCTTTTAGAAAATGCAGTCATACCCCACCTAAAAACACAGAGTGGAGGCAAGCAGATGGAACCTGGCACAGATGTCCTTGAAAGTTAACCAGTTTCATAATGCAAATCAAGAGTAGGAGGACAGTAAAGGAGAGTGCAGCCCTTGTGTGAGAGTTTAGCTGCGCTGTTGGCAGGAGATAGTTGCTCTGTGCTTGATTTCAGCTCAGGCAGGACTGGAGTCCTGCATCACTTTACTTTGAATGGTGTCTACAGCTTCACTGAAAATGATACCTGTTCCTTGAGTAGGCAAAGAGTTCACTTTGCTAAAGGGTTTGCACATTCAGAAGGCAGGGAAATAGAATTTATGGTAGATGTAACCCTGCCTTCTTGCCTCTTAGGAAACTCTTCCACAGAGTTAATTATGTGCCCCCCCTTTCTTTTCACTGTCCTCTCCAAGGAGACAAAGTAGTGTTGAGTGGTCTGTGTTGAGTTTAGATTACCAAGAAACAGCTATTCTTCAGTATGTGAAAAATAAATTTAATCATATTTTGCTCAAGGTCTAACAACTGTATCTGATTATCATGTGGTATTTATTAAATCTAAGACAGTCACAACAAGGATTGTCATAATAAACATTTGAAAATGCTTACATGCATAGACCTGCTGCTAATGGGGAATATTCAACATGTGGCAGATGCCTAGTTCTCTTTTGATTTTTTTAATTCAAAATGGTGCCTACAGTTGCTCTCTAAGAGAAGAGTGAAAAATGTAAACAAACAGTTTAATCTTAAAACCTGATGATCATCTATAAGGCAGCTTTAGCTTCAGGGGTAACTATATGATCTTTTCTTTCAATGCGTGGGGAGATTTCTGTTTATTCATTTGCAAATCCACAAGTGGGTTCAGAGGGCCACAAAGATGATCAGATGGCTGGAGCACCACTCCTGAGAAGACAGGCTGAGAGAATTGGGTTTGTTAAGCCTGGAGAAGAGAAAGTTCTGGGAAGACCTTATAGCAGCATTGTAATATATAAAGGGGACACACAGTAAGGCTGGGGAGAGATTGTTTAGAAGGGCTTGCAGCAATAGGATGAGGGGCAGTGGTTTTAAACTGGAGTGGATTACATTTAGATTATGAGGAAGTTGTTTACAACTTCAAGGGTAGTGAAATCCTGGAACAGGTTGCCCAAAGAGGTTGTGGAGGCCTCATTCCTGGACACATTCAAGATCAGATTTGATGGGGCTCTGGGCAACATGATCTAGTTGGAGATGTCCCTGCTCACTGCAGGGTGGTTGGATAAGATGACCTTTGGAGGTCCCTTCCAATCCGATGCATTCTATGATTCTCTGACAAGAAGGAGGTATTAGGCCGTGTGGGCGATTATGTCGCCTTTAGTCTTCTCCCCATGCCCAGTCTGCTGCAAGCCTACCTACATGGGGCTGGGTAGGCATCTCCATCTCTCTCTGCAAATCTGGGTATAATTACATTGACATCTTCACAGACCCTAACTTCCAGGCACAAGGCTCTGCTGACTCAACGGAGACATGAAGCTTGTGATTTATGGCGGTTTTCAGATGCCTGGTGCTGGTAATTGATTTCCAGGGGAGTGAGCCTCTTGCATGTCTTTGAGGATCTGGCCCAGAAGCTGTTTGTTGGAAAATGCCTGAAAGCTACTTGCCGTCAGATGGCAGGGAGTCGTGACAAGCATCAGCAAGCTGGGCATCGCTGGCTGTGTGACCACAGTCCCTGGGGATGCAGCTCTCTTGCATGGTGGCATGTACTTGTTTGCGCGAATCAACGTCTGACCTCGGGGTGGGGAGGAAGGACCAACACGGGGGAATGTTTGCAGAAAAGCATGCGACTTTAATTATGGGATTAGAATTAATTATAGGTAGGATTTAGCAAATACCTGCCTTTGAATACATTTTCCTGTTCTCTGCCATGCGGCATGCACTTGAATCCTCTGCCTAATGCTCTCTTCTGGGCAGTTTGCCTACAGTCTTGGTGGTGGGCAGCTTTGATGGAGACACTTAAGCAACTGCCACTAGCTCCCCCATCCAGTGACCAGCTGTGTGAGGCACGTAAACTCATGCCTGATAATGTGGAACACACAAAGTGATCAAAGCACAAAGTTTCCTCCCTGCTTATCGGTGCACAATCGGCCTCCTGGCGCTGCGCCTGGGACTGGCAGCCAATGAGTCCGAGCACAGGCTGTTTGTTCAATGCGAGAACTGAACTGAAGTGATCCTGCTACCAGGTGCTGCAGAATGATCTCCCCATGGGGCACAGGCTTTGACATCGTCCAAGGATTTGGATGTATCAGACGTAATGGTTTTGCTGTGTGTGGCTCACTGGCAACGTGGCTGCTTTTCATGGAAGTGCTTTTAGAGTCATCCAGCCATCTCCTGGGGGCATTGTTAGTTTGGGGACTGTTCTGATGAAAACACTTCCCTTCTACTGCCAGTCCTCTACTCCAAAATAAATACGAACAACTGAAGATGTGCTTCAGACTGAAGGGCTTCATCCAGTAGACTGAACCTCAGGGAGCTGATAATAATGAACCTTCCTTGGTGATCACTGGTTGTGAAACAGTGCAGACAGGGATCCATAAGATTTCTTTGGAAACCTCCCTTCTCAGCTGTTGCTCATCACCCTTGGCCTTACCCTGCCCTGAGACAGAATCACAGAATCATAGAATGGCTGGAATTGGAAGGGACCATAAAGATCATTTAGTTCCAACCCCTCTGCCATGGGCAAGGACATCTCCCACTAGACCAGGTTGCTCAAAGCCTCATCCAGCCTGGTCTTCAGCACTTCCAAAAACGAGGCGTCCACAACTTCTCTGGGCATCCCATTCCACTGTCTCACCATCCTCATAGTAAAGAACTTCTTCCTAATGTCCAATGTAAATCTACCTTGCTCTAGTTTAAATCTGATAGGTTGTGCTGGCTGCATGCAGCAAAAGCCTCCCAAATTTTCATGGTACAATTGTTATTATGGTACAACAGTCTGCAAAGTGCATCACAGCATTTTATTGGCTTAATTCAAAGCAGTGCCTCTAGCAGTGCTGCTGTGAATTAAACTCACTGCTAAAAGTGTAAAAAGTTTCCATTTCACTACCTCTTGGTTCAGCCAGCTACAGCTTTGTGAACAAGCCACACGCTAGCAGTTGGCTCTAGATGACGATACAGAGTTTAGTGTTAAGCTTGTTAATGCTCTATCTTATTAGAAATACTGAGTAGACAAAAGTGAGAGTAGAAGACTGTCTCTTTATGTGGCAATTAATAAAATCAAATATATCCTCAGTCTTCATGTGAATGTTTAAAAGTGGCATAGTTTTATTCTGAAGAATATCTGCCAGTTTTACTGCTTAGAGAACTTTTAGTTCCCCATTTGTAATAAAAAATAATGTACTAAATGCAGAAAAAAACCCAAACCTCTTTGTGAAGGTGCATTGAGCCCTAAAGACACCAAAGATCATCTTAGGCTGTATGTATTTTACTCTAACATGAGCATGGTTTAGGGTTTTCTTTCCTGTGTAGGTTAGACATAAGGAAGAAGTACTTTACAATAAGGGGAGTGCAATACATCTGCAAAACACAAATAGATAACGGAGTACCTATTTTTCTAAAACAATTCCCAAGAAGTGGCAACAGAAATTAAAATCCTGGTTATAAATGTGCTTTTGGTAATGACAATGATTGTCACAGATGCTGCAGCAAAAATAATCTGTCTTTTGATTAGATTAAACCTCATGTAAAGCAGTATGAATGTCTGCAGATGCAGTATCCATGTAGGCTTGATTTTTCAGACCAGCTAAGCTAGGCTTGGTGACAAACTTGAGGACACAAGTTGAAAGTGTCTAGAAACTGCTGTTGTGCTTCTCTTGATCCTGAGGCTATAGCATGTGCTGCTTCAGTCAGTGATGCCATTTGAGGTCTGACTAGCCCTTCACAGCTGCAGACACCTTGCTGTGGCATGACATCCTGAGCAGACAGAGCCAAGCTGCAGCTTTGGGTGAGGCAAGTGTCCGGCTCCATTATCACTGAGGTCCAGCCCATGCTCTGCAGTGAGGCATTTTAGGGGGTGAGGTCTCCTGGCACCTCGGGGCAGGCAGGAAGATTGACTCTGTGGAAAGGGGTGAGTTTTAGCCTCTTTCTTGTCAGTGATGGAACAAAGTTTAGAACTTTATTTCTCCTTCTCTTCCCTCCTCTTTTTAGCACTGCACACATACTGCTTAAATTGAAGAGCTTCACAGTGATCTAGACAGGAGAAATTGATCCCTAACAGGGCATCAAGATCATGAAGTCTCATTAAGAGTCTTTTCTGTGTGCACTGGTTCTTTGGTTGAAGTCTTGGTTTTAGAGAATCTTTGTTTCGTGCACCCCTTTCTAGGGCCTTTGCAACCTTTGCAACATTTACTGTAACAGTCCTTGGAGTTCTTGAATAATAAAGCAAGAAATCTGTGTGGGACTCTGAAGTACGTGGCCTGATCTTAATTTGAAACAATTTATTGTTCCCTGTGACTTCTGTTGCAATCCTGTGGCCTTACATGTTGCCTTCTTGCCATAAAATTTGCTTGATTGCCTCTTTCTGAAACTGGCACGACATAGCATTTCTGTTCCTTTTCTCACTTTGATGGTAGACAAAATGTGTTTTCTTGGCTCTCACCCTCATGCAACTTCATGACCTTTTACTTTATTTTTTTAAATAAAGTAGGCTCTATTTCAGAGATGATGTTTTACCACTCACAATATTTGTTTGCCGTGCTCAATGAGCTTGTCAAAAGAGCAGCTTCTCTCTCCTTTATTTTTATTTGTTGTGTCCTAACTTTGCAGCTCCTTGCAACCCCAAAGTCCCAGTCCAAGAGAGATAGAAAAACAATCACTAATGTCTGTAAAATATTTTTTGAAACAAAAAACTCCTCTCTGCCAGACAATAATTATTATAAGATTACTTGCCATTAAGAAGTTTCCTGCCCTTCATGTACTTTTTTCTGTCTTTGCTCAAACAGTGGAAGAAATGATCTTGCCTTAGAAGGGTAAACATACTAATCTACTCCACCCAGATTGAAATCAGAAGGAGGCTTTAAAATTATTTAGCAGCAGTTAACTTTTGATATTATTACAGGATGTTACAGATATCAGCTCATTTGATGGCACTTGATGGATGACCTTAGTTGTGACCTGTCACTGCACTATTCACAAACATTTAGCATATATTAGCTCATGATCGTATTTCCTAAGTGAGTAACTTGTATTTTTTTTAACATTACTTTTCTCAGTGTATAATAAGGTTGAAAGAGCCACACCTAAACACTTGATTGGTTCAGAGGGTTTCAAAACTTTAGACTTTCATAAAAGAGCTTTTGTCCTCTGGGAAAGTTGAAGTTGAAAGTGCTAGATGATTGACAGTGGACCTACCAATGCACTTCTCTTCATAACCTGGCACCTTGGGTGCAATCGCCACCGAAAGCTCTAGTGTACCCCTCTGCACTGCCACAATGGCTGAACTACACACATACATCCCTGTGCTATGCCAGATAGGTCTGCCCATTAAAGACCTTCTGTCTTCTCCTGTGCAGAAGGTAAGAAATGCATCTTAGTCAAGTCTACTTCAACACATAACCACTCGACTAGTCAATGGGCAGGCTGCAGTAATTGTTATTTATTAACAAGTGATTAAAAGAAACCCAAAAGAATATACTAAAAAAAAAAAAAAAAATCCAAGAAAATGTATATAAAGTAATTAACCTCTGTAGAATTTGAGATATTTCTTGGAGAGATATTGTAGTGTATCTCTTGCACAAAGTGCAAGTATTGTAAAGCAGAGAGAATTTTATCTAGAGGCATTTGAGAAGCCTGGCAAAGGGGAGATTTAAAGTAGATGTTAGGAAGAAGTTCTTTTCAGTGAGGGTGGTGAGACACTGGCACAGGTTGCTCAGAGAGGTTGCAGATGCTCCCTCCCAGGGGGCGTTCAAGGCCAGGTCAGATGAGATCCTGAGCAACCTGTTGTAATGGGAGGTGTCCCTGCCTATGGCAGGGGTGTTGGAACTGGATGATCTTTGAGGTCCCTTCCAACCTAAACCATTCCATCATTCTATGATTCTAAGTGTTAACAAGTACAGGCCTACACAGATGTCATTCTTCCCACTCTGTAAGTGCAGATAAAAGCACAACCACCAAAATTTTTTTGCTGTGAAACAGCCTGCAGCTTTGGTTCAGTGAATGCTTAGAGTAAATGCTTGTTATATCTCTTAAAAGCACAGTAAAGAAGAAAATACTGTTGAAACACACACACATGCAAGGTCCCTAGAGGTGTTAAAAACTTGTAGACGTGGCCCTTCAGGACATGGTTCTATGGCCATGGTGGTGTTAGGGTGATGGTTGGACCTCAGACTTAGAGGTCTTTTCCGACCAAAACGACTCTACGATTCTACTCTATAAAAGACCCTCCCGCCCCATGCACACATTCCTATCTTCTATCCATGAAAATACATGGTCATTGAAACTCCAAAGTTGTCATGAGGCAGAATTAATTTTCCAAATGCAATCCAATGTGCTGTGGTTTAAAGGACTTGAGATTCCCCTATCTGTCAATTTGGAATAACCCAAACAAAGCCAAGCACTGAAGAGCAAATACTACTGCTCACTCAGGTCTCTCAACTCTAGTCCAAGAGAAACAATGCTCAGTGCAGCCATTTGGAGCTGTGATGACTGGCAAGTGTGAGACTAGCAAACAGACAGCCCATAAAGCTGGTCAGCACTCAGCTGTCCTAACTGTTATAAAATCTCTGCAGCAGGACCTGGCACTTCATCAGTGCTGCAGCTAGGACAAAGGACCATGCCAGCAGAAATAGGTTGACAAACGTGTCGCTACCCAGCTGCTAAACTGGATCAAAGCAGGACTCAGCACTGCAGGACAGAGGTGGGGGCTGGAAGAACCCAAAAAAGCAGGACTGCAGGGGGAATTTAAAGTCCATAACCAAAATCCATATCCCTGATCAGGGACTGATTAATTGTTGCTTGAGCCAGCAAGTCACTAAAATCCTCCTCGAAGGCTGCTTAGTCCCAGTGCACAAACCCTTCTTAGTTCAGGGCATGGACCTGAGGCTTTCCTTGCCTTCTGACACCTCTCAAGCTTTCAGAATCTCTCATGACTCCTCTCTGGGCATCCTTGTGTCTGCTGTGACCTGGGTCAGTTCCCACCCAGCTCCCGGTAGCTGCCTTACTTGGGCGTGCCTAGGAGTTAGGAAATGCACACTTCCACACCCTTTGCTAAAGGAAAGAATTAGATCCCTCTTCTGTAGCCTAAAGACTGTGAGCTTTGGAAGAGGTCTGTGGGCTGTAAGCTTAGGGCAGAAGCACCTGTTTACTTCATTCACCAGAAGGTACTTAAACCCAAGAGAGAGCTGGGGTTTAGGATGAACTGCAATCTTCAGCTTTTCCTATTTGGCTGGCTTAGGCAGCTCCCCAAATAGTGGCTTTTGTGAATCCCCCTTTGAGGCACTTAACTTCTCTTACATACATGCATGGAGTCCCAGCATCTAATTCAGGCATGTGGACTCCATTATGGGGCCAGATGCAAGCATCCTGTCATGGATTAGGAACCAAAGGGTTCTATATCCTGGACTGTCAATCGGCTAAGGCCTCTGCTTTCCCTGCCCAGTCTTCCTTTTTTGTTCAAGATCAGGATTTTTTTTTTTGTTGTTGGAAACAGCTATGTATTTTTAAACATTCTTCTTGTGCCAGGGCAAAGCAGTAGCTGAGGCACACACTGGCTGCTCTCAGGGCAACACAGTTAAGACAACAATGACTAACTTCACAAAATCTGGTGCTAGAAAAATCAATGCACGTAAATGAAATAATCTTCTTCCCCACAAACTCCTCACAACAAATTCTGAACCAAAGGTTCATGGCTACCTACAGGCCATGGCTTAGCCAAATGAAAATTGAATTTGTTGGGCAGGAGTTTTAGTAGCAAGGAAAAAGGAATGTGGTTTCTCCAAAGAGCAGAAGAGCAGTGCTGACAAGGATATTCTCTTGTTTGCTTGGTTTGACTGTGAGATAGGGCACCTACATTAATTTTAAGTTAATTCTGTGTTAGGTCAAGAAACCTGCTCAGGTTTTCCTTCCATTACCTGAAGGGGGCCTACAAGAAAGCTGTGGAGGGACTTTTTTTTACAAGGGCTTGTAGTCACGCAACAAGGGGGAATGGATTTAAGCTGTAAGAGGGTAGATTTAGACTGGATATTAGGAAGAAATTCTTTACAGTGAGGGTGGTGAGACAGTGGAACAGGTTGCCCAGGGAAGCTGTGGATGCCCCCTTCCTGGGAGTGTTCAAGGCCAGGTTGGACAAGGGTTTTGAGCAACCCAATCTAGTGATTGCTGTCCATGGCAGAAGGGTTGAAGCTAGATCATCTTTCAAAGTCCCTTCCAATCCAACTCAGTCTATGATTCCATATTAGTGGAAATCAGGTATTCTTAATAGGAACACTTCTAATGTGCTTTGTGCAAGGCTTATTTAACTGTGCTAATGAAAGAGATAATTTGGAGAACATAATTATAGCCCAAAGGCTCAGTGTTCAAGAAAGATTTTTTTTTTTTAGGTCTGAGCTGTATTCCCTGAAAATTGTTGCAACATTCTCAATAAATGAAATAACAAGCTGATTAGGTCCTGCAGAAATGAACTCTCTAAAGGACCATACTCTCAAGTTGTGCAGGAAAGTCATGCAAGGACTGATATTTCCAAAAGATCCATCTTTCTGAGCTCCAAGAACCCCTGAGGGATACTTTGGCAAGAGCCAGTACTGGACACTGGGTGCAATTTAGGCTATATTTAGAGTAGGCACACTTTACTGCCAAAGGAATACTGAATCATAGAATCGTTTTGGTTGCAAAAGACCTCCACAATCATTGGGTCCAACTGCCAATGTAACACCCAGAAGGCCATTAAACCATGCCCCAAAGTTTCTTGATCGCCTCCAAGGACAGTGATGACACTACCTCCTTAGGCAGCCTGTTCCAATGCTTGACTACTCTTTCAGTAAATAATTTTTTCAAATATCCAATCTAAACCTCCCCTGGCACAACTTTAGGCCATTTCCTCTTGTCCTGTCACCTGATACTAGAGAGAAGAGGCTGACACCCGCCACATTCCAACCCCTTTTCAGAGAGTTATAGCAAGGAGCAACGAAGTCTCCCCTCAGACTCCAAAGTGCTTCAGGCAATGTGGTAAAGTGCTTCTGCCTGAGAAGCAACTACACCAGCAACTCTGAACAGTGTGCTGGGATGGTAAGCCTTGACATACACACACACACACAAGCATATGCACACAAATTAAACCATCATTAAGAATCAAAGACATCAAAACCTCCCAAGTCAGCTTTGCTGGTGTTACTCCATCTACATGAATAGCTTGTGGTAACATAACTGTTTCAGACTGAGGACCCCAGAGTGCAACAGCAGACAAAGGAAGAAGCACCTGGAGGAAAACTGGGTTATGAAAGAAGGGGAAGGTGTGAAGGAATTAATTGAAACACCAGAGATTTAGCAGTTTTCTGCTTGGAACTGAGACGTAAGCTATTTTTTTTCATCTTCAGTGATTTAAGCTTTAATTAATGAATCAGCAGTGACCCTACTGCACAAAAATTTAAGAGCTTTTATAATCTGTGGGATTTTATAGCACCCTTGTTTGCTCTTTCATTAGATACTATTTTCATTGAAGGTTTTTGGAATGAACATTTCAGACAGAGAAAGTGACACAACCTTAGGGAGGGTTTTCACCTCTACCTTTAAGACATAGTGGGAAAATATACAATAACAATGTTTTTAAATGCAGATTTGGATAGATTAGTTTCAAACAATATCTATAGATAAAAACCCAAATAACACCCTCCTTTTTTTCTTCTATTTGACCTAAAAGGCAGAACTGCTAGTCATAAGAATTAGGAAATTTAACAAAGCTACCAAAAAACCAAAACTAATCTAACCAAACAAACAGCACCCAAACAAAAAAACAAACTGCAACAAATCCCCAAACAAACCCAAAACCCAATTAACCAACCAGCCAAAAAAACCAACCCAACCAAACACAAAAGCCTCAGCTCAGTGTCTTCCATTTTTTGGCAGTTCTGTTTCTTTAGCCTGTTTAGCCTCTAGACCGGATTATTAGCAAAGCAATGAGACTGGTGAGGGGGCTGGAGGGAAAGTCAGATGAGGGAAGATTGAGGGAGCTGGGGTTGTTCAGTCTGGAGAAGAGAGACTTAGAGGAGATCTTATTACACTCTACAAGTACCTAAAGCTCTTCTCCCAGATGACCTGTGACAGGACAAGAGGGCATGGTCTGAAGCTGTGTCAGCAGAGGTTTAGGCTGGATATTAGGAAGCACTTCCTCACAGAAAGGGCGATTAGGCATTGGAATGAACTGCCCAGGGAGGTGGTGGAGTCACCATCCCTGGAGGTATTTTCTTAAAGACTGGATGTGGCACTTGGTGGCATGGGTTAGCTGATGTCATGATGTTGGGTCATAGGATGGACTTGATGATCTCAGAGGTCTTTTTCTGCCTCAATGATTCTGTGATCTAATACGTGTACAAATCTCACAAATTACTTTTGAGAATTGCTGTGAAATTCTACCCATGCCTCTCCCCTTCCTGAATTCCTTCTTATCTCTCTTCTCTTTATGACTGATAGCTATACCTCGTTTTGTCCTTTCTTGTGCTTAAAACTTATCCTCCAAATGATGCAGAGTCTCTTAACAGTAGTGAGTTGAAAATGATTTACTTTTTTGATACTGCAATAATGACTACATGCTGTTAAGCCTTTGGCTTGCAATGAAGTCCTCATTTTGATTCAGTGTGACACCTGAAATGGATGCATCTTCAAAGGACTAAGTCATGACAAATCATCCAGAGGAAGGGCAGAGGTTCATGTTTTCATCTACTCACACTCCTAAGTATATGGTGACCATGCAACAGTGATGTGCATTGGTAATGTACTGATAACTGTGGTGGAAGAGAAGACAAACCTACTTATTTTTCATTTCAAAATGCAAAACACAAAAACACAGTACCGCTGAAGAATTTTCTTGGCTACTTTTACCTTGGCTGCCTCACACTAAAAATGACTGATAAAGTTTAATATATTTTGACTCCTCATGACTATCAAGGCTTAGCAATTTACCTTGGACAAAGATAAAATGCAGAAATCTGAACAGAAATGATGGAAAACTATATGCATTAGTGACTGGAACTGTAAGGAACTTGTGTCTTAGCAGTTCCTGTACATCAGTTACACCAGTAAGTATCTGTTTTTTAAAGTAGCAAGGCATATTTCCTAGAGTTCAGTAATTCAGGCCTCCACATGATCTGAAACAGATTTTTCTCAAGTGATTCCATTGATTAGTTCCACGTGACAATTACCAACTTTAGAAGCTTGTGAAATTCACCAGTGGGGAAACTCTTCCCTTGTGCAGACCATTTTACAAATATAGGTAACTTCATTAATTTTTAATGAGAAGTCCAAGCCTTTCTAATTGTTAAATATGTATAAATGGATCTCACCCTCTATACACCCACACAGTTAGCCATGCATGGCCTGTTTTTTCTTAATCAAACAAAACTACAATGAGAATTTTGCTCAATTAAGAACTGAAGAATTTGGCTAAGTTTTATAGTCAGTTCCTGGCCGTAGGAAAAATGGTCTTTCCAACAGTAAGTGCCAGTGCAAAATATTTTGGCAAAGAACAACTGTCAATTTAGAACTAAGAAATTACCATTTTTTTCAGGCAGTAAAATTAGAATCACTCTGGTTTGTATTAGCTTAAAAGCACCCAAACCTGGGCCTATTATTGTGCAGCCAAGTAAACAGGTACCCACTATACTGGCTCAAATAAAGCAGGATTTTGACTGCAGTGAAGGTGATTCCTATATATGAGCAGAATAACCAATATCTCTTGAGTCCTGACTTCTCTGTGTGCTCAATTTGTTGGTAGTGGTACTTTTCTGATGTAGAAATGATCATGGTGGGCAGCAGTGATTGTTAACTGTTAACTGAGTCTGTTTTACTGCATCTTATCTTGCTAATGAACAGCTTTACTGGTCTAACCCTTCTGAGCTGAAAGGAAAATTTCCAAAGATGGAAGAGTCAGATGATAAGTGGGAGTGTTGCTTTCCTTTAATTATTTTCAAAGGAAATGTTTTTCTTATCATGCTTTTCATCTATTCAAAACTATACCAAATTCCTCCTGGAAACTGGGCTGGAGATGTCATGAGAACAGACATGATTTCATAAATCTGATATCTTTCTGTTTTCACTGACGACAAAGATCCCATTTAATTAAATGAAAGCAGAATTTGGAAGCTCCGTTGATGTACAGTCCTACAGGCGGTAGGAGAATGAGAGAGGAACCTGTAAAGCAAACCTGTCTATTTTATTAATAGTTAAGACTTGACTGTTGTTTTACAAGGAACTCCCAAGAAAACATGCATGTGGATCCCATTTCCTGCAGAAGTTTGCTTTAAACACTCATGAAATCAACATTTCATACTTCAAAGATTTCTGAGTTTAGCTAAAAGTAGGGTTGTAAATGTTCTGCTCACATCCTTCACGTGGCTTAGCTGATGCTATCAGCCAACCCACTTCATACCTGTGGAAAAGATTGCTCTCCTTGGCCTGCTAGGGAACTCTTTAGGCCAAGTGTCAGCATTGCAATCAGGTCTACAAATCTAGATTATTTGTGTGCTGGAGTTTCTCTTGCCATTGTGAAGAAGAAATAATTGAGTTGCAGAACTCCACCAGTACATATGAAGCTCATTGAATTTTATTCTCTAACAAAAGTATTATTTTGTAAATGGGGAAAAAAAAAGGAAGCAGATACATATGTTTTTTATATTCAAACCCCTTTAATTATATCATTAATTTTGCCAAATAATATGACACAGACAAGTTAGACATTAACCTTTTTATAATTTAACCAAAGTGATCACATACATTGTGTTCTGGATACACTTAGTACGTTTGATTTTTGTCCAACCACAGGAAAAAAAAGGCATGGGAGGACCCAGGGTTTCCAAATGTGTTAAACTCATTACAAAGACATTTAAACTTACTCATCATTAAGTCTTGCTCATCCTTGGTGATGATGCCTTGCTGACTAAAAGTAATATCCTAAATTGAATTGTCTTGTATAGAAATGCAGTGGTGCCATCCTTCCCTCCACACCCCCTACCCCCCCCCCTCATCCCTTGTAACTATATTATAGATGATTCTCAAGCAAAACACATTTTGAAGGTTAGCAGACTTTAAAATGCACATTTGTGGTGGTGTTCAGCTGTGTGCTGCCAAAGGACATGTGTTAGAAATAAGCTGAGGTGGCAGTGTCACAATGTCAGACCCAGAAAAGTCAGCATTTTTTACTTGCAGATATAACACAGACCCCACAGTTACTGTCTCTGAATGTGGAACTGATGCTCTGGAAAAGGATGGTGAAACAGACACATGCTGAATTTTCACTGTTCTCTAACACATTCCTTCCCAGGAGGCTGAGGGGTAGTGGGTTAGAAAATGCTGATCATGAAAACACTGCCTCCTATGAGGATGTGCTGCCCCTAGAGAACTGAGGAAATATCTGGCTTATACTTTTCCCTAAATAATTCCTGAGGATAGGTGTAGACATGCTAGTATCTGAATAAAGACCAAAGGCAGATTATGGACTGTCTGGTATTGCTGAGTTAATGAATTGGCTCCTGGCTCTCAGAACAACTCCTGTGTTGGACTTGAATCCCTCCTGTTCCTCACATCACGCAACTATGGCAGGCGGTTGCAGAATTCTGGTTCTGAGTCCTGATCCAGTCAGTCTGGACACCTTCACTCAAGAAGTAGGCTTCAGTTTTAAAAGAACTAGAGATTTTTAAGCACATGTGTGAGGTTGTTCAAAACTACCTCTGTGACCGTAGGCATGTTATTTACAGCACTATTTTCCTTTTGTGCCTAAGGAAAAGGCAGGCCTGATCCACCAGCCCCTACTCTCTCTCTGGATATGTATGTGATACTTACTATCACTCTTCAATTCCTACTTTTTGACATGTTCTAATTGCTGCTCACAAGTTTCTGTCACTTTAAGTATTACTTAGAGAAGCAAAGGAGCACTGATGAGAAACAAACCAATAGGCAGTGGAGTTTCTTGTAGTGTCTTACTGTCCCTTAGGTCACACACCTCATTCAGGACACTAGATCTAGAGTTCAGGACTCCAGAAAAGGTCTATAGTTCAGGAAGATAAATAACTTGGTGAGCCAGCCTGTGGTTGAGTGTCAAGATGGTACAGCTTGACTAGCTAATGGTATGCATGCTACCCATTTAGAATTAGATCTTTGATATCTCTGCAAAACCCTGCAGATGCTTCTAGAACTGCTCTATAAATATTGCCATGCTTTGCCAGTATCCTTCACTCCCTCATTTGTAAAATGGGTCTCAAACTCCTTAGTTAGCTCTGAGTGATGCTGTAAGTATGCAGAGAATTTCATGAGGGTCATCAGTTTTATTTTCTCATGCTCATGAATGTGTAACACACTAATTTATGGACAGAAGAAATGTTTGGTGGCAGTAAACTCTTTCATGTGCTACATTGTTTCTCACAGTCCCTAGTCCCTTCGGTTCATAAAATCATAGAACAGCTTGAGTTGGAAGGAATCTTAAAGAGCATCTAGTTCCAACCCCCCTGCCATGAGCAGGGACACCTCCCATTAGACCAGGCTGCTCAAAAGCCTCATCCAGCCTGGTCTTCAACACTTCCAGGGATGAGGCAGCCACAACTTCTCTGGGCAACTTGTTCCAGTGTCTCACCATCCTCATAATAAAGAACTTCTTCCTAATGTCCAATCTAAATCTACCCTGCTCCAGTTTAAAACCATAGTTCCTTATAAGGAACTTATAAAACCACAGGCCCTTATAAGAAGTCCCTCTCAAGCTTTCCTGTAGGCCCCTTTCAGGTGCAGGAAAGCTGCTTTAAGGTCTCCTGGCAGTCCTCTTTTCTCCAGGCTGAGGAAACCCAACTCTCTCATCCTGTTCTTGTAGTAGAGGTGCTCCAGCCCTCTGCGCATCTTTGTGGCTCTCCTCTGGACCCACTCCAACAGATCAATGTCTTTCCTGTGTTTAGGGCTCCAGAGCAGGATGCAGTACTCTAAGTGGGGTTTCACAAGAGCAGAGTAAAGGAGCAGAGTAAAAGGGGAGAGTCACCTCCCTTGACCTGCTGGCCATGCATCTTTTGATGCAACCTAGGACACAGATGGCTTTTTGGGCTGCTAGCACACATTGCTCAGGTCAAGCACCTCATCAAACAGTAATGCCAAGTCTTTCACTGCAGTTGACTATTTACAGGTCTTTCTGATCCTTCAACATTAAATAAAGCCATGCAGAGATCCCAAGTCAGTCCTGATAAGCAGACACATTTATTCAGGTTTTCTTCAGGACTATGAGACCTAAAAGAATATTTTCCTGAAATATATTTGTCAAGAAGATGAGCACTCAAGATAAACAATATAGTGGAAGCAAAAATAAAGCCCACTAAAACAAGACATCCCCCCCCACATTGCTTGCTTAAGCAAAATCAGATGGATTTGTCTTTGGGGATCCCAGAGCTGGAGATGCTATTTTTTTCATGCAAGGTGACATATTTTTTCCTGTCCTTGATTTTGTGTATATCATAGTGTCTGAAGCAATTATTCAATCAGTTATTCTACTTCATCCCTGCAAATCAGAACTGTAGCTGCAGTTAATATGAAACCATAGGTGCTACTCCCAGTTTTTCTTAAATCCTCACCTTGCTGTATTACTTAACTTCTACATTCTGTTGCTCACTCTGAATTCATTGCTCAGACTATGTAAATGCAATTCATTAACTCTATTTTACTCCCTCACAAGGATCTTCCTTATGCCTTTAATTACAACAACTTCCAAGAATGTTTACCATCACAGTCTATGATGTCATTAAGGGATGAAATAGTACTTTACAATTAAAGGGATACATTCAGAAGGCTCGAGCACCTCTCCTACAAAGACAGGCTGAAAGAATTGTGGCTGTTGATCGTGAAGAAAAGACTCCTCAGAGAACTTATATGTTTTCAGTATCCAAAGGGGATCTAGGGGAAGGCTGGAGAGGGACTGCTTAGAAGGGCTTGTGATTATAGGACAAAGGACAATGGTCCCAAACTGGAGCAGAGTAGATTTGGGTTGGATTTAATGAGGAAGTTATTTACTGTAATGGTTTGGGTATCCCCTGCCCCCCCACACTTTTAGAAATTACTCAGACTAGACTCAGTCGGCTCTGGAAATTTGAATGAAGCTTATATTTACAGCTGGCACAATTTACAAGCAGATATTCACAGTATATACAGTTATAGACAGAAATATACAAGGTAAAAAAGGTAATACAAACACAATTCCCCTCCCAGAAACCTGAGTCCCCAGGAGGGGCTCTCAACCACCCCTCACCTTCCCCCTACCCCTCTCAACCTTACCCCAGTCCTAAGNTGAGAGTGGTGAAATACTGAAACGGGTCCCTCAGGGATGTGGTTGAGGCTCCATCCCTGGAGACATTCAAGATCAGACTGACAGTCTGATCTAGTTGGAGGCATCCCTGCTGACTGCAAAGGGATTGGACAAGATAACTTTTAAGGGTCACTTCCAAGCTGATGCAATCTGTGAATTTCTTTGTCATGACATTATAATTTACCCTGAATTACATCACTATTTGGTATGTTTTGGAGCCACCTGCAATTAGCTTGCTTCTCTAAAATACCTGTTTCATCCCAGAGCAACCTTTTTCAGTATGTTTCAGGAAATGCTTTGCTTTTAGGAAAAACCACATGCTTCACTTAAAATTTATATTTTATAAAAATAAAAATTGTAAGAAGAAATTGGTCTTACTGGAAAGAAAATTTACAACCACCCTACATATTCTGAGGGAAGATTAAAGTTTTAGTGCCTGATACTCATCTCTAATATTTATGCATGCGATTTAGAGGAATCTGGGATAATATGACTGAGTAGAAACAGCAACTGTGTCTTGTTTGTAGCTAGTCCATCTCCTGAGAAACAGCAGAGGAGCTTTCCTTTCTGCCAGCTTTTCCAATAAGTCATTCAGTAAGACTGTAAAAGTCTTGGGGGGAAGGAGCTGAAGAATGTAAAGAAACACTGACCAAAAATTGCACTAGCCTGATGTGCTTTAGTCCAGTTTTAAAAATGAGTGTAATAAAGTCTGCAGTAATTGTTTATTTTAACTTCAATTTTAATCATGCAAATCCTTGACATGCTGTTAACAGCCCAGTTTGCTGAAGGGAGAAAGAAAAAAACTTCAAGGCATGAGTTGGGTAAAATGGATGGGGAGGACAGATCTTTTGCATGCACTAATATCCTGCCACATGCCTGTTACCAGTGGTCCAGCTGAGTGGGGAAGGAATGCTGCAGTCCTTATGTCTTTAAACATTCAATTGCTGGTACCTTCACCTCCATCCTCTCCCAGGCTGGGTAGAAGAAGCCAGCCTGGGGCCTGCTGTCCCACTGGCTGCCCCAGGCCCTGTGGATTAGCCCTTGGCTAAGGGTGGTTGGGAAGAGTCCTACCACAATCAGTGGCACCCACCTTCAGGCTGGGCTGCTCAGGTTGAACCCTGCTTTGAAAGTTCATCTGTTGTGACTTAACGACTAGGCACATGCAGCCCAGACAGCCAACCGAGTGCTGGGCTGCATCAAGAGAAGTGTGGCCAGCAGGGCAAGGGAGGGGATTCTCCCCCTTTACTCTGCTCTCGTCAGACCCCACCTGGAGTACTGTGTGCAGTTCTGGAGCCCCCAACACAAGAAGGACATGGAACTGCTGGAGCGGGTCCAGAGGAGAGCCACGAAGATGATCAGAGGGCTGGAGCACCTCTGCTATGAGGACAGGCTGAGAGAGTTGGGGCTCTTCAGCCTGGAGAGGAGAAGGCTTTGAGAAGACCTTATAGTGGCTTTCCAGTATCTGAAGGGAGCCTACAGGAAAGCTGGGGAGGGACTATTTACACGGTCTAGTAATGTTAGGACGAGGGGGAATGGGTTTAAGCTGGCAGAGGGGAGATTTAGACTGGATGTTAGGAGGAAGTTCTTTACAGTGAGGGTGGTAAGGCACTGGAACGGGTTGCCCAGGGAGGTTGTGGATGCTTCCTCCCTGGAGGCGTTCAAGGCCAGGCTGGATGAGGCCTTGAGCAACCTGCTCTAGTGGGAGGTGTCCCTGCCTATGGCAGGGGGTTGGAGCTGGATGATCCTTGAGGTCCCTTCCAACCTAAACTATTCTATGATTCTATGATTCTAAGTACTAATGAGTGGGGGGAAAAAGAGCTGAAAAGGTGATGGAAATGATACTCTGAAAGCAGTGGAAAGACTGGCACTTGCATGGTTGCATAAAGGAAATACTGTTATTCCGAAGGAAAAGGGGCTATAATGTAAGGCATTTGTCTCTTTCACACCAAAGTCACACACTGGTGTTCATCTAGGCTAAATACAGACATTACACTGGGAAGTCCAGTGACAGTCAGTTTGCAGGAGCAACTGTAGCTTTTTAAGCTATGTTTGGAGTTGTATTAGATTCCCTCCTGCAGTCTTCAGTGGAGAAAGAGGGCTTGACATTTAAACCCCATCTTGTATAACGTTTCTTGTTCCCCATACAGTCAGCATAACCAATTTGTGGCAGTAAAAGAGAACTACGTGTTTATGTATCCTTATTGGTAAACCAGGGTGAAAACTGAACTGTTAGCAAGTATCTTTAGAAAATCAAACATGCCAAAAGTCTCATGTTGTAGCAGCCTGTCGGAAGATCCAATGTTTCTTGCCGATGTAGATACATGTATTTCAATACTGAAAGGTACTACAGCTGACTCAAGTGTCTGTTGGATCAATTTTTGATCAGTATGGGCTTTCCCAGGAATGGCCCGTAAGCAGGGAAGTCTTGCTGCTGAAGATGCCCCATAGGTGGCGTGAGCCATCCATCCACCCAAGCTCAGTCCCAGGGCTAACACCGCTTCGTCTTTACAATAAAAAGCAACATAACCAAGCCACATTTGTTACGTAGGTGCTATAGCCCCTGCTGGCTGGGGCACAACTGTGTTATACTGCCTTCAAGCCAGAACTATCATGTCATGGTAAATGATAAAGACATTTCATTCTGATAAAGGTAAAATTGCATCTTCAGACACAGTATTCACCTGTGTCTTTGAAAGAGGAAGGTCCTCTCTTCTCCCAGTCACTTTGATCATCTACAAACGGCTCATTAGAAACAGCATATTCCTGCTATTGTCCAGGGAAGACGCATTAACAAATCCCTTTCTAGCCCTTTCTAGTTCAGAATCATATAATGTTTTGGGCTGAAAGGGACCTTTAAAAGTCCTCTAGTTGAACCTCCCAGCAGTCAGCAGGGACATATTCAAAGAGATCATGTCGCTCAGAGTCTCATCTAATCTGACCAGGAATGTTTCCATGGACAGCGCATCGACTACCCTTCTGGCCAACCTGGGCCAGTGTTTCACCACAGGGTCACAGGATGTTAGCAGTTGGGAGGGACCTCTGGACATCTTCAAGTCCAACCCCCTGCCACAGCAGGACTGTATTTTAGGTCACACAAGAATGCATCCAGATGAGTCTTGAAAGTCTCCAGAGAAGGAGACTCCACAACCTCCCTGGGGAGCCTGTTCCAGTGCTCTGTGACCCTTACGGTAGAGAAATTCTTTGTCATGTTGAGGACTCATAGTAAAAAAAAGTCTTCCTTATATCTAGCCTGAATCTCCCTTGTTTTAGTTTAAAATCATCACCCTTTGTCTTCCTGTCTTGTAGTCTGTGCTTAGTTTTTCAAATACTATCCCTTGTCTGTCAAAAAGGACTTTGTGTTCTAGCTCTCCTAGAGATGTATCATACTGGAACATGCTTTGCTCTGAGCACATCAAAACCTGCAGAGTTTTGTGCTGGTGGGTAGAAGATAGTCAGCATCAGCGCTTTGTTCTTACCTTTCTATGTTTAAGGAAGAAAGAGAAAGAATTTGAGTGTTTCTGCAGTTCCTATGGAGTTATACCTCCCAATTAGGGATCACATTTATTCCTGGATAGGCTTAACCACACGTGTTTGTTTCACACCTGACCATGGTAGGAGGAGGTACCATGTACATTCAGGCACCTGTTCTGTTCCATTCAGCACTATTAAGCCTCAGACCCAAACTGTCCATATCTAGGTAAAATGTGAGGTCAGAGAGGAAATTGAGAAGAAAGAGAAATGAGGATTGTCTGGAGAGACTTTCTGTCTTCAGATCTTCACAACTGCTGAATGTTTGTGTGGTTAATTACTACAAGGACATTTGGTTTCAAGCGTAGTAAAGAAAAGTCACTGAAGGGACTCAATAACAAAATATGTTTTGCATCTCAAGACACAAACCTACCAGTATTGGGAAGGGTATGAAGGAGTATTTTGCACAGCAGCTGGAACATGTGTTCTGCCTGAGGTGGAAGGACAAGGTGTGAGAAGTATCCAAGTACCTAAGACTGGAAATAGATCCCTCATGACGCTGTCAAGCATGGCAGTGGGAGTTACAGTGGATATCCCACTGGGCAGCTCTCAGCACCTATAGGCATGACATGGGCTTGAGTGTTTGGCATTTGTGATGTGCATGACAAACTCCTAACGTGTAATCATGCTGAGATATGCCAGGGGTTGCAAACCTAGGAATGAGAAGAAAAACTTCATTTGGAAGATTAAAAGAATATGCTTTGCAAAAAATATAGACAATACCTGGCTCACCTACTGTCTTATTTTTACTATGGAATCCCACTCATACTCCTAAAATATCTCTGAATATTCTAAGCCCAGGAGAGACACACTCAAAGATAAGATTAATATGGAAGTTTTTTGCTTAATTTTTTGCTTCAGCAGTACAGGCCTGAATATAATGTTTTGTCTTGATGACCTGGACAGTCTTTTCCAACCATAGTGATTCTGTGATTGGAAGTAGTGACTTCAGAAAAAGCAGCAGCTGCACTCATGTCTTAGGTACATAGATAATAAAACTTTTTTTCCCTCTTTCTTTCTCTTTCTTTCTTTCTTTCTTTCTTTCTTTCTTTCTTTCTTTCTTTCTTTCTTTCTTTCTTCCTGAGGTTGCATAGGTCCAGGTAAAGTCCTTCCTTGGTTTAAATTCAGTTGAGTTCAGGAAACAAAAATATCATTGTCATTGTTTCACAGGCCAGAGCTGAACCTTTCCTAAAGTAGTATCCAGAGGAG
Source organism: Tricholaema leucomelas (assembly GCA_013400475.1). Taxonomy (NCBI): domain Eukaryota; kingdom Metazoa; phylum Chordata; class Aves; order Piciformes; family Lybiidae; genus Tricholaema lacrymosa; species Tricholaema leucomelas. The sequence continues at coordinate 712,385 of WAAF01011388.1, forward strand.
GGAATGAACTCACCACAGACCGTAGGGGATTTCTCATAAAGGCATTTGATATTTTGATGTGACTGTAGATTGGTTGGCAAAAGAGGAATGTAACTTGTTGAGAGTTGGTATTTTAAGACTCTTCTTCATTGTGCTACATTCAGTCCTGTAAGAAAACTGCAGACTGCTTGACCTAACTGAAGCTGGGTAAGCCTTTTAGATTAGCAAACGTCACATGAAAAAATACCAGGCGAGTTGGGGCTGAGTAAGCGTTAAAGCTGTGCTAGGATGGTGTGTCCTCAAATAATTCTAGAATGCCAAAGCCTGAGCTTCCCATGTTCCTTCAGGCTAAGCAGGGATGCCAAATATACACAATTGGAAGCTGTCTATCACTTTTTTTTTTTTATTTGCTTGACACTGTGCAGACAGCAGAGACAAAATACCAAAAATGCTTGAAATCCTTATGACCTTTCACTGCAAACTGTGAACTTTGTCTGCTAAACTCAAGTTTCTATTTACACTGTCCAGAAAGGCTCCACGCTGTTGCCTTTTCTTTGCCTTTCCAGCTTGTCGTCTATGAGGGACAGCTTTACAAACACTGCACAGGAGGAGGGACCTGAGCACATTTCAGACCTTTTGCAGGTTCAAAATACAAAGTCTCCATGTTGTGTATTGCTTAAAAACAGATGTAATGCAAGCGCAGTAGCATGAAAAATGATGTTTCTACCCAAAAGCAAGTGTCCTACAGAAAGCCTTAGCTCTGCCATCAGCTGGGATGGCTCACATGTTGTGCACCAATGCCATGCTGCAGCATAGGTGACCCCACTTATATCATCCCTCATTTACACCACAAATACATAGATGACTACAGAGTAAAGGGTGTAAAAATGCATTCAGTAAACTACTGCATCAGCTTCTCAACTGAAATATCTCTGATTTCAGCATGTTGGGTACTCCCAACATTCACCTGTTGCTTGCAAATCATGAGTTAGGCTGCTGCAGTGACCAAATACAGAGGGCATTTCAGATGTATACAGTAGAAACTGTGAGGTGGAGGAGAGGATAGAAAAGTGAAGATGACTGAGCACTGACATGAGTTGCCCAAGGAGGTTGTGGAGTTTCCATCCATGGAGATTATTCAAAAGCCATTTGGACATGGTCCTGAGCAACCAATCTAGATGTCCCTGCTTGAACAGAGGGATTGGACAAAATAAACTTCAGAGATGCCTTTCAACCTCAACCATTCTGCAATTCTGTGAATTCTGAGGGATCTGGGGGTGCTGATTGATACCCGCCTGAACATGAGCCAGCAGTGTGCCCAGGTGGCCAAGAGAGCCAGTGGCATCCTGGCCTGCATCAGGAATGGTGTGGTCAGCAGGAGCAGGGAGGTCATTCTGCCCCTGTACTCTGCACTGGTTAGACCACACCTCGAGTACTGTGTTCAGTTCTGGGCCCCCCAGTTTAGAAGGGACATTGAAATCCTTGAGTGTGTCCAGAGAAGGGCGACGAGGCTGGTGAGAGGCCTCGAGCACAAGCCCTACGAGGAGAGGCTGAGGGAGCTGGGGTTGTTTAGCCTGGAGAAGAGGAGGCTCAGGGGTGACCTTATTGCTGTCTACAACTACCTGAGGGGTGGTTGTAGCCAGGAGGAGGTTGCTCTCTTCTCTCAGGCAGCCAGCACCAGAACAAGAGGACACAGCCTCAGGCTGCGCCAGGGGAAGTTTAGGCTCGAGGTGAGGAGAAAGTTCTTCACTGAGAGAGTCATTGGACACTGGAATGGGCTGCCCAGGGAGGTGGTGGAGTCGCCGTCCCTGGAGCTGTTCAAGGCAGGATTGGACGTGGCACTTGGTGCCATGGTCTAGCTTTGAGCTCTGTGGTGAAGGGTTGGACTTGATGATCTGTGAGGTCTCTTCCAAACCTGATGATACTATGATACTATGAAATTGTTCCTATGAAAGACTGCTATGAACTGTATTAATTGACAATATCTGCATAACATTTGCAATTGAAAAAGGATATCCTTAACCTGTTACTTAAACCCAACAATGACACCGAACTCTTTTGAAGCTAAATAGAAGCTTGAATTCTATAAAACAAATATTTGAGCTGAACTATCATTAGCTGGGTAATTCTTCTGACTGTGTTTCAAGTTTAATTTCACTCTGAACTTCGCAAGAAAAATATTAATAGAGTTCTGTGCCTGAACTCTTTAGGGTCTAAAAAACTATCTTAAAAGGCAACATTTCCAAAGAGACTCCTGCACAGAAAATACATCAGTATTTCTTAAAGTGAGGTCAGCAGGAATCATGACATTGATAAATAAAGTCAATGAGGCTTTGGAAAGAAGACTGTTCACTTAGTGCCATTTTTTCCTTGAACATGGCACCTATGGAAAATGTGTGTAAGACATTTCTGAAGTGCTGTCCGCAGGGATATGCTCTGGTACAATAGTTTCTCAACTCATAAAGGCACACTGTCCTAGTCTTCCATGAGCTTTCTGTTCCCAGTAGAAAGGTCTGCTGCCTACTGGCTTGAGGGCTCTTTTCAGACTCCCTGAGTTAGCTACTTCTCTTCACCTTGCAAAGGAGCAGCCACTGAGCATCACGAGTTAGAGTACTACCAATGAATTTGTTGCCAAAGACCAGAAGTGAGCACATGTGTGCACATGAGGCTGTCTGGGCAGCAGGGGACTAGAGAAGCAGAGGATTTAATGAGCAGCAGGTTGTTCAGGTCTCTGCTTTGCACAATCTGGGATCATAAACTTGTCATCATGGTTGCAAACAGCAAGCAGGAGGTATCTGTGGAATATCCCCAACTCTAATGATTTGTAGAGGCAAGCTCGTCTTGTTCCTTTTCTGTGTTCTTCTGTACTAGAGCTTTATGTGTCACTTGTCAAGACAAAAGCCCTAAACAAGCCCCTCTTTGAAACACAGACAAACGACCATTGGGCTTATTTACAGTAATGCTTGGATTAGTTAAAGAAACCACATTCACCGACAGGAAAGAAAAGTAAATTTCTAAGCTATTGAATAACACTGCTATGTTTGGAAAGGATTTTTCTTTTGTAATTCCCCTTTAATTTCCTCTCATCCAGAACTGCTGGTTTTCATGAGTAACTAAAGGAGTCTAGCAATTGACTCCTGTAAAATCAATGGTCCTGGAAATGTAAGGTAACATTTCCATAAACACTGAGTAATTTGAGGTTAAAGTTCTACTAAAAATTTTTCAGGACTTCCAGCTCCCCAAGTCAGACAGGGAGAAAGCAGACTGGTAAACCAATCATTATCAGGGATTAAATGGAGGAACATAAAGTACAAGAAAATGAAGAGGAAACTGAGGACAGAGAAGATGATGAGGTTAAAGAAGTTTATACACGGAGAGGCATAAAAGGCAGTTCGACAGGAAAAAGAATAGACAGGAGGAGTATCAGACTATATAAATCAAAGCATTACTTTCAGTCGCTTAGGTTTGCTTTTCATTTTGAGGTATGACCTCAGTAAACCCACAGAAAATTGTGTAACTTCATCACCTGATTCAACACCTCTAAAATTCAACACAAACCAGAGCTTTTTTGTTGTTGTTTCTTCATTCTGCTTCCTAATCAGATTAGAAAGTGTCTGAGATTAAAGTGTGCATTCTGGTAACCCCTCCAAATACTTCTGCTTTCTTCATTTCAATTGTCTTTCCCCCCTCCCCCTCCCCCCTTCAGTTTAAAAATATTATTAAAATACCACATTTGGGTGGGTAGTGACTACCATGACACTGTGTAGAAAAGCAAAGCAATCTGAAGCAAGCTAGACATTCTGAGTACATTTTTCAAATATCTTATTGCTTAAATAAAATAAACTTAAATCCCTTCATCTAGCAATTACTTTCAGATGTTTGATTGTTTATATTTCAAGGACTGTCATATCAATCATTTAGAACTGACAAGTACTACTTCGATTTCTTCACAAGTTTGCTCTAACATCTGCTTCCTGCCTTATGTTAGGAACTACATACTCATCTGCATTCTCTCTCATATTTATCTTCATTTTGCTGTCTTTTATTTTATTAGAGGAAAAACTTAGAAGAGCTGTTTGTGGTAAGATTTAGTTACAGGAAACCCAAAAGCTAAGCCTCAGCTTCAGCTGAGACAATTAGACTGTTGATTTTGGTAGCAGCTCAGAACTTCTACTGGACTCAAATGCCTTTCAATTCTATCTGCCAGATTGATGCTCATCTGAAATCTTTCTCTGTTCTTGTCGCAGACAAAGGACTTTGTTTCCTTTTAATTTGAGGGATATTTCTATCCATTTCTGAATGTTTTCTGAAATTCTTTTCTATTCTCTGAAATAGATTAAAAAAAAAATCCAGAACTTCTGTCTCTTTTTAAAGGCTTTTTTTTCCCTCTCCCTCCCTCAATCTCTATGAATTGTTGAGGACAGGGTTTTTCTCAAACCAATTTTGGCATGTTTGAAAAGCAGTAGGTGCTGATTTGTAACTCTTAGCTTAACTATTGCTTTTTTCTGTCTAGTAAGTATATTTAATAGCTCAGATTACTGTTTCATCTGCTGTAGGTAAAGGATTCTAAGATACTAAACAGGTTTGACAAAGTGGTCTATGTTACAATACAGTACCAGAGGATCAAAAGGTTTGAAGAAATTACTAACCAAAAAAGCTGTGTTCTTATACAGTCTTTCCAACAACCGCTGTAGAAACTTTGCAGCCAGGTTATCAAAGTTCACTGCCAATACTGGATGGATGTTTTATTGCTAGGTGTATTGGGCTCTAAAACATTCTTACAGATGCTCTGGGAAAATGTAAATATTATCTGGGAAGTGGTTTATTCCCTATTTCATGGGCTGGAGTTGTGGGCTATATAATTTCTTTTTGGATTTCTGATTTCTTTTTTTGGTAATTATTCTTCCTTTTTTTTCTGTTTGTTCCTTTATTCTTTTTCTTGTCAGGCTTATGTAGCACCTGACATTGGGTGAGGTACAACAGCCAATGCTGGGTGAATGGTTACCAGGGACAACTCCAGTGGCAGATGCTGCCAGAGATCCTAGTGCCCTGGCACAGCACCAGCCTACCCTAGTGCCTGGAGAAAGAAGCTTTCAGAGATGAGTGTCTGCCAGGGCTTGATGCTCCAGAGTCGTGTGTTTGTAGAGTCATGTTTATATGACACTAGTGGTTTCATTTCAGACAAATTGTGTAGGACTCCTCCACACGAGAGAAACATGAGCCAAAGTGGAGTTCATTCTCCTTAAAAGATGTTCAGAAAGACTGAGGAATTCAAGTGATTCATTCTTAACATGTGGATTCTTTTAATTAGCTATCTAGAAACCAAAACAGAGTGAAGGACACTACTGCAGTGCAGCTTCTTAAGCAATAATGCATTTTTTCTTCCAAAAGTCACACTTGATAACAGACAACAGTCATAGGCATAAGATGACTGTGGATACTATGAGCTAATGTCTAGTTGTCAGAAACTTTTCCATTAAGGCTCAGAATGATGTTTAACATATTCTTCCCATTATTGAGCTAAACTAAACATTGCATTAAACATGGATTTCCCAATGAATGTTGCTGCTGTTTATCTGTACATGTGCATGCCTATCGAAGGAGACACGTGTACATCTGCATTTTGTATATCAAAAGCACATCAAAAGCTCTTCCCAGCATATAATGGTTTGGGGCATTTCTTTTTTTTTTTGTTTTAAATGAAGCCTGTCCTTACTCTTTCCTGATCATAGAAAAAAAAAATTAGATTGAAAACATTCTTTAAACAAATAAGAAATGCCAAAATTACATGTTCTCTCCTATTAAACAACGGAGAATGACTGAGAGGGTAGATTTCTTATATTACCTAGGGAAAAAAAAATGCAGCTGAGGATCATCACCAAAATTTACATAACACATATTTTTCTACTCAAAATTCAAAAGCTTTGGTGCATAGGGAACACTTGAATGACATCACAAATCCTGTGTAGGTGACATAGGTGGTAGCTTTAAGGTATCTTCGTTTTTAAGAGTTTTTGCTCTGGTTTTGGCATTCTATATAACTGCTTTAGAATTTCAAAGCTGGATATACTTACATTTAGATTTCAGGAAAGGGCAGAAGGTTGCCAAGTTGTTTGCTCTTCACTTTAAGGGAGCTGGATTTCCTGATTGTGTTTGGCCTGTTGTTACTTTGTTGAGTTTAAGCTGGTCCCTAGGGCGAAAAGAAGAAATGTATGAGCACACTGTCCTTTTTTTTTTTGACTGAGATATTGAAGAACACTGGCCAAGATCTTCAAACATAGAGGCTTAACAGCGTTTTAACTTCACGTTCAAAGTTCTTATTCAAGGTCTACTGTTCAGAAGTATGAAAATCTGGCAACTCATTCACTTTGAGCAGCCTTTTTAGTTACTCAATACTTGCGAAAACTGATGTAGCAGTTTGAATACGAACTAAAAATCCTAGTGTTTGGTATTTTTGTTGGCAATCCTGTAATAATTATGCTGTAAAACAAAACATGGGTTTGGATTTCAAGAAAAATGCCTCAGGCTTTGTTCCCACCCTTCTACAGAGACACTGCATAGCTTTTTTCAGATTACTAGGTATAAAATGATCAGTTTGAAGGACAGCTGAAAAATTTTTACTTAATCTCATCTTTCTCTACATGTATTGCACCCATGAAAATGTGCACACAAACCCTTTCATGCAATGTGCAGTTTAAAGTCATTAGTTCTCAAGCAGCTTGGTTTGATATGCTGTGCTTGGAAATGCCATACAAAGCCCCAAGAGTGACTGCACACAGCATTTGAGGATGCTAACAAGGTGAGCCACAGGCAATGCTAAAATCCTACTAAACATTAAATATGCTCATCTGCTTAATAGGCTAGTCACTCTTATGTAGCTGCTGCCAAGCCAGATGTACCTCACCTGGCCTGAATCCCACTGACATAACTGGGAAGTGACTCTGCAATTTGGTGGCTTCAGCAGCCATCAAAGTGTTTAGGGTCCAGTGTGACAAAGCCCTGGATGGTGAATTCTGGAAACTTGTGTTCCAGCTGGAGTGTGAGTATTTGCTGGATCAGAGCTACGGAAGTCACATCACCTCTCTGAACAGCCCCTGCACTCAGCTTCTGAACAACATGTTCCCTTTTCTGCTTAGTGCCCATCCTGTGTAAATGAATGGGTTATTAGAAAAGCATCTCTATGATAAGTAGGGTGAAGTTCTTCATATGCTGATTTGCTTTGGTGTTGAAAATTGAGATATCTGGCATTGAGTTTTCATTTTTCTATATTTTTACTCTCCTGAGCCACTGGTTTCCTAGTAGTCAGTAACTCTGAGGCCAAGGGAACTGGGGATGTTTAGTCTGGAGAAGAGGAGATCTTATTGCTCCCTACAACTCCTGAAAGGAGGTTGGAGTGAGGTGGGGGTTGGTCTCTTCTCCCTAGTATCAGGTGATCAGGGGAGGAAATGGCCTGAAATTGTGCCAGGTGAAGTTTAGATTAGGTATTTAAAAATTCTTTACTGCAAGAGTGGTCATGCATTGAAACAGTCTGCTCAAGGAGACGGCAGCACCACTGTCCCTGGAAGTGTTCAATGACCATGCGGACATGGCACTCTGGGACATGGTTTAATGGCCATAGTGGTTGATGTTTGGACTTGATGATCTTGGAGGTATTTTTCCAATTGAAACAGTTCTATGATTCTATCATTCCATAAAGCCAAACACACCTGAAGATACCTCTCCATTCACCTTAAACATTTTATCTGGCAGAGCAAAATGAAAACTCAAAAGAGTAGTGGCTCCTAACCTCTGCACAGCTGGCACAGTGCCACATGGGTCCCAGGGAGATGTGTCATGGGTAGAAAGACTGCCACAAGACTACAATGAACTTAAAGGGAGGAAGCATTTGGAGAGGAAATAGAGCAAAAATTACTGATTTCAAAAGAGAAACTTGTGGCTGGCTTGACTGTTTTACCTCAGGTTTATCCAAGCCCATCTGAAATGTACTGATTTACTGCTCTCTACAACTACCTGAAAGGAGGTTGTAGGGAGGTAGGCCCAGGTCTCTTCTCACAAGTAACTAATGATAGAATGAGAGGGAATGGCCTCAAGCTGCATCGGGTGAGGTTTAGGCTAGATATTAAAAAAATTGTTTTCACAGAGTTGTCAGCACTGGAACAGGCTGCCCATGGTGATGGTTGAATTACCATCCCTGAGTATGTTTAAAAGCTGTGTGGATATGGTGCTTGGGGACACAGTGTAGTGACAGATTTGGTGGAGTGGGTGAAATGGCTGGACCTGATGATATTGGATGTCCTTTCTGTCCTGGATGATTCCATGATTCTACAACTGTCCCCTGTTTCATCTGAGTGCTCACACCTGGGCTACTTCAAGGTCTCTCTCTTTCAAATCTGACAAAAGAATTAATTAAATTTTGGTCAAAAGATAGCAATGGAGCTGACACATTGCCTGGCAATTCTCTCAGGCTTGCTTATAATAAGCCTGCCTTTCACCCTCCCCCACTTCCAACCTAATTTAAAGCATGATTAATGAACCCAGCCAACTCCTGCTACATAAACCTTCTTTCACTTGTGGAGAGGTGCACCCCATCTTCTGCCAGCAAACCTAGTATTATGTGGGGTGATCTGTGGTCAAAAAAGCCAAAATCCTGCTGAAGACACCAGGCTTGAAGCCAAGAATTGAGCAGGTGACTCCTCCTCATTCTTTCTGGGTTAGTCCCTTCAACAGGGAGGATAGAAGAAAATACTACCTGTGCACCCACTCCCTTGACCAGCTGACTCAAGGACCTGAAGTCTCTCTTTATAGCCTTTAATTTTCTTCCTCTAAAGTCATCATTGCTATCTGGAAGGTTAACAATGGGTAGTAATCTGTGGGCTGTATCAGGGAGGGAAGCCTTCTTATCACATCCCTGACCCAGGCCCCCAGTAGACAGCAGACCTCCCTTTGGAGTGTGTCAGGTCTGCATATTGGGCTTCTGTTCCCTTCAAAAGGGAGTCTCCTATAACAATGACTCTTCTTTTTGATGTAAGATGTTTGTATGATGGGCTTAGGCTTCCTTAATTTTGGAAATTCCTCCAAGCCAGATGATTCACCTTCATCACTGGCCGGTTGTACCTGCAGGACATCAAACCTATTCTGCAGGGGCACCTGGGGGACACTGTTAAGAACCTAAGCAACACTCCCACCACATCAGGCAGGGACTTGTTCCCACAACCCCTCGTTGAGAGGGTAAGGGGAGCTTGGGGCATGGAAGATGGACAAGGCAGGAGCTTGTTTACTGCCTTGACCATGGACTTGCCTCCACTCCCTCCTTTCCTTTAAGTTACTAGCCTCAGTCTGACAGGAGGTGGATACAGGGGATACTTGACACTCAGTATCTTTTAATGGGTCATCCTGTCTCTCCATGGGGGCTGCCAGGGCCTGGCACCACCTGTCTATCTCATCTTCTGCTTCCCTGATTCTTCTACACCTGTGAACTTCATCCTTTAATCTTTCAACCTCATCTTCCAGCTGCGCTGCCCTTTTGAGTAGAGATCTACCTGCTTACAGCACACACAATTTCCTGGTAACAAGGAGAGACTGAGACGTTCACTGCAGCCTGTGATCTGCATCATAGCCTGCTCCATTTCATCCTCTGTCTGTGTTCCCATCTCCATCTTAGCTGGCACCAGGAGTTTGCCCTTCTTCTGCCGGGTGGAGACCATGATGCTTACCCGCTATGGTACTCTGGTTTATAGGTGAATAGGTTAGGTTTTGGGTCGTGTGGTTTTTTTAACTCCCCACCCCTGAATCGCTGCTCGCCGCGTTCCAGTGAGGAGCTGGCCGTCACCGAGGCTTTCGCACCGCTGCTGGAACGAGGGTCTCGCACTAACGCGCGGTCCCCCGGCTACACCTTCCCCCCACCGCCCAATCCCCGTCACTTTCCGAGCAGGCGCGCTGCGGGCAGCCCTCGCCGCTCCTGCCCTTTGCCTGGGGCTCTTCGGCCCACACAAAGCCCCGAGGTCAAGCCGCCAGGCCCGAGCGCACCAGATCCGCAGCGCGCCTCAGCCAGCCCTTGCCGAGGCCTGCCCACCGCTGCGCTCCCGCAGGCTATCAGCCCACGTCCCTCTGGGGTACATTGTCACCGAACAGCCTTTGAGCTTCTGCGCACGGACTCGCAGAATGATTTAGCATGGAAAGGACCTCAAAGATCATCTAGTCCCAGCTGCCCTGCCATGGGCAAGGACAGCTTCCACTGGACCAGACTGCTCAAGGCCTTATCCATCTTGGCCTTTTTAATAGAATCTGAAATTTGCCACATGATGGCAGCCAGGTGGGTGCCTTTCTTATAAAGCCCAGAGCCCTCACAGAAACTAATAAGATGCTTTCAAGTCCCTTTGGTTTAGGTTAGGAATTAGACTAGTGATGGCAAAGCCATCTGCTCTCTGGCATCACATTTATTTCTTATTGCCAGCTCAGTTCTCTGGCAGTACCAGATCTGTCACTTGCCCGTGATCCACTCTGACTTTGGTAGATAATCCATGGTGATTTTCTCTTGATTCCCTCCATGTCTCACAGGAGGCCTCCCCTTCAGTTTATGATGCAATTTAGCTGCCACGCTGCCACCTGGAGAACTGATAGGAGATGATGCCCACATCCTGTGGATTATTTATAACTGGTTTCAACCAGTTCACCTGAGCTATACAAAGAAATGTGCATTTGGCATCTTTCTGAGAGGACTTTAAAGCCTCGAGTAATTACCAAACAAGTCTGCTTCCTCAAACAGAACATACCGACACCCATTTGGCACTTCTGGAGACAACCTAGGGGTCCACACTTCAGCTCTGGATACAAACTCCTCTGCAACTTAGAGGTGTTTAGGTTCGGGTTTTGTCTTAGCTATTTGTGTGGGTGAAGGAAAATCACTCAGCTAGAAGTAGCTTTGAATAGTTAGCAAAATGGAGAGCTGCCAGACTGAAGGGGATGGCAAGAAACTTTGCCTGTGCCTGAGGAGAGAGGGATTAGACATTGCAGCCAAACAGCTCATTCCTGCCTCCTGCTTGTACCATCCATGCTGCTGTTACTGGCTTCAGGGGATTAGAGAGGGTAAGGGAGTGCCAGTGTGTACCATAGGGCCTTAGCACAGCAGAAGCAATCACATCTGCCCTTTCTACCTTCAGCAGCAGCATTTCCCTAACTTGCTGCCCTGATGCTGGCCTAGTTCCTGTCCTTTCAAACCAGGACTAACCCCTGCTTGACAATCAAGGAGGTACAGAAAAATGTGTATATGATGGTGGGGATAGTGGAAGTGAAGGTCCCTGGGTGTTCTACCTCTGGGAAGGAGGGGAAGGGAGGAAAAGAAGTGATCTAAAGGAGAAGAGGCAACTGTAGAAGCAGAAAAAGTGCCCTGTCCCCTCACAACCTCCATGCAGTCTCTCCAGTCTACAGAAAGCTCCTACTACATCACTGACACAGCTCTTACCTTTGCCTGTGATGTGCTGGGCTACTTCATTTAAACTATAATAATTACCTAGGAAGGTTGGACCAGATGATTGTTGAGGTTCATAGAATCATAGAATCATAGAATGGTTTAGGTTGGAAGGGACCTCAAGGATCATCCAGCTCCAACCCCTTGCCATAGGCAGGGACACCTCCCACTAGAGCAGGTTGCTCAAGGCCTCATCCAGCCTGGCCTTAAACACCTCCAGGGAGGAAGCATCCACAACCTCCCTGGGCAACCCGTTCCAGTGCCTTACCACCCTCACTGTAAAGAACTTCCTCCTAACATCCAGTCGGAATCTCCCCTCTTCCAGCTTAAACCCATTCCCCCTCGTCCTAACATTACTAGACCGTGTAAATAGTCCCTCCCCAGCTTTCCTGTAGGCTCCCTTCAGATACTGGAAAGCCACTATAAGGTCTTCTCAAAGCCTTCTGCTCTCCAGGCTGAAGAGCCCCAACTCTCTCAGCCTGTCCTCATAGCAGAGGTGCTCCAGCCCTCTGATCATCTTCGTGGCTCTCCTTTGGACCCGCTCCAGCAGTTCCATGTCCTTCTTGTATTGGGGGCTCCTTTCAACCTAGCATTCCATGTGCCTTTCCCCATGCCACACCACCACCACTACCTGTGCCTGCGTTGCCTGCTCCAAGGATGCCCTTGGCCAGTGCTCTGAGTTTGATTTTGCTACACAGAGTAACCAATAAAAAGCCAAATTGTGTCTCAAATAAATCACTCAGCAGCCTCCCACTGTTTTTTCTTAGAGGAGCTCCTGGCTGCATTGAGCTGTTGAGCTCTTTAAAATTCATCTACTACTACTATTACACAGCCCTTCCTGTCCTGAGACTGATCACTTCATGTGCATTCTTCCACTTAACTGCTTTCAGAACTGAAAACCTCTAATGGTGCATTTTTTTTTTTTAACCTGAAAAAGTAACCTCCTGAAAAACTTTCTACTGATACAATCCCTATTCCTCTTGTGTTACTCAGTCACATGGGGATCCCAATACACATATATTGGGACTATTTAAGTAACTTCCAAGTCTAAAGCCATAATGTTGAGGAACATGAAACAATGGAAGGTATGTTTTCTACTAATTTTGGCTAACAGAAAACAATGTAAACTTTGCTGGTTGTTTTGTTTGTCTGTCTGGGAAAGTAGATGGTGAAAGAGAGGGTAGCTTTGAGTCCTTCTGGGCAGTTTTTCTTTGTCCAGGAGAGAGTTTGGATTTCTGTGTTATTTCTAATTTGTATATAATTGTAAATACTTGTAAGTATATTGTGTATATATGCCTGTAAGTTTTGTTTTGCTGTAAGTATAGCTTCTTCTTCCAACACATCTCAGCTAGTCTGGTAAATTTCAATACTGCAGGGTGTGTGTGTGTGTGTGTGTGTCCTAACCCACCACAGAGGAGCAGTGAGAAGCAGAAAGTTGCAAGGAGACCAAAGCCAAGGACAGAAAGAAGAAAGAACTGTTCATACACTGGCTTTTTACCCCAATTACCAAACAAATGGAATCATGAAGATTTATCTTTGTTATTCTTTTTGCATCCAANTGAAAAACTTTCTACTGATACAATCCCTATTCCTCTTGTGTTACTCAGTCACATGGGGATCCCAATACACATATATTGGGACTATTTAAGTAACTTCCAAGTCTAAAGCCATAATGTTGAGGAACATGAAACAATGGAAGGTATGTTTTCTACTAATTTTGGCTAACAGAAAACAATGTAAACTTTGCTGGTTGTTTTGTTTGTCTGTCTGGGAAAGTAGATGGTGAAAGAGAGGGTAGCTTTGAGTCCTTCTGGGCAGTTTTTCTTTGTCCAGGAGAGAGTTTGGATTTCTGTGTTATTTCTAATTTGTATATAATTGTAAATACTTGTAAGTATATTGTGTATATATGCTTGTAAGTTTTGTTTTGCTGTAAGTATAGCTTCTTCTTACTTCCAACCCATCTCAGCTAGTCTGGTAAATTTCAATACTGCAGGGTGTGTGTGTGTGTGTGTCCTAACCCACCACAGAGGAGCAGTGAGAAGCAGAAAGTTGCAAGGAGACCAAAGCCAAGGACAGAAAGAAGAAAGAACTGTTCATACACTGGCTTTTTACCCCAATTACCAAACAAATGGAATCATGTAGATTTATCTTTGTTATTCTTTTTGCATCCAATAGCCAATTATTTACATTTTAAACTTTTTTTTATTCAACATCTCCAGAAAGTTCCTATTCCTTGCCTACAGTTAGACACAAAAATGAAGCTAAGCCTTAAACCATAACACAAGTCCCAGGAAGGCTTCCTGGAGAAGCAAGGAGGGGAGGGAATATGAAAGAGACAGGAGAATGAGAGAAACTATTCCTAAGAGGAAACTTAAGCATTGTATTTCCTGTTTGTTTCATTTCATTGCTTTGCATTGAAGAATTACTTAGTGCAAAGCTGTAGCTGGAAGGAGAAATTTATTTTCTGTGTACTAAATCTTCAGACACAGGTGACAGGCACTCTCCCTTTCCACTGTGCTGCTTGCAGGTACTAACTGGGTGTGAAAAATATCATCTTGTGTTTGCAATTCAAATGGAGAAACACAAAAGCAGAAAGGCAGGAAAAGTACTTTGTCCTCTCTCTTAACACAGGCACGGCATGACCACTGGTTAATTTAAGCAGCCACATAAATGTAGCTTCTATTTTAAACATGTACTTAAGTCCTGCTGATTAAATATTCAGTTTAAAGGCAAACTAGGTTTGCACTGAACTGGATCTACTTAGTGAAATACTTTGATCTGGTGTTTGAGGGAGAAAAGAGGGATTTGGTTGATTGCCGAAAATACTTCTGGCAAAATCCCTGCTCTAGTTATTGCTTGTGCTATTTTCTAGTGATTGCTCTGTGAGAGAGAACTACTGTGGAATAGAAGGCTGGTCTGGAGAAAATTCACAGGAGTATGTAGACATAATTAAATTTTCTGGAAATAGTACTCTACCTAGAACTCCCTAAACTGTATCAGAAAACACTGACATCCTGGAACTTACATTTACAGTTTCAAATACCAGCTTTCCAAGCATAATTTGTGTCCTTGTAAGTGTTTCAGTGTCAAATTTGGGACTCACTTTGGACGAGCCAGTCCTTAAACTATACTTTTTTTTTTCCTCCCTCATTTATTATTTCCTTTTCCAATGTTCCAGGAATGACAGCTGTGATACTTCAAGCTAAGGAATAATAAATTCAAATAGCATGTTTAGAAGTATTTATTACATTTAATTACAATATATATAAGTTGCTTTCATTTCTAATTCACTCTTTTAACACTGTTCCTTTTTTTTTTGTTTTGCTTAAAGTACCTATAACACACAAACACTTTTACATAGCTACAGCATTGCTCTAGCACACACAATGCAGAGGGTAGAGGATATGAAAATTAATTCTGACAGATGAATCACATTAATGTGTAGTTCTAAGCCATGAGAAAAATGAGACACAAGGCATGAGGAATCAGAAAAGATCAAACCTCTTAGTGCTTTCTCATCCAAACCCACAACTATCTGTTGAGGTGCAAAATGTTCTTTTTTCAAATAAAGTGTAAGAAAAACACAAAGATTTTTGTACTGCAGATGCTGGCAGCACACAATGTTGCAAGTATTTCCAATAATTTGAGACACTTGAATCATAACCAAAACTTTAAGCAACAGTGAGGTGAAAACATTTTTATAGTCCTTCACCAGAAAAAAAACAACAAACCAACTAATCAAAAAACAAAACCAAAAAACCCACAACCAAGAGCCTGTCCCGGTTGCTTAAGAAATTGTGTGGCAAGTTTCTACCAGTGGCTGATAATAAAAACAGAAGCAGGAGAGGTCATGACATCCTCTTGTTTTGTTTTGTTTGGTTTTTCCTCCACTGTAGTAAATTCAGAATCATTCAGATAATACTTCTGTTATCATCATCAGATTTTTGTGCTCCTAAAAATATCTTGTATATTCTATCTTTGAAAAGAATCATTCTGATTGCCTTTTACAGGTGCATGTACTTGGTCTGGACTTGAAGTGGACAGAAGTGTCACCAGCAGGATGAGTGAGGTGATTCTCACTCTCTACTCTGCTCTGGTAAGACCCCACCTGGGGTATGCATCCAGTAACTTAAGGGGGCCTACAAAAAAGCTGAGGAGGGGCATTTTACAAGGGCTTCTGGTGATGAGGGGCAATGGTTTTAAGCTGAAAGAGGGTAGATTTAGATTGGATATTAGGAATAAATTCTTTACAGTAAGGGTGGTGAGACACTGGAACAGTTTGTCCAGGGAACTCGTGTCTGCCCCCTCCCAAGGTGGATAGGGCCTTGAGCAACCTGGTCTTGTGGAAGGTGTCCCTGCCCATGGCACAGTGTGTTGGAACTAGAAGATCTTTAAGATCCCTTCCAACTTAAACCATTCTATGATTCTATGAAGCACTATCTTGCTTCCTGTTTAGAGGACAGTAAAAAGTACTTGTCACATTAAATAGGTATTCAGTAAGTTACCACTCACTATTAGACTTAAGAAGAAACATTAATCACTCCACCTGATGAGATCAAGTAATACTGTCAGTAATTCAGCTCACTGCTGGGTGAACTAGGTGTTCTGCTTCCTAAAACCTAAGTATTCTCTTTTTTTTTCATTCCTTCTTCTTGACCTAGCATGCAACTGAGGACATGAGTCAGCAAAATGGTGACTACCTTAACCAGCTGATGAGCAAACAAATGCTTTAATAGAGACCTGAGAGACAATACAACTTGCTGGGTTCCAGTTCAGGAAGATACTTCAGTGAGCAGCGATCTAAACATGCATACCGAGATGTGCATTTGCATAAGACCATGCTAACTTGGCTGCAACTCTGCAAGTAAACTCTTTGCAAGTACTTCACAAGATTGAAGTTGAGCAGTGTTTCTCCTCAGGACAGTGAATGAGGTAGGTAAGGGCTTAATGCCTTTTTTTTTTGGCTCTTCCAGCTAATAGCAAGGACCCTGTTTCTACCTACTCCCCATCAAAATCTGTCTCATATGATAACCGAAGTAGCTGTGCACACTGCATGCTATGTTGTGTTGGGCTGGTTTTATGCCACTTTTTCATGCCATGTAAGTAGAGTTTAAATATGGAAATTGAATAGGCAATTTATGGAAAATCAACATGAAGGATTAAGAATGAAAATTTAAGAACTAAATGTGTGGCCCTAGCCAGACAATTCCTGTGGACTTTATTCAGAGAAATATATGGCTAAATAATTGGAATCCAGCACAATGCTTTGAGTATCTACTTGTAAAGGTGTTCCCTTAAGTCCATCAAAGCAAGTTCTTCTCTTTCTCCGGTTTTAATTTGCCTCATCATGCCCACAGATTTTTTCTGCCTTCTCCATTTATGCAATACTTTCAACTTGTTCTATAGGTATAAAAAACATTTCTTATCATCCATCCAATATTAGTAGTTTGATTCTTTATGATTAGGCTATTGTGGCATGATTGCAACTTGCTTCCAAATAGGTATAGTTGTTGCACTTCAGTGTATTCCATGAAAATCCACCCTTTAGGTTTTGTTTGCTGGAGAATGTGTGAGATACCTGCCTTGAAGCAGACATAGACACTGGGTAAGGACAGGTAATTTCTTTGGTGATGCTGGAACTATCACAAAATGCGTTTGTTGTTAATAGCTTATAACTGTGATAAGCCTCTCAGGCTTTTCAGTCAAAGCAATGCCTACAATACCACCTCCCCAGAAACGGTTTGTAGAAGCATGCTGGACTGCAATTAAAGAGTAGGCTTCTGAGTGCCAAGAAGATTATAGGCAGGTATTATTGGTCCAGACAGAAATTTCGCTAGGCTTTCTGGACAGAATTACGTATCACTGCATGTTTCTATACCACAAACTTGGAAAGAATTTAAATTTATGATGAAATCTAAGCTCTGTTAAGACTACTGAATTTCTCCCTTGGTTTTTTTTCCTGGTTCTAACTAATATATACAAAGATTTGCTAGTGCTAGCCAAGACTAGCATATGTGGGAGAGATATCTATAAAAGGAAACAGTAGATATAAAGTGTGTAAATGGTAAAATAGTGTAATTCTACCAGGTTATTTATGTCTGCCTCTTAAAACCAGAAAAAACAAACCAAACAAACAAAGAAAAAAGAAACAAAAGAAAAAAAAGATAGAAGAAAGAAAAGTACACTTTCCACTTCCTTATTGCTGCCAATCTCAACAAACCAATTCTTTATCCATTCTGGAATTTTTATCAGATTAGTCTCGTGTTATAAGGAAAATGAAGTGAAATGCACATTTTTCATAGAATCTAATAAAAAGTCAGAACACATAACTTTCAATGACCAATGTGCTCTATTTACCCCAGACAAAGGTAGTGTTCCTTACCCAAACTGGCGCCAGCCAATTCTTGCTGCTTTGTTTCTTTGTTTGGCTAAGCTCCATGAGCCACACTGCATCCTTTTAAATAGTTTGCCTTAAAAAAACCTGACAGATGTAAGGACTGTACTCACTTCCAGATAATATATTTGAAAAAAAAAATGCTTTAAACACCATTAAATACAATAATGATGACATATTAGAGCGGAGAACTTGATTGTCATTTGCATGCTCTTCCTCAGCAGAAACAAACAAACAAAAGCCAGAAGTAAATTCTGTTCTCCATTGCTGACACCCAAATAATTAAGTATTGTATACCCTGTATCTTTGATCTTTGGCAAATGGAAAAAGGTTAATGGAGATGCAGTTAGAACCATAGAATCAGTCAGGGTTGGAAGGGACCACAAGGATCATCTAGTTCCAACCCCCCTGCCTTGGGCAGGGACACCCTACCCTAGATCAGGGTACTGATCGCTCTACCCCTAGATCAGTTTCTAGATCACCTACCCTGGATCAGGGTGCTAGATCACCCTACCCCTAGATCAGTTTCTATGCTGGCATTACAGAATCTCACATTATAAGGGAAATGCAAAACTTTCTTGTTCAAGTTTCTAGAGCAACGAGTTGTTAATTAATTAAAAATGTATCTTTATATAGTTGAGAGTGATTAAGTGTCATACATGGAGTTATGTACACGACTAGTTTGTTTGCTGAATCAGGGGCTTAAATTAAACTGGTGGAAATGTGCCCATACCTAGCAGAGAGTAAAGTATCAGCTGCAGACAAACATGGGAATTTTTTCTGCCAGCATACATTTTCTGTTAAGTAAAATCAAACCAATTAAACATATTCAGACAGATGTGTGCTTCCTAGTCAGACTGGGATGAAGAAATCAAAAGGAAAAGTGTCTACTATTAGTACAAAAAAGTACAAATGTTATATTTATACTTCATCATAGTGTGAAATGCTTTCAGGCTTATAGATGATATGTTCAAAAGGCCACCCTTGGAAATAAAACGTTTCTGTGGATTTTAAGTATGACCTCCTTTTCATCCCCCTTAGGGATTCATGCTGTTTGTTGTCCATTCCTTTTAAGGCAAGATTTTAGGAGTTTCCCATTACAGGCAAGCAGGAGAATTCCTTTCCGTGCTAATATAGTACCCAATAAGCTTATGCCAGTGGCTAATTTGGTCATCGTTACAGTACTACCTAAATATTCTCATATTTATCTTCACAAAACCTTTTAAGATAGAGAAGAGAAACTGCTCCCATTCTGTGGCTGGTATGAGGCTAAATCCTCTCCTTGATGTTGGTTATGAGGTGCCTAAGAGATGTGGGGCACAGGAAGGAGGTATTCCCTGCCTCAGAGTAGTGCCTTAGTGAACCACTTTTCCTTTTTTACAGAAATATAAAGCCTTATGCAGGACCAGCAGCACAAACACTGCTTGTGTTTGAAGAAATCATGACACATCCCACCTCTTGACCTATGCGTCACTTGGGATATGTCCTGTGATCTGAGCCAGATCTCATGTTCCCCTGCCCCTTGCCTCCCTAAACCCAAAAAACCTAGCCTGCATTTTTCCAAGCTCTGAATTATTTTTATCTTATGAATGTCATTAGCGAATTAAAACTTACTGTACACTGTGTTTCTACCATGCTTGGAATTTCTATTCCAAAATTTTATCAGTTGATGTGATTATGTAGGTGGTATTTATGCATGTGACTGTACTAGACTCCCAGCAAACTAAAAGGCTTTAAAGAGACAGCAGTTATAAAGTGAGGTGTGTGACAAGTTAGAAATAATTCTCAGATGCCATGCATGAATGATGAAATAAACATTTCCTATCTCACTGAATGTATTTAACTAATAAAACAGGCTGGTAACAATGAGAACATTAACTAATGACTTTAAAATAAGCATTTAAAGATTTTCTCCAACTTACACAACAAGAGAGAGCACAAGCACTGCAAAATACAAAATGTACTTTGACTTAGCCGAAGCCCTACAGGCAGTCTAGAAACTGACAAAACATTGGGACAGAAATATAACTAAGCAGAGATTCTGGAAATAATTCAGCTATAAAAAGCTACAGGAGATCAGGCTTTGATGAGTTCCTGAGACAATTCTATAATGAATAAAAATATGTACTAGTGCTAATTCTAAGGAAAGATACCTCTTCTGAACTGGGCAGAAAGAGTTTGGTAGTAAGAAGGTGTGTATCACTTTAAGTAAGTTCATAGTGGTATTAGTTGCTCAGTTTTATTTTACCTATAATAAATGTAAAACAGAGTCCAATGCCAGCCTTTTCTGACAAGAAGGATTTGACAGAGTGGGATGGATTTGCTAAACCCAAGCTGTTCTCCATATTGTAGATATCTGAATTTGGTAAGATTATCTTGCCTACCTGAGTAGGTGCTGGAATGGACTGCCCAGGGAGGTGATGGAGTCACCATCCCTGGAGGTCTTTAAGAAAAGATTAGATGTGGCACTTGGTGGCATGGTTTAGCTGATGTCGTGGTGTTAGGTTATAGGTTGGACTTGATGATCTCAGAGGTCTTTTCCAGCCCCAATGATTCTGTGAAAACATCTCTGTTCCAGAGTTCACATTGCAGTTAGTAACAAAATAGTGTCTGCTTGCATGTGGGAGAACAAGTTGAGAAGTTAACCCAGTTAACCCCTCTTTCTTTTACCTCTAGCATTTTAAGCTGTATTAATTTGAAATCATATGCTATGTCAGTTACAAAACCATTTTCTAGGTGAGTTCCACCTTTCTTCTATAATGACATCAGAGTGACAGCACAGTCAGAGTGACCTATCTATACAGTTGCAACTTCCAAGATATGTATCTCTATTACCTGCAGATAACTTAGATGTTGCATGTATTACAAAACAAATCTGTCCTATGTTTCCATGACTTAAACTATTGAGAGTTTAACAGACTTGAATACCTTCATTGGTGTCCAAGTCATAAGAGGGTGGGGAATTCCCAGACACTTAAATATTGCAATTGATTTCTTATGTGATGTTCACTAGTGGTAGTCTAAACCTACATGGGAGGATGGAGTTAAATTGAATCACCATCTTTTGAAACTGGAAAAATACCAGCCCTTTCTTCATTTAAAACTTAATTAATGCAAATAAGAATATAAAATCATTTATCATCCACAGCAGCTGGTTAATGCCCTTAATTTCTTAATAGCACAGGGTTGCCTGGATAAGTTTTTGGTTTGGCAAACATTAAAAAGGTAGTTCAAATCTTAGCAGGATAGCAGGCATGTTTAGTGGATTCTGTATTTGGTTGTGATTGCAGTAAAAGAGAAGTTATGGTTATTTGGAATTTGAAATTGGACTTGAATAGGATGAGGTCTGATGAAGGATGATGGGTCAAACTGCAAATCTGACTGATAGATATAACTGTGTTGGAGATCAAAACTAGCAACTGAATTCCACAGCCTGTTCTTAGATTACTATTTCTGGGTGAATTTCTGCTGGGGAAAGAAGCATAACATTTCTGAGTATAATGGGATGACACTGACAAAGAACAGAGGAAAGTGAGATATGTTTAAGCTCCTCAAAAATGACAAAGAGAAAAATGAATCTTTCATTCTTCTAAAATGAGCACTTCTTTGAAGAAAGAGAAATATAACTTTGTGGGTTGCTTCTCCCCAAAGATGAAATATTCATTAATTAGATGTATAAATTCTTGCAGAGATCAGCAGTTTAGTGAACATAAATGTCTCTAGCAGAAGATATGGAATGTGATGGTTTTAAGAATCAATGTATCACCTATGTGGTAGATGTTCTGAGAGTGAAAAAACAATAGGAGTAAATTGGGCAGAATATGTAAGGGTATGTAGTCAGCTTATCTTCAGCAGCTTATGAGCACAGGAAAAATAGTCTTCTGAGATAAAGGGTGAACAGAAGTTGTATCAGACAGCAGACAAATCTTCTGAAAAGCTCTGTGCTAATGTCTTTCCATCTGCAAAATGATTATATTAACATTTACCTACCTCATAGTGGGAGCTGAAAGAGCATAATTAACATGTGTGGTTATTTAAAGGCCTTGGGTTGAAAGCTGTGCTAGAGGTCCAAAAAATCAGTTATTTTCTCTATTCTCAAATGATTTGCTTACATGTTTGCAACACCCCAGTGTAGAAACCCACCAAACACAACGTGGTATTGGACAGTCCACTAAATGAGATGCTCTACAGTGTAAACAACAGTTCTACTTGGCAGGGTGCTTTGGAAGATCCACCCATGTTAAAGCTTTATTGCAACTCTTTGGCTATACAAAATACAAATCAGCTTCATTTTGTGATTCTATTAGTGCCAAAGCCTCTAAGGAACAAAGAGGGAAAGTCTGGAACGGAGCCAGGAATTCAGTCCAGCAGCATGCAATCTCATTTGGGTGGATGTCACAACCTCCACCTTGTTCTGAAAGCTCAGTCTGATCCAGAAGAAAATACATTTTTAATAAGGCGGATAATAGGGCAAATGCTGGTATTTGGAGTTGCTAGCAAAGTTGCTAGCTATTTGCTAACTGCTGACAGCTGGCATGAAAAGCAATGGCACCTGCTAGACTGAGTAAGGGGAGAGGTGAAACCTGATCCTTAGTGAAGTCAAGGGAAGTTTTGCTATTTACTTCAGACATACCAGAGTTTCTCTTACAACAATTAATGATCTCTATGGGTATCTACAGGGTCCCTTCCAACTTAATGCATACTGTGATCCTGTGATCGTCCAGGAATCTGGGGGCTAGAAAGAATTCCTGTGCATTCACTTTATACAGTAAATAAATTGCTGAACTCCTCTTTACATGTGTCCAGAGAAGGTGACGAAGCCTGGAACACAGCCTTATGAAGAGAGGCTGAGGGAGATGGGGTTGTTTAGCCTGGAGAAGAGGAGGCTCAGGGGTGACCTTATTGCTGTCTACAACTACTTGAAGGGTGGTTGTGGCCAGGAGGAGGTTGCTCTCTTCTCTCAGGTGGCCAGCGCCAGAACGAGAGGACACAGCCTCAGGCTGCGCCGGGGGAAGTTTAGGCTTGAGGTGAGGAGAAAGTTCTTCACTGAGAGAGTCATTGGCCACTGGAATGGGCTGCCCAGGGAGGTGGTGGAGTCACCATCCCTGGGGCTGTTCAGGGCAAGGTTGGACGTGGCACTTGGTGCCGTGGTCTAGCCTTGAGCTCTGTGGTAAAGGGTTGGACTTGATGATCTGTGAGGTCTCTTCCAACCTTGGTGATACTGTGATACTGTTGTGCCAGGGGAGGTATAGGCTGGATGTTAGGAGGAAGTTCTTGACAGAGAGATTGATTTGCCATTGGAATGGGCTGCCCAGGGAGGTGGTGGAGTCATCATCTCTGGAGGTGTTCAAGAAAAGCCTGGATGAGGCACTTAGTGCCATGGTCTAGTTGATTGGCCAGGGCTGGGTGATAGGTTGGACTGGATGATCTTGGAGGTGTCTTCCAACCTGGTTGATTCTATGATTATGCAAGTCCATGGACTTTGACAGAGATTAGAAATAATTTATCCAAAGCAGGCACTGAGGAGACCCAGCTCTGATTTTTGATTGTGTATTTTGCCTAGCATCTCTTTCTGCCTCTCTATTTTAGTATTATCAGTGCCTTGCATCTACATTTTTTACTGTTGAAATTGTATAAAAAATTGTGAAGCTTTTAATAATTTGACAATAAAACCTCTGCAGCTGAGTCTGCTAAAACACTCTGTTAATTCTCTAATGGGAGGAAATTTGCATGCAGAGTTTTGTGTATTCTGACAGAATATTTCTGTTGAAGTGGTATCTTCCAGTAAAATCCCAGAATGCTTGTTCAGGAGGCTGGTTTTACAGATCAGATTTCACAGGGAGGTGATTGTCCCCTTGTACTTGGCCCTGGTGAGGCCATACCTTGAGGATTGTGTTCAGTTTTGGGCACATCAATACAATAAGGATGTGGAGGTACTGGAGTGAGTGCAGAGGAGGGCAATGAAGCTGGTGAAGACCCTGGAGAATAAATCTTACGAAGAGTGACTGAAGGAGCTGGGGCTGAGAGGAGGCTGAGGGGACACCTCATGGCTGTCTACAGCTACCTGAAAGGATGTTGTGGAGAGGTTGGTGCTGGTGTCAAGCCATGATTGAGCAGGTTTAAGCTGGACATGAGGAATTTTTTTTTCACAGCAAGAGTGGTCAGGCATTGGAATAGGCTGCCTGAGGTGGTTGAGTCACCAACCTGGATGTGTTTAAAAGTTGTTTGGATGTGGTGCTTGGAGATATGGTTTAGGAGTGAACCTTCTAGAATAGGGTTATCGGTTGGACCAGAGGATTTTTTCCAATCTGAATGTTTCTGTGATTCTGTGATAAGCTGAAAAAAAAGTTAAAATTGACTGGTTGTGTGCTTCCTTAAACCAGCACACAGACACGTGAGGATTTTATGCAAAGCCTGGAGAGCAGCCTGACATCTTATTGCAAACCTCATGCAGTCAGCCATTAACCTGTAGCAACAGGCACAAAACACAGATAAGAAAATCATTGAGAAGGCACTATTGAGCTGTTCCTGCCTGTGATCTGTGCAGAAGATTGTCAGGTTACCTTGAGGTGGTACAACTCACAACCAGATACAAGCTTAAAGGTCCAGGTGGAAGAGTCATGCATAAGGATCAGCAGCTAGGATTTCCACTTCTGGTGCTTCAGGACTTAGTTATAACTGCCCTTAATGTTTGTACCTGACTATGGTCTTTAGGTTCTCTCTTTCTTTCTGGTTGAAGATGGAGAGATGTTGGACAAAAGAACTAAGAGAACCTGCTTGAGCAAGGGAGTTGGACTAGATGATCTCTGGAGGTCCCTTCCCCTACCACTCTGTGATTCTATGGAGAAATTACAGTATCTGCTGTACTTCTACTAAAATCCTGGTTTTGGATAAACTCACAGTGGGCAAGCAATACCATAGCACTTTTACTTCCTTTTTGGTGACTAGAGCAGAATGAAAGCTTGTGTTCACATGAGGAACAGTAACTGAGTTACTATATCAGAATGACTGTTTGATTCTACCACCACAATGAAAGCACTAGACTAAGTCATCTGTATTACTGTAAGTCTTTAAGAGATGCAGCAGCTGCTGTCTCATCCCAGTGAACTGTGTGGCAGATGAACTCCCCAGTCCAGATTCAGAGAAAAGGTCGTATGTGGTTAGGAAAATCTACTATGATGTTTTGCAGTCCACAAAAAAGGGCAGAAGAACTCTCTGGGTTCTGTTTTCTTCCCCTAATGTAACTGGTTGTGACAAGCAGTCTAGTTTTAACAGATGACTGTGTTTTAAGGGAAAGTGTAATTATAATCAGGTGTCATACTGCATGACAGGTGACACAGTTCTACCTGCTCTAAACTGATGCAATCACATCACATGTCATAATGTCTTTTAAGTTTCAATAAGCACACTGTTTATTTTTTTCCTGCTTTATAGTATTTTCTTCCTAAATCTACCTCTAGATCCTGTAATAGTCTTAACATATCTGCAAATCTACTACAGTAGCTACTTTATTTAAATAACAAGACTGCCCCTTCACTGAGGAATTAAGCAACCTTTGTTAGCAGCAGTCTGGCATGGTGCTTAATTCTGAAAAGGTTGTGCAAAACCCAGGCTAAACTATTGAAAGAATGTTAAAAGAAAAAAACAACCAAACAAAAAACCCACACCAAAAAAACAGAACTGAAAGTTTGCTCTGTTGCAGAGTGAATAGACTCGCGTTAGGTCTGCGAAGCAGACCTCATTAATCAGTGGCTCTCAGGCAGCTGTTACTTTCTCAGCAGAAATGTTTGTCATTGTTTGAACAAGTCCTCTGACTTTTTCACTGCATAAAATTATATCAGCAGAAAATTCTGTGCTCTACATGACCAAGAAACCATTCCACAGTATTTTAAGCAAGTCTGTCACTAGTGCAGTAAATATCAGTATCTTTTACACTGTATTTTTATGGCTTACACTGAACTGCATCCTACTGAGCTCAAAATCTTTGATAAACAGGGCTTTTAGAAGGGTCAGACCACCCACCTCATCTCAGTCATCTCTTCGGAAGCTATATAAAAAAAAAATATTTTCCCATGTCATGACAGTTCTCGGAATTAGAGCTTCCAGCATCTACTGCTAATTTTCTGAGACCTTTCTCTGAACTGATGTGCTAATACATTTCCTCTTGGTGCCAGTGGCAGTGCAATTCTACAAAAACACATCTTCAAGACATTTGGTTAGGAGACTCGAAGGAAGTGCACAGTGTATTTCACAGCATGAACGATAGCTGTCCTTTAGGGTGATTTGACATGACCTCTTCTCCCATCTATCTCAGCATCTTGTTATGTTAAAATGACAAGGTGTCAAATCACCAACGGAAAAAGGCAATATAGTCTCTGTACAGGTAGCTAAGGTAAGAATATAGATAAGAATCTGTGGCCTATGCAGTGGAAGTGAAGATAGATCCACAGGCAAAGATGTATCACAGAATCATAGAATGGCTTCGGTTGGAAGTGACCTTAGAGGTCATCTGCTACAACTTCCCCACCATGGGCAGGGATGCCTCGCAACTGGTGCTCAAGGCTTCATCCAAAATGGTCTTGAACACTCCTAGAGAGGACATGTCCACAACCTTCCTGGGCAGCCTATTCCAGAGACCCATCACTGAAGAGCTTCTTCCTCAAATCCAGTCTAAACCTACTCTTCCTCATCTTAAAACCATTCCCCCTTTTTCCTATCACTAGACACCCTTAGGAAAAGTCTCTCTCTAGCCTTTCTGTAGGATGCCTTCAGGTACTGGAAGGCAGCTATAAGATTTCCCTGGACTCTTCTCTTCTCTAGCCTGAACAACCCCAGCTCCCTCACCCTGTCCTCACAGCAGAGGTGTTCCAGCCCTTGAACAAGAAGGACATGTAGCAAGCCAAAAGATTATCACGGAAGGAAAAGGACATAGTTGGCTAAGAAGCAACGCAGACATGAACGCTGCAAATAACATCTGCACCAGTCTGAGAGAAAAAGAATACAACAGAAATTGATAGAATGATGAGGCAAGAAGGCAAAATTTGGAATATTTCCAGGAAAATATTGGAAGCCTTATGCCTGAAGATAAGAGCTGTTTCTGCAAAAGATATTAGAAAGTGACATGGGGAGGTTATCCCTATTTGGCCTAAGCTAAGCTTAGCGTTTTGCATTTCTGTATCCTACACATAGATGAGGTTGCGTCCCTCAACCTACGCAGTGCTTTGATTATTCATTAATCTCAGTGCCTCTCATTAAAAACTCAGGGACACAAGGACGACTTGAGGAGTACAATCAGTACAACCCAGTGTCAGCAAGAGACAAGTGATCAGTCTTTAGGTTTTGTGGGTGGAAAAGCCTGCAAATCATTCCTCCAACAACAAATGTATGTAGAGATGGGAACAGCCCACTGAAAGAAGTGTTGGCAGGTGAGAATGCTGTTTTCCAGTCAGGGTTTAAAAACAGTTGGAGGTGGTTATCACTGTATTTGGGGGCACACTGAAGTGCCACAGCTGGAGGAAATGAAATGCTGCCTCTTTTTGCAACAAAAACAAGTGCCTGTAACAGCCAATTTTGTGCTAATGTTTAAAGCTGAAGATCCATTAGCTTACAGCCACAAGACTTGCTAGGGTAAATATGTTGTTACTACCATTTCAGTGTCAGGAAGCAAAGGAAAATGGAGAAAATTGTCTGCCCAAAGGCTTCTAGCCTTTGGGCTTTAGGTTTCATGACTTGTTGCTCAAGTAGAGGCAAGTACCACTCTGTGCAGAGATCTTAGCAGCCCCAAACCCATTCCCACTCTGTAAAAATAAACTCCAGTTCGTGTCAATTTATATTTAATTTTGTAACTTGGCTTAGGACACAACTAGGCACTAATAAAGTTAATCTGTTTTTTGTCATTCGGTTCTGTACTAAAAAGTTGAGTCAAACTTTATGTTTAATGTAGTGTGACGTATATATGTAGGGCAATGAAGCTGGTGAGAGGCCTGGAACATAAGCCCTATGAGGAGAGGCTGAGGAAGCTGGGGTTGTTTAGCCTGGTGAAGAGGAGGCTCAGGAGGTGACCTCACTGCTGTCTACAACTACCTGAAGAGAGGCTGTACCAAGTGCGGGTCAGCCTCTTCTCCCAGGCAACCAGCAACAGAACAAGGGCACACAGTCTCAAGTTGTGCCGGGGGAGGTATAGGGTGGATGTTAGGAGGAAGTTTTTCCCAGAGAGAGGGATTTGCCATTGGAATGGGCTGCCCAGGGAGGTGGTGGAGTCACCGTCCCTGGAAGTGTTCAAGAAAAGCCTGGATGAGGCACGTAGTGCCATGGTCTAGTTGATCGGACAGGGCTGGGTAATCTGTTGGTGTGGATGATCTTGGAGGTCTCTTCCAACCTGGTTGATTCTATGATTCTGTGATTCTGTATCAGCTCAGTATACATCAAAAATGTCTCATCTTTGCAGTTTTCCAAGGATTCGAGTAAACTCCTTATTTGTTGGTATGCAGATCAGTAGTTCACTGCAAATGTTTGTATAATGAGAATAGATGTAGATAACCTGTATCATTAAGTAATATAAAGCCATATAAATTTGAAGGTGCACTGATTTGCAATATTATTACCATGCCTAATTTTCCCTGAATTTAGTTTAAATTAAAATAAGTTTCTTAAATCAGCCCTTTCCTAACTTTTCAAAAACCTGAAAGCCTCCCTTTGAAGAGCTGATGTTATCAGATATTAGGGAGTTAAGCTGGATGTCCTTGGTTTAAAGTTACAGAATCACAGAATTAACCAGCTTGGAAAAGACCTCTAAGATCATCAAGACCAACCTATCATCTAATGCCTTCTAATTAACTAGAGCATGGCACTAAGTGCCTCATCCAGCCTCCTCTTAAACATCTCCAGGGATGGTGACTCCACCACCTCTGTGGGCAGCCCATTCCTCTTCCATGAAGAACTTCTTCATAACATCCAGCCTAAACCTGCCCTGGCGCAGTTTGAGACTGTGTCCTCTTGTTCTGTTGCTGGTTGCCTGGGAGAAGAGACCAACCCCCACCTGGCTACAGCCTCCTTTTAGGTAGTTGTGGGGAGCAGTGAGGTCTCCCCTGAGCCTCCTCTTCTCCAGGCTGAACAACTCCAGCTCCTTCAGCCTCTCCTTGTAGGGCTGTGTTCCAGGCCTCCTCACCAGCCTTGTTGCCCTTCTCTGGACACATTCAAGCACCTCAACATCTTTCTTAAATTAGTTGCTAATGTCTATGTCATCTACTGTCTCCTATACTCAATTTGTGAGCAATGTGTAGGAATATATTTGATTCATTCTAAGTGAAAAAGGATGGTGAAAGCAAGTAAATATGTCAGTTAAACCCCACAAGTATTAAGTCACCTCAATTTGTTTGTCTGGTAAAACTGGGTGAACTGAGGCCAGCTTGATTCACCACCAAAATCTGAATCTGGAACCAACATTGGATTTGCAGATGTGCATAATACAAGTCCCTGGAGTTTTGAAATAATTGACTCTAAGGAGAGGCAGGAAGAATGTAAACAGCATTGTTAAGCAGACTAAAGTTAATCAGTTACTGTCATTACTATTGAAATCAGTCTGACACCATGTTACTTTACTAATTATTGTGTCTAAATAAAGATTAAATTATTTTTTCAAATTTACTTAGATTACAAATCCAGGACATTTCTGAACAATCTTCTTGCTCATAAACAACAAAAGGAAGTGATATCATACATGGGATTAATAGCTGAGTGAAGTTTTTGTGTGTGCAAAACTTTTCATTTTGGAGCTTTCAGGGGAGAACGAGGTATTACCACCAAAAGAAAAAACAGTGTGAGTTGCAAGAGTGATGAAAATATCAAGCCTGTATTGAAAACACCAAGCATCTCCTTGGATGCTGTGCTTGTAGAAGGGGCTTTCTAGCTGTGAATTTGGGTTCTTGGAAGCTATCACAACAACAATGCTGTAGTGAAAAAAAAAAGAGAAAGACAATGTCTCTCTTTCTTGTCTCTCTGTTTATGTAGGCTGTCACCCAAACTGTCAAAGAATCAAGCCCCCTTAACAGAGCTTTTCCAGGTGTTTTCTGTCTGGTGGAAGTTTACAGATAGGCTGATTCAGAAGTGCAATGGCTACAGTTGGGTTACTGATGTTCAAATACATTTATGCTTCCGTTCTCTGGTATTCAGCTGAGCCACAGAGTATCTTTTGAGTCATTTAGATCTGCGTCAGCCCTTCTAATGGGAATGATGTACTTTACATGTCAACACAGACTAACTTATCTGGCTCATACATTCTCTCTTGGAATGCAAGACTGAAAATAGATGCCATTTTAATACTTGGCTTTCATTTAAAGATCCATCTGTTGATGCCTGATGGAACATTTTTAAACACTCCATTTAGAGGCAATTTTGCTCATATGTTACACATTTCTTCTAGTCTTCTTTCTCCAGCTTAAATCAGCAGGGAAAAAAAAAACATCTGATGAAGATTTCAGGCTTTTATTCCAGAGTAATCAACGATGCTGTTAGAACTTGTTTTTTAAAAGCAGTGAACATTTATGTCTCACCTTCCTTACTGTTTTTTTTTTTTTAATGCTAACTCTGTTATTATACTTGATACAAATGATGATGATATACCTACATTTTGAAAAGTTCTAATCCTGTTTGAGACACCTAAGGCAAACTTGTTGGCAGAAATGGGTGGGCAGCACTTGGGGAAGGTTGACCTTGCTGCACTATCTGCAGTTAGGCACTTGCAAAGCCAAATATCCCAAAATTACTCCCTCCTTTGAATGTGTGTTCCTGTCACCTAATCTGTGTGGAATGAAGCAGCTAAATACGTTCCCACAAACTCTGAGTGACAAGAATTAAAATGGAAATCAGTTTTATAAATGATGACTGATGGTTCAAATGAAAAGTTGCAATCTGAGATCTGAAAGCAGCCTAAGAAAAGATTGCTAAGGAACTCCATAAACATAATTCTGTTTAACAAATGTAAACACTTTGATTACCACTGTTACTCAAACTGTAGCAAATGGTCATGGCATCATAGAATGCCTCAGATTGGAAGGGAGCTCTAGAGGACATCTAGTGCAATGCCCTGCAGTAAGCAGAGACATTCCCAACTAGATCAGACACCTCAGAGCACCATCAAGCCTGACCTTGATTGTCTCCAGGCACAGGGCCTCCACCATCTCTCTGGACAGCCAGTTCCAGCATCCCACCACCTTCATAATGAAGCACTTCTTCCTCGTGTCCGATCTAAATCTACCCTTCTGTAGTTTGAAACCATTGCCTCTTGTCCTATTGCTACATACCCTCCCTAGCTTTCTTGTAGGTCACCTTTGGATACTGAAATGCTGCTATAAGCTCTCCCTAGAGCCTTCTTTTCTCCAGGCTGACCTCAAGTGAGGTCTCACAACAGCAGAATAGAGTGGCAGAATGACTTCTATCAATCTTCTGGCTGTGCTGCTTTTGATGCAGCCCAGGATGCAATTTGCCTTCTGGGCTGCAGGTGCACATTGCTGGCTTATGTCCAGCTTCAGTCCATGAGTATCCTCAAGTCCCTTTCCACAGGGCTGCTCTCACTCTCATCATCCCCCAGCCTGTATTGACAGTGGGGATTGTCCCAACCCAGGTGCAGGGCCTTGCATTTGGCCTCGTTAAACCTCACGAGGTTCACCTGGGCCCACTTCTCCAGCTTGCCCAGGTCCCTTTGGAAGACATCCCATCCCTCTGTCCTGCTGACCACACCACTCAGCTTGGCGTCTTCTGCAAACCTGCTGAGGGTGCACTCAATCTCACTCTGTAAATCATTGATGAAGATATTAAACACCATTGGTCCCATAATGGATCCCCGAGGGACACCAGTTGTATTGAATTAAGGGGATTAACCAACCAAAAACCACTGTGTTGAGCTAAAAAACAGTAAAATCAGTGAAGGGCATATGTCTGCTTTTGCTGGAATGACACTTTAAAAACTGTAGAAGGAAATAACTATTTGCTGGTACAGAGAAATGAAAGGTAAAATCTCAAGTAAACAGGGTATAGTTAGTGTTTGGGCCTTTTTGCCTTTCTTACAATTCTTCTGCCTATCATGCTGAGAGATGCATTACCTTATCCTCAGTGCTGCCTCTAGACATATCATGTGTAAGAAGGTCATTGTGAGCAGCCAACATGGTTTTACCAAGGGGAGGTCATGTTTGACCGACCTGATAACCTTTTATGAGGACATAACTAGGTGGATAGGTGATGGCAGAACAGTGGATGTGGTTTATCTTGATTTCAGTAAAACATCCTCACAGCTAAACTGAGGCAGTGTGGTCCAGATGATCGAGCAGTGAGGTGGATTGAGAACAGCTCAAAGGAAAGAAGTCAGAGTTGTGGTCAATGGGGGAGAGTCTAATTGGAGGCCTGTAGCTAGTAGAGTCCCTTGGGGGTCAGTACTGGGACCAGTTCTATTCAATGTATTCATCAGGAACCTGTAAGAGTGCACAGAGTGCACTGCCAGCAAGTTTGCTGCTGACATCAAACTGGCAGGAGCGACTGACAGACCAGAGGGCTGTGCTGCCGTTCACTAGGACCTGCACAGGCTGCAGAGTTGGGCTGGGAGAAATTTAACAAAGTACGAAAAGGACAAGTGTAGACTCTTGCACAAGGCAAAGAACAACTCCGTAGACCAGTATAGGTTTGGAACTGACTTGTTGAAGAGCAGTGAAGGGCAAAGAGACCTGGGGCTGTGATGGACAGAAGGATTACCGTGAGGCAGCAATGTGCCTTTGTGGCCAAGAAGCCCAATGGTATCCTGGGGTGTATTAGAAGGACTGTGGTTAGTAGGTTGAGAGAGGTTCTCCCCCTCTACTTTGCCCTGATGAGGCCACATCTGGAATATTGGGGCCTTCAGTTGAAGAGGGACAGAGAACTACTTGAAATCGTCCAATGCAGAATCACAAAGTTAATTATGGGAGTGGAACATCTCCCTTATGATGAAAGGCTGAGGGAGCTGGAGCTCTTTAGTTTGGAGAAGATTGAGAGGTGATCTTGTTAATGTTTATAAATACATGAAGGTTGAGTATCAGGAGGATGGAGCCAGGCTCTTCTCAGTGACACGCAGTGACAGGACAAGTGGCAGTGAGTACAAGATGGAGCATAGGAGGTTCCACATGAACATAAGGAATTTTTTTTCACTGTGAGGGTAATGAAACACTGGAACAGACTGCCCAGAGAGTTTGTGGAGTCTCCCTCCCTGGAGACATTCCAAACCCTCCTGGATGCATTCCTGTGTGACTTACACTAGGTGATCCTGCTCTGGCAGGGGGATTGGACTAGATGATCTATTGAAGTCCCTTCCAACTCCTCACATTATGTGATTCTGTGACAACCTGAGCTGTGAGTTATGTTATAAAGAACTCTGGATATTTAACTCATAAAGTGGGAAACCCAAACCACAGAAAGAAGAAACATCAGCTATGTCTGCCTTTGCATTTATTCAGTCATTTGGTGGACTCCTGGCAGCCACAAATGAATGTTGAATTGGTATCACATTCTTCTAATCAAATTGCTCCTTTTGTCTGTATCCCAAATAGTGCTTGGTCTTCAGCCCACGCAATGACGGCTTGTTTGCTTTGTTGTTTACAAAACCCCTTAACATGATACCTACAGCTTAACCAGTGAGCTTTGGCCAACATTTTCTAAGTGTCATTGCCTAAAGCTGGGAATTTTTTCAGAGGTGCTGAGCATCAAAACGTTTTAGAGACTTGAAGAAAGAACTGTTGCTCAGCATTTAATATCTTAGAGTTAGGGACCAGATGTTACAACGCCTACCTAGAGAGTTTCTATCATATACATACAAGTAAGGTGAATGTTTAGGATATATTAGTGACTTATGATGATGATGAGAACAGTATGGATATATTATATGTGCATAAAGTTAATTTGTCTTTTTCATTCTGTCTTCAGAGGAAATTGTAGATGATAATTACCTGTTAGGAACGAGTTCTTGCATTAGGATATGAGTTCTCCATGTGAAAATATACAATTGTTTTGTTTGGAAAAGGCCTCTAAGATCATCAAGTCCAACCACCAATCTCACACCACCATGGCCATTAAACCATGTCCCAAGGTGCCATGTCCACATGTTTCTTGAACACCTCAACAGATGGTGACTCCACCACCTCCCTGGGCAGCCTGACCATTCTTTCAGGAAATCGATTTTTCCTAATATCCAACCTAAAATTTCCCTGGCACAATTTCAGGCCATTTCCTCCTTTCCCATCACCTGATACTAGGGAGAAGAGACTGACCCCCACCTTACTTCATGCTCCTTTCAGGGAGTTGTAGAGAGTAATGAGGTCTCCCCTCAGGCTCCTCTTCTCAAGACTAAACAATCCCAGTTCCCTCAGCCACTCCACATAAGTTACGTTCTCTAGACCCTTCACCAGCTTTGTTGCCCTTCTCTGGACATGCTGCAGCAACGCAATATCCTTCTTGTAGTGATGAGCCCAAAACTGAACCCATTATTCAAGGTGTGGCTTCACTAGTTCCAAGTACAGAGGCACAATCACTTCCCCACTCCTGCTGGCCACACTGTTGGTGATCCAGGCCAGGATGCTGTTGGTCTTCCTGGTCACCTGAGCACACTGCTGGCACATGTTCAGATAGCTGTCAACCAGTAGCTCCAGGTCCCTTTCTGCCGGGCAGCTTTCCAACCACTCTGCCCCAAACTTGTAGTATTACATGGGGTTGTTGTGACCCAAGCACAGGACACAGCACTTGGCTTTGTTAAACCTAACAAAATTGACCTTGGCTCATCAATCCAAACTGTCCAGAGCCCTCTGTAGTGCCTTCCTACCCTCAAGCAGATCAACACTCCCATCCAGTTTAGCATCATCTGTGTTGGCAGAAAGAGTGACTGGCAGTGCCCCTGCCTTAGGCTTGATGCTGTGGGAGAGTTCACGTTCTAGGACCACAGCTGTTATGTGAACAAGGTTGGTGCAGGAATCAGCACAAAAGTAATCTGATGTTTTTCAACTTTCTCTCCCTTTATCGAATAATGAAAAAAAAAACCAAACAAAAAAACAACCAAGAAAACCCTCTGTCTGTAGTGATTCCATAGAAACCCAGACTAAATCATTAATATCCATATATGCATGGATCAGCTCCTCACCAGTCAAATTGTGCCAGAAGCAGGCTCTACAGGAGTAATTTTTTATAAGGTCAGGTCTGGATTAACTGTTTTATGGAACAACATTAAGCAACAGACTTTGCTGTTGAGTCATTAGGGAAGAAATGATGCTATGTGAAAGGGTGGGCTCAACTTCAAATTTCATGTCTGAAGCCATGAGAGGTCAGGATTTTTCAGTGTGAGAAATGTAAAGTGGAGCCTGTTTAAGTGTGTCTAAGTTCCAGGATCCAAGCACATTCTTAGCATAAGAGTGTTCATTATGAAATGTTATTTTATTCAGATTTCAAACTTTGCTTCTTTTCTTGGGCAGGTTTTACTTTTGATGTTTGTCTGCAAAACTGCCTGACTCATGTTACCTAAAACAAAGATCCTCTCAAAGTCACAGTATAGGAGAAAGTACCTTGGAACAGCCTTTCCTGAGGCTTTGGTTCTTATTTTCATTCAATTTTAAACTTCAAGCATCATTAGTCTCCTAGTAAATGTGTTTGTCTTTCATGTTCTACTTGTCAAGAAGCCTCATCAAAGGAAAAAAGTTCTTGAAGTAAGACATCTATGAAGTTTAGGTCCTCCCATGCTTAGGTAGCAGTTCAGTGGTGGTTTTCAGGATAGCAGCCTCAGTCAAAAGTCTGCGTGTTGTAGCTAGGCCTGATTTTATTCTCTGACATGTGAATGACCAACATTTTGTAAGATAACCTGAGACTTTCATTGACAGTGCCCATGCAAATACATTTATCTATTCCTATCTCTCTAAAATAAAAACAAAGGTAACTATTCCTTATTTTTGCTGAGAGAGAAAGTATCTTCTGTTTACTATAGAGTTTGTGTAGGGGCATATGCCACAAACCAGCCACTGGAAGTTAGTTTCACAGAATTACAGAATTAACCAGGTTGGAAAAGACCTTCAATATAATCGCATCCAACCTATCACCTAACACCTTCTAATTAACTAAACCATGGCACTAAGTGCCTCATCCAATCTCCTTTTAAAACATCTCCAGGGATGGTGATTCTACCACCTCCTCCCCAGGCAGCCCATTCCAATGGGCAATCACTCTTTCCATGAAGAATTTCTTCCTAACATCCAGCCTAAACCTGCCCTGGCACAGCTTGAGACTGTGTCCTCTTGTTCTGTCACTGATTGCCTGGGAGAAGAGACCAACCCTCACCTGACTACAACCTCCTTTCACGTAGTTGTAGACAGCAACAAGGTTCCCTCCAAGCCATCTCTTTTCCAGGCTAAACAACCCCAGCTCCCTCAGCCACTCCTCACAGGGCTGTGCTCCAGTCCCCTCACCAGCCTTGGTGCCCTTTTCTGGACGTGTTCAAGCACCTCAACATCTTTCTTAAATTGAGGGGCCCAAAACTGGACACAGTATTAAAGGTGTGGCCTAACCAGTCTCGGTACAGGTGCAGAATGACTTGCCTAGTCCTGCTGGCCACAATATTCCTGATACAGGCCAGGATGCCATTGGCCTTCTTGGCCACCTGGGCACACTGCTGACTCATGTTCAGTTAGCTGCTGACCAGTACCCCCAGCTCCCTCTCTCTCTGTCTGCTCTCCAGCAATTCTATCCCCAGCCTCTAGAGCTGAATGAGGTTGTTGTGGCCAAAGTGCAGAACCCAGCAATCAAACTTGTTAAAACTCATGGCATTGGACTGCACCCATCTATCCAGCCTGTCCAGGTCCCTCTGCAGAGCACTCCTACCCTCTAACAGATTGACACCTGCTCACAACTCATCCACATCATCAGTGAATATATCAAACAGGACTGGTCCCAGCACTGATCCCTGGGGTACACCACTAGTGACTGGCTGCCAACTGCATGTGGCACCATTCACCACCACTCTCTGGGCCCAGCCATCCAGCCAGTTCTTAACCCAGCACAGAGTGCCCCTGTCCAAGCCATGGGCTGCCAGCTTGGCCAGGAGTTTGCTATGGGAGATGGTGTCAAAGGCATTGCTGAAGTCCAGGTAGACTACATCCACAGCCTTCCCCACATCCACCAGGCAGGTCACCTGGTCATAAAAAGAGATCAGGATGGTCAGGCAGGACCTGCCCCTCATAAGTCCATGCTGGCTGGATCTGATAAATTGACCATCCTGTAGGTGGCCTGTGATTGCACTCAGGATGATCTGTTCACAGGATCACAAGATGTCAGGGGTTGAAAGAGACCCATAGAGATCACTGGGTCCAACTCTCCTGACAGAGCAGGACCATATAATCTAGCTCAGGTCACAGAGGAACACATCCAGACAGGCCTTGAAAGTGTCCAGAGAAGGAGACTCCGCAGCCTCTCTGGGGAGCCTGTTCCAGTGCTCTGTGACCCTTACAGTAAAGAAGTTTCCCCTTGTATTGAAGTGGAACCTCCTGTCCTGTAGCCAGGTGGAGGTTGGTCTCTTCTCGCAACCAGCAACAGAACAAGGGGACACAGTCTCAAGCTGTGCCGGAGGAAGTATAGGCTGGATGTTAGGAGGAAGCTCTTGCCAGAGAGAGTGATTTGCCATTGGAATGGGCTGCCCAGGGAGGTGGTGGAGTTGCTGTCCTTGGAGGTGTTCAAGAAAAGCCTGGATGAGGCACTTAGTGCCATGGTCTAGGTGATCGGACAGGGCTGGGTGATAGGATAGACCGGATGATCTTGGAGGTCTCTTCCAAACTGGTTGATTCTATGATCCCATTCTATGATCCCACTGGCCACAAGGGCACATTGCTGTCCCATGGATAACTTGTTATCCACTAGGACTCCCAAGTCCCTCTTCACAGGGCTGCTCTCCAGCAGATCACCTCCCAGCCTCTACTGGTGCACTTTATTATTCCTTCCCAGGTGCAGGACTCTGCACTTGTCCTTGTTGAACCTCATTTGCTTCCTCTATGCCCAGCTCTCCAGTCTGACCTGGTCTTGCTGGATGGCTGCACAGCCTTCAGCTGTATCAGCCAAGCCTCCTAGTTTGTTGTCACCACCAAATGTGCTGATCAGACTGTGTCTGTCCCCTCATCAGTGTCATTGATGAAGATGTTGAACAGGACTGGACCCAGCACTGATCCCAGGGGGACTCCACTGGTTACAGCTCTCCAGCTGGACCTGGCACCATTGATCACCACTCTTTGAACTGTCTTGTAACCAGTTCCTAACCCACCTCACTGTCAGCTCTTCCATCCCACACTTTCTGAGCTTGCTCACTAGGATGTCATGGGTGATGGTGCCAAAAGCCTTCCTAAGGTCAAGGTAGACTACATCCACTGATCTCCCTGAATCTACCCATTCAGTTATGGCATCATAGAATGCTATCAGGTTAGTCAAGCAAGACTTCCCCTTGGTGAATCCATGCTGACTAGTCCTGATAACCTTCATCTTTTCCAAATGCCTTGAGATGCCCTCCAGCAGGAGCTGCTCCAGCATTTTTCCAGGGATGGAGGTGAGGCTGACTGGTCTGTAGTTTCCTGAAACCTCTTTCTTACCCTTTTTGAAGACTGAGTGACATTGGCTCTTCTCCAGTCCTCAGGCACCTCTCCTGTCTGCCACAATATGGCAAAAATGATTGAGAGAGGCAGAGTGATAACCCCAGCCAGTTCTCTCAGCACCCTTGGGTGGATCTCATCAGGGCCCATGAGCTTGTGAATGTTCAATTTGTGTAATGGATCCCTAACCCAGTCCACACTGAGCAGTGGGGAGCATTCCCTCCTCCAGGCTTCCTCTCCTTCATCCAGGGTCTGGAGTACATAAGAGAGTTCAGGCTTAGGTGTAAAGACTGAAACAAAGAAGGCATTCAGCAGCTCTGCCTTCTCCATATCCTCAGTTCTCAGTGCTGCCTCCTCCCCATTCAGCAGTGCCCCCACACCTTCCCTATTCTTCCTTTTCCTGCTGATGTATTTGAAGAAGCCTTTCTTGTTCCCTTTTACTTCCTTTGCCAGCTTCGGTTCCAAGAAGGCTTTGGCCTTCCTTGTTGCCTTCTTACATGCCCTGACTACTTCTCTATAGTTCTCCCAAGTGACAAATCCCTTCTTCCATTAATTTTAGGCTTCTTTCTTCCTTGAGATTTCTTTCAGGAGCTCCTTGCTCAGCCATGCAGGTCTCCTAGCATGTTTACCCAATTTTTTACTCAGGGGAGCACACCTAGCTTGGGTTTGGAAGGTCTTTTGAAATTAACCAACTTTCTCAGGCTCCTTTACCCTCCAGAGCCTTAGCCTATGGAATTTCTGCGAGCATGTCTCTGAGGAGCACAAAGTTAGCTCTGCAGAAGTCCAGGGGTTTAATTCTACTTGTTGGTCTGATTCTACCCTGTATAAAACTGAATTCCACCATGTCATGATTATTGTCCCTGAGGCTGTTCCTGACCATAATGTCCTCAACCAGTCCCTCTTTATTAGTTAATACAAGGTCTAGCAGTGTACCTCTCCTTGTTGGCTCCTCCACTACCTGCATCAAGAAGGTATCATAGATACACTGCAAGAGCCTTTTGGACTGGCTGTGCCTGGCTGTGTGAGCTTCTTAGGAAATATCAGGGTGATGGAAGTCACCCATGAGAACCAAGGAGTTAGCTCTAGAGGCTACCTCCAATTGTCTGTAGAAGGCCTCATCAACATCTTCCTCTTGGTTTGGTGGTCTATAGTAGACACAACAATTTCATCTCCTTTCCCACATTCCTTTCCCACAAATACACACTGTTTTATAACCTTGCATGGCACTGGGGTCAAGCTGACAGGCCTGTAATATCCTGGGTCTGTAATTTTCCTAGATGACCTGCTAGTCATTTGTCAATATCCAAGTGCCTTGACTCTTCAATAGAATTAGGCCAAACTTCACACAGTTTTGTCTTAAGGGGCAATTTCCAGCTATTTTCCAGGAGTTTATAAAAGCTTGGTTAGTTATTGACTAGGTTGAAAATAATTTAATGACTTGGAACTTGTACAGCATTTTAAAAACACACACAAAAATTGTTCTGAAGGCTGACTGTAACAACAAAAATAGTCCATGAAAAATGAAGATGGAGAAAGAAACTTGCAGTATTGTGTTGATAGAAAACACTTGCTGAATCCTTCAAAGCCTTTGTAACGTGCTACACCTGGTCTCACTTAACCCTTCCCACAGCTGATTTTCTATGGTATATTATTGCCATCTCTCTGTCTTTAAAGTGATTCAGAAGCCTCATGCATTTGGCTTATTTGATAGTTTGTGCTTGTATTTGGATGTGAATGTGTTTGATATCTAGCTTCTAATGAAAAACATTGTATCTGAAAATTGGCAAGACTGAAACAAGATTTCCCCCCCATGCTGCTTCGCTTTATTTGTGGTTTTCTCTTCCTTATTGATAGAGCCAAGCAACTACAACTCTAGAGGGGCCATTCTGGAGCTGGCTACAGAAGCTGTTAGGCTTCTTCTAAGTAGTTAAGTGTTCTTGATTCTTGTTGCATGTTTATTACAATTTTTTTCTCCTTTGTCACTCTCAGGGAGACAGTGAGTGGAATGATGAGTTTCTGAGTCAGAAGGAGTGCTAAGGCTTTTGAATTGGCTTTGTATGTGTTGTTTAATTTTTTCTGAAGGAAAAGTAACAATGAGTGCAATATGTATAGAATATATCATAGAATCATAGAATTATTTTGGTTGGAAAAGACCTCTGCTGATAACTTTTGGGTTTGCCATACCGCAGTTTGGAAGCTAACCCAGAACCCAGAGGAAAGATTTCTTTTTAATACTTGGGAGATTTTTATTTTATAGCTATGCCTTTGAAATGAACTTCTTCAGTTACTAAGGTCTTGGATATGCATTAATAAAAGAGAATGAAAAAACCCCCACCAAAATCTATTTGGTTGAGTTTAACAATGGCTTCAAAGTTATCTGAAATGATTTTCTGTTTTCAAAAGTGCTAAAGCCTCTTACTTTTTCTATACCTTTAGGCCCATTAAAAATTGTAAAAGGTGGGGGATTTTTTTTTGTGAGGGATGTGGACTCAGAGAGAGTATTTAACCATTTTTTAATTTGCCACCTTTTCCTGTTCTCTATACTGTACTTGCACACATTTTCCCCCCCGTCTGGCATCTGTCAGTAAAGTCAAGGTAGATATGCTCAAATGGGCATATATGCCCAAATTACAGTATCACAGTATCACACAGTATCACAGTATCACCAAGGTTGGAAGAGACCTCACAGATCATCAAGTCCAACCCTTTACCACAGAGCTCAAGGCTAGCCCATGGCACCAAGTGCCACGTCCAACCTTGCCTTGAACAGCCCCAGGGANAGAACTGTACACAGTACTCAAGGTGTGGTCTAACCAGTCTAACCAAATTGTGAGATTACAATAGAATTTTGCATCTTACTAAATCTGCCTATTTCAAGAAGTGTAGAAATAATTCTGAAAAATTTGGACAAAATGTAATCCAAATGAATGAATGTTAGAGAGGTTAAAAAAGTAGCTTTGAAAACAGTCAACAGCTTTGTGCATTTTGATGTCTTATCAACTTCACAAACACTACCAGTGTCACCTCAGCAGGTGACTGTAGGAGATGGAGCACAGGGAGCTAAACTTACTGTGCTTCCTTGCTATGTCTGTTCCTAGAGCTGAGAGAAAAATACATTTTGTCCCTAATTTCGAGAGCTCTCTTTCACTTACCTCCAGACAAAGAAATCTACCTGGTATTTCCTATGTTTTTCTGGGATATAGAGGTGTATTTGCAGAACATAAAGAGCTAGGATGCACCAAAGAGTCTTGAAATGCTTTGATTTCATAGAATCACAGAATGGCTTTTCTCAGAAGGATCTTATAGATCATCTATTTCCAACTCCTTTGCCATAAGCAGGGATACCTCTCACTAGACCAGGTTGCTCAAAGCCTCATCCAGCCTGGTCTTCTGCACTTGCAGGAATGAGGTGTCCACAACTTCTTTGGGCAATTCATTCCAGTGTCTCACAGTCCTCATAGAAGAGAACTTTTTCCTAATGTCCAGTGTCAGCCTACTCCACTCTAATTTAAAGCCACTGCCCCCTGTTCTGTCGCCAAATGCTGTTATACATAGTCCCTCTTCAGCCACCCACCTCATTCCTTTTCTCATTTGAGTTTAATAGCAATATGTACAGTGAGGAGAAATAAAACATTCAGACTTATATTTGGTTTTGAAGATGTTTCTGGGTTTTGTCCTCTTAATGTTGCTTTATGGACTAAGATTGTTGTATTGAAAATAACCTCAGGTGGGAAAGCACTTGTGGATATTAGGAAAGGTGTCTGTATCTGACTCTGTTCACCTTCCTTTTATAAGTAAATAGAAGTGTTATCTGAAAGCAAATTGGTAAGCTGTGTCCTGGGTGGGTGGTTTTAGTATTTGAGTGAAAGCATAAGAACCTCATACAAATGTTTGAAAATTACAAAGCTTGAAATACGTCTGTGGTGGATGTAGTTGCACTTTAAGCCACAAAGGACTCTGACAAGGTACATACTGCTGTGAGAACTGCTTATGACTGTCTGAAGTCCACTTCATATTTTTTACTGTAGTCTGGAGATTATTTGTTTACTTCCAAATTTGTGGACTTGAACATTTTAAAAGTGGTTTTACTATTTTCTGAGGCATTCTGCTACTAACTAATTTTGCTTAATCCTTAAGGTGTATAAGTGGAGCTGAATTAAAAAGTCTCCATGTACATAGAATCTAGTATTTTAGTAGTAATATAGTAAATTGTATGATAAACTACCTGTATAGAATTTTTCTGGAAAGCCTTTCTTTGACAAAAAAAAAATACATTATTCCTTCACCTGTTCTTTCAAGTAAATTTAGCACATAGTCATCTTGATGGACAGTGGTATAATAACTAGCATCTGTTTTCCCTTCAGTGGGATATCATAGAATGGCTTAGCTTGGAAGGGACCTTAGACATCATCTAAGAGCCCTGCAGAAGGACCTGGACAGGCTGGATGGGTGGGCAGAGGCCAATGGGATGAAATTTAACAAGGCCAAGTGCAGGGTTCTGCACTTTGGCCACAACAACCCCAAGCAACACTACAGGCTGGGGACAGAGTGGCTGGAGAGCAGCCAGGAGGAAAGGGACCTGGGGGTACTGGTGGATAGTAGGCTGAAGATGAGCCAGCAGTGTGCCCAGGTGGCCAAGAGGGCCAATGGCATCCTGGCCTGTATCAGGAACAGTGTGGCCAGTAGGAGGAGGGAGGTTATTCTTCCCCTGTACTCAACACTGGTCAGGCCACACCTTGAGTACTGTGTCCAGTTCTGGGCTCCTCAACTCAAGAGAGATGTTGAGGTGCTGGAACGTGTCCAGAGAAGGGCAACAAAGCTGGTGAGGGGCCTGGAACACAAACCCTATGAGGAGAGGCTGAGGGAGCTGGGGTTGTTTAGCCTGGAGAAGAGGAGGCTCAGGGCAGACCTCATTGCTGTCTACAACTACCTGAAGGGAGGTTGTAGCCAGGTGGGGGTTGGTCTCTTCTCCCAGGCAACCAGCAACAGGACAAGGGGACACAGCCTCAAGTTGTGCCGAGGGAAGTATAGGCTGGATGTTAGGAGGAAGTTCTTCACAGAGAGAGTGATTGGCATTGGAATGGGCTGCCCAGGGAGGTGGTGGAGTCACCGTCCCTGGGGGTGTTCAGGAAAAGCCTGGATGAGGCACTTAGTGCCATGGTTTAGTTGACTGGCTAGGGCTGGGTGATAGGTTGGACTGGAGGATCTTGGAGGTCTCTTCCAACCTGATTGATTCTATTCTATTCTATTCTATCTATCTCAGAGAGGCAGGGATGCCTTTCAACTAGACTACTCATAGAATCAGTTTGGTTGGAAAGAACCTTTAAGATCACCGAGTCCAACCATTATCTAACTCTACCAAGCCTGGTACTAAACCATGTCCTTCACCACCAAAGCAAACCATGCTTTGAAGGTTCCTTCCAATCCAAAGCATTCCATGATTGTACGTCCTAGGGAACATCTCCAAACCCCATGTCATCCAGCACAGAACCTGAGTGAGCTCACAGACCAGGATACATGTAACCCAGAACGATGGTTGCTCTGCTTTTCTGTTGTCGAGTCATTCAAAATTCAAAGTGCTTTTAGTTAGAATGCATTGCTAAATAGAAGACTCTGCAGGAGGAAAAATCAAGTGATAAGTAGAAAAGATGTATCCTGCTTTAAAAAAGACAATATATCAGGCTGTTCTTCTACAAACTCTGTGTTTATCTCATTGCTGGAGATGAGTAAGTAGTAGTAAAACCAGGTGCTAGTAGGTGCACTGCTGAAACGATAAAAGGAATCTGAAGAACTGCATTTCCCCAAACCAGTTAAGTAGGGCACATATGTGACCAAGTCAGGATGCTGGACGCAGACAGTGCATATGAAGGGGAGACAGACAGGAACATGGCTATTTCAGCACAATGGCAACTACCTGAGGGGTGGTTGTGGCCAGGGGGAGGTTGCTCTCTTCTCTCAGGTGGCCAGCGCCAGAACGAGAGGACACAGCCTCAGGCTGCGCCGGGGGAAGTTTAGGCTTGAGGTGAGGAGAAAGTTCTTCACTGAGAGAGTCATTGGACACTGGGGTGGGCTGCCCAGGGAGGTGGTGGAGTCGCCGTCCCTGGAGCTGTTCAAGGCAGGATTGGACGTGGCACTTGGTGCCATGGTCTAGCCTTGAGCTCTCAACCTTGAAGGGTTGGACTTGATGATCTGTGAGGTCTCTTCCAACCTTGGTGATACTGTGATACTGTG
The DNA here is from genome assembly GCA_013400475.1 of Tricholaema leucomelas. Taxonomy (NCBI): domain Eukaryota; kingdom Metazoa; phylum Chordata; class Aves; order Piciformes; family Lybiidae; genus Tricholaema lacrymosa; species Tricholaema leucomelas. The sequence goes on from WAAF01011388.1 coordinate 757,080, forward strand.
ATACTGTAACATGCTGCTTTTCTTGGATCTGCCACATTCAGTGATATTCTTAACATAGCAATCTATTGTTTCACTGAGCTACCCTGTTTCTCTGAATAGATTGGCTTGGGTTTGCTCCCTTCTTCCCTGTCTGCCACAACAGTGAAATTCTAGGAAAAAAAAAGAAAAAATTCCAGAAATGTTCATCTGAATTCTTTGACTGCCTTTAGGCTTCTTTGCTCAAGTTCTAAACAACAAATACGCTTGGTAGATGTATTCATTTTAGTAGCTGGTTCCAGTTGAATCCAGTTGAAAGCAGTCTGTTAAACCTGTAATGACAACTTCTGTCTCTTCAGATGAGGAGTGAAGCATTCTGTCACTGACTCAAGAATAATGTACCTTTTGAAATAAATGTATGCCATAAGGACACCAAATCCTGGAAATGGGCAGCAGTGAATATGCTGAAGACTAAACCCTACTTAAATAAAATTCTTATTGCAGATGTTGATCACAAATGCTTTGTTAGCAGTAGGAGATAACACTCTAGTATGTGCAAAGGGGGAAAAAAAGACCCTAATATTTTACCACTTTCTAGCTAGATTTTTTTACAATCAGCATTCATATTTTGTCACATTGTTTACACTGTGATAGGCCTACAGAGAAAGTTTTGGAAACAAGCTTTTGGATCACTAAAGTAGCTTTAACAGTTCTCCTTTATTTAGGACACAAATTGCTGTAGGTCTCAAGGTTAACTAGTGGACTGAAGATGATGAATTCTGTTGTGCTCAAAACCATTGTAACATCCACGTGGCTAAAATCCATCCACTTTGTAAGCCAATTAAGCTAGCAAAAGGTAATTTCAGAATTTGAAAGATGAACTAGCCCTGTCTGTTTTTCCAAACTAGGCTATTCTTAGAGTTTTTTTCCTTTAAGCCTGGCCTATCCATAATTTCCTTTCCTGCCTCAGTCTAGAGCTTTCTTTAAGGGAAGTTACCTTTAGATGACACCCGAACAGCTGCAGTCTGAGTTAGCCAACAAGAGAATCCTGGCATGATTTTACATGACAAGTTAAGGCAACAAAAAGTGATTTATTCTTATTCATTTATTTAATTTTCCATTTAGATCACTCTGGACTGGAATGCTTGACAGACGTGAATTATATGTTTAGCTTTGCTATTCTGTATCATTAGTATAAATTGGGTGCGAGAGAGAGAGAGCCTTATGAAGCAGATATTCCTTAGAGAGCATCCATTACTCTGGAACATGGAACTGTCCTGTGATGTGTTTTTCAAACCAAACAAAACAACAAAAACCACAACAAACTGCTGTTTGGTTGATGTAGTGTTCAATAAGAATATAAGAGTGAGCTCCTAAACTGTATTATCTCACATTTCCACTGACATTCACTTCAACTAGTAAAAAGGGAGCAGGACTGGATCCTGAAAGCTTCCTTTGCTGTATCACCCAACTGGATTGTGAGCAGCAAAAGCAATGAATTTTGATTTCTTATGGATTTGCATTCTTTCCCGAGGCCAGAGTGAATGATTAACAGATGAATCTTGTCTGCATTTCCGTCTGTGAGAATGCCAAGTTCTGTCTCTACCCACTGCTCGCCCACTGATTTTCAGGAACTTGTGTAAGGATATAATGTTCTTTTAGACGTTAGGCTTCTTACAAGATGAATTTCAAACTACCCAGCAAGCTCAGAAGTTATTCAGGGGAGGAACAGATAGGTAGGCAGGGAAATACCATGCAGAGACAAATGTTACTTTCTCTAAAACAACAAAATAAACATAGAAAAAAACCCAAACAACCAACCAAAAAAACCCCAAAGCCCAAAGAAGCCAAACAAACAAACAAAACCAATAAAAAGAAAAGCAAGACTTTCATGTGATACTTCTCAAGAATAACATTGTCTACAGCAGCATTTAAGGACTTGGATAGAAAGTCTTGCAATTCATGTAGATTGTTGAAAACACTAGGAATGGTATCTGGCCCCAGTGAAGGCAAAGGCTCAGCCAAGATAGTATATGAACTATCAGCTTCCTTTAGCATTTTTGGTAGGATGGTGAGGAATTGCAGATCTTACTGTTGGAAATGTGTGTACACCGTTTTGAATCGCACCTACATGTGGAAGCATTCCATATCTTCAGAGGTGCCAAAACTTTTGCTATCTAGCCTGGAGGTTATATCTTATTACATCTCTCTCTAGAGTAAGCTCTCGGTTTAGCTTGTATATACTATACACTGATTTAGCACTTTTTAAAATACTAGGTTTATTTTTAATGTATTGGTGTAATTACAAAAACAAATGTGTATCACTTATTCCTTTAAACCTTTCCACTGAAGTGAAATACTTCAGCATTTCTACAGCCAACCATATGATCACTTTAACACTGCATATATGAGGATTACTGCAATAAATCAGATGACTTGTTGGATAGCTTTAGCTTTGCTTCTCCTTCAAAATAAACTCTTAGTGACTTTGAAAAGGTGACAGTATAATGCTTGCAAATGCAATGGATGCAGAAAACAGCTGTTCTGTTAATAGATATTTTTAAAAGGTTGCTTCAGGTAAGGACTATTGTGGTCCTGTTTCTCATTCAGCCTCTACAAGTTATGAAATGCTTGGCTGGAGGTAGAGAAGGTAAGTAAATAAAACCACTATAGATGTATAATGCTACCATCAGAATTGATGCTGCTTATCCTTTCCACTTCTGCTACTGTAAGTACATAATCATAAGCACATTGTAGGGAATTAGACCTTTCAATTCTACATATATAGTAGAGGAAGCTGGTGTAATGTTTCCTGTCTTGCAGGACTAAATCATTGGTTGGTGTTAATTATGTTTGCAAGGAACTCTGAGATCTGAAATAAAATAATGTTATGGGCTATTGATCAGCTAAAGGCTGAAATAGAAAATACCTGACTTTCTGGAGTTTCAACATCTACAGCCTTACTCAACTCAAGACACCACCAGAAATTAATTCTGTTGCTTTTCACCTTTATTATGGATGCAATCTCATCAAGAAAAGTGACTGTCTTTGGTTGGTTGTTTTTGGGTGTGTGTGGTTTTGGTTTTTTGTGGGCTTTTGTTTATTTGCTTACTTTTGTTATAAGTTGGGTAGCTGAAGAAACATCCTGAACGTGAACCAGCAGTGTGCCCAAGTGGCCAGGAGAACCAATAGCGTCCTGGCCTATATCAGAAACAGTGTGGCCACTAGGACAAGGGAGGTTATTCTTCCCCTATAGTCAGCACTGGTCAGGGTGCACCTTGAATATTGTGTCCAGTTCTGGGCTCCTCAATTCAAGAGAGATGTTGAGATACTGGAATGTATGAAGCTGGTCAGAAGCCTGGAACACAAGCCCTATTTTAAGGCCAGGCTGCATGGGGCTCTGGCCAGCCTGATCTCGGGTACTATGTCCCTGCCCATGGCAGGGGGGTTGGAACTAGATGATCCTTGTGGTCCCTTCCAACCCTGACTGATTCTATGATTCTATGATTCATTGCTGTCTACAACTACCTGAAGAGAAGTTGTAGCCAGGTGGGGGTCGGTCTCTTCTCCCAGGCAACGAGCAACAGAACAAGGGCACACAGTTTCAAGTTGTGCCGGGGGAGGTATAGAGTGGATGTTAGGAGGAAGTTCTTGACAGAGAGAGTGATTGGCATTGGAATGGGCTGCCCAGGGAGGTGGTGGAGTCACCGTCCCTGGAAGTGTTCAAGAAAAGCCTAGATGGGGCACTTAGTGCTATGGTCTAGTTGATTGGATAGGGCTGGGTGATAGATTGGACTGGAGGATCTTGGAAGTCTCTTCCAATCTAGTTGAGTCTATGATTCTATGAAGTGTCTGTGAGCAGGACTACAAACAAGTACGCTAGCTCAGTTAGTGTTTATTTCCTGATACCCTACTATTATTGAATTTTAAGCCATTTATCTTTTCCTTTTCCAAGATGTGACTCCCTGAAGTATGTTTCTCAGGTGCATTGCAGCTCTGTGGTACAAAACAGAGACGGAACATGCCTGTGTTTTCCTTCAAACTTCACCTCATAAACATTGTGCAAAGACCCCATGTAAACACCCTAACTGAGCTTTTAAATTTGCCATAGACTTATTGTTTAATAAAGTTAAGATCTTACAGATGCCAATAAGCCAGTCTTTTTTGTGAGCAGAGCAAAATGAAATCTGGACATAGATAAATTAATGCTAACAGTTTCAAAGATTCATATCCATGGAAAACTCTGAAAGGTGTCTCAACAAATACTGTGAAAAACATTATCTAATCTATACTTATGACACTATGAGGAAGACATTTGCCTTCTCTTAGGGAGCACTTGTCACAGTGGGAGAGGTGTGCTCTTCTACTTCTGGCTTCATTTGTATTAGGAAATTACCTGAGTGTCTGGTAATAGAGTATTTTGGTTTAAATGCAAAACGCTTTAAGGTTGGGCTGTAATGTTGACAGGTCTTTGAATCACAGTGTGCTCTGATAAGGGCCTAGATGATTTAGTTGAGAATATAAAGCCCTTTAACTCAGAGGCTGCTTTCTTATTATACACTTAAAAGTGTCAAAAAGAAGTATTGATCCATGACTGAAGTATTACTGCTTTTTAAATACTTCCTGGAATTTTACACATTAAGTTATCCTCTGTGTGGAATACACTGCTTGTGTGTGCATGCACAAAAAGTACCTATGCTCCTTTGTTTGCCTCTTACTGTTTCCTGCCCTGTCCCATATTCACAGGGCAGGAAGAAAGACAAACTTGTTCCCTTTTTGAAACCTTTTATTTGGTTTTGGTCTGGCAAGGAAGTGACTCAAATGAAAAATGTGTTGGCATGTCCAGGGATCTGTGAAATCAGTCAGAAATCAGACAAATCACTTAAGGAATTGACTGCAGGAAATACGCTACAAAATAATAAAGCCACCTTGTTGCTGCTTTATCTGTGTTTCTGTACTGGAATCTTTCCATTATGTACTCACAGGAAAGGCAGAATCTGAGTTCCCCTAACAAACCAATAAAACATATGGGGTCTATTGCACAGAAATTTACACATAGTTGACATTTAATATGAAATTTTCAGTAGACCTTACGATGGTCCTGGAAACCTGCTTTAAAAACTCTGTACCCTGTCTCCACGATACATGGTAACTATGAAACTTCAAGATGAAATCGTAAGATAAATCCAAGATAGTTCCAAAAAATGAAGGAAAGAAAGAAAGATGACAACTTAGTTGTAGCAGACCAAGTGTGGAGTTCAGGAGTGTATGCCTTTATTTCTTTATGCATCTTAAAAAGTTTGTCATTTAAAGCAAAGTATGGAGTCTGTGTCTGTGTGCATACTCAGGAAGTCCACAGGGTGCCTCTATACACAAAAGGATATAAATAAGAGGAAGTCAGGCTGTTTCCAGTAGAGTCCAATGATGGGACCAGAGACAGTGGGCACAAACTGAAACACAGGAGGTTCTCTCCAAACTTCAGGAACACTCCTTTACTGTGCCCAAGAGCTGGCAGAGGGTGCCTAGAGAGGTTGTGTCATCTTTATCCTTAGGGATATTCAAAAGCCAGCTGATGCCATCTTGAGCAACTTACTCTAGATTACCCAGCTTCACTAAGTTCCTGAGTTCCAAGTGAGTTCTTGGCAACCTGATCTATGTGTATTTGCGTCAGCAGAAGGGTTGGACTAGATGATCTCAAAAGGTCCCTTCCAACCTTAATCATCCTGTGATCCTGTGATCCTGATTAGAGAGTTCATATCTCAAAATACATCACTTTTTCTTCTTTAAGGATACCTGATAAACGTGTCCTCCTGATAAACATTCAAGCGGAGTGTTTGTGTTAGAACATCATGTTTGAGTCTGAACATCATGAACACTCTGATATATGAGGAAATTGCTAAACACTATCACTCATGTTAAAATAATTGTCGATATTACTACATACTGTGTAAGCTTTGAGGAGGTCCCTTCCAACCCAATGTATTCTATGATGCTATAATTCTGTGACTACTGAGAGGATATAAAAAATTGAGGTCTGTCTTCTCTATCAAAAACAGCTATAGGGTTTCTTTCCCGCTTCATGAAAAAACTGGGTCTTGAGAGCATGAGTTGGGGGAGGAGTAGAAATGGAAGCCCTACTCACTAGTTGCACCGCTTAGTTATTTTAGCAACTGCCAGGTGACTGGCAGAAGTGTCAGTTCTGACAGAGAAATAACCAGGTGTTACTAGCAAGGAACACTATGTTTGCCTTGTGTGAGAGTTAAAAAGTCACTGGAATTTTTTGTTAGAGGACTTGGCTATGACCTCCGTAATCAAAACTTGCCCTCTGCCCCTTACAGTTAGGTGCCATTGTCAATCATTTTACACCCAAAGAGTGAGGGTGGTTTGTGCTGCCATGTATAGAGCTGGGACATCTGTGGTCTTAGTAGCATTACTGAAATACCTGGGCTGAGCTAGTGTTGCAATAGCACAAACTAGTGAGATTTTCATCAGCTTTCATAGCCTCTCCAGCTTGTCATGGACTCCACTTATAGTTAAGTACTTTCCATGATATAGAACAATAAAGAAGCTGAGATGAGGCAGCAGCTACAAAATAAATGGCATGGAATATCAATTGTAGCTTAAATGGAAATGGTTTATGTCAAGCTAACTTCTGTTGGCAGGCACACTAGGAACAGAGAGATTTTCAATTGCTCTGTTCAGTGTATAATCCCCAAGGCTTATTGAAGAAGGTGGTTTGCACACTGTGCATGCAGAATCATGAAGTTCATGAAGTCGCTCACAAATGAATTAGAGGGCACTTGCCTTGCAAGTGTTCTGGCTGGTGAACAGAGATTCTTTTGCTAGCAGGAAAGGAAATGAGCCAGCTGGTAATTTGGCTCTGCAGTAACTCTCCAGGAGAGACATAACTGCATTATAAAGAAGATGTTTTAGATGTGACAAGATACTAAAACTAAATTACAGTTTGTTGTACTAACTTGATTTCATCCTCTTCACTGGACTGTTTCAAGGTGATGTTTTCAGTGAGCTTGGAAGCTGTTACCAAGTATATGTTCAGATGCCTGATGTGCTTATTCATGGGAATTTAGACTTAGGAAGCTTTACTTCTTTGTTTTTATCAAAGTAGTAGCTTAGAATGTGGAATTATCTGTCCCAACTAGAAGAGGACCTCTCCTATGAGGACAGACTCATAGGAAAGAGTTGGGGCTGTTCAGTCTGGAGAAGAGGAGGCTCTGACGGGACCTTCTTGTGGCCTTTCAGTATCTGAAGGGGGCCTGCAAAAAAGCTGGGGAAGGACTTTTCAGGATATCAAGGAGTGACAGGACATGGGGGAATGGAGCAAAGCTGGAGATGGGTAGGTTCAAGCTGGCCATGAGGAGGAAGTTCTTCACTATGAGAGTGGTGAGAGCCTGGCATGGGTTGCCCAGGGAGGTGGTTAAGGCCCTGTCCCTGGAGGTGTTTAAGGACAGGCTGGATGGGGCTCTCTGGCCAGCCTGGTCTAGGATAGGGTTTCCCTACCCATGGCAGGAGGGTTTGAACTAGATGATCCTTGTGGTCCCTTCCAACCCTCACCAATTCTATGATTTTATGATTCTATCCATTTACAGTAGCTGAAGTGGCATACAAGAAAGCCAGAATGGGACTTTGTATAAGGGCATATGGTGATGAGAGTGAATGGACTGAAGCTTGAAGAGAGCAGATTTAGACTGGATATTAGAAATAAACTGTTAAGAGTAAGGGTGGTGAGGCACTAGAAGAAGTTATCCAGGGAGGTTGTGGATTCCCTCTCCACGAAGGTGTTCAGGGTTAGGTTGGGTGAGCAACCTGGTCTAGTGGAAGGTGTCCCTGCCCATGGCATGGGGGTTGGAATTAGGTGATCTTTAAGGTTCCTTCCAACCCAAACCATTCTATGGCTCTACGATAATGAGAGGAAAACAAGAAAAGTACCTCAAGAAAACATTCCTCCTGTGTTCCAAGAGGCGATGGGCTGGTTCATTAGACTTTGTCTATCTGGGATGTGCTAGGGTGCAAATCTGCTAGTTTAAAGCAGCAGTGTTACATTGTTCACCCACATCTTTGTGTAATACCTGCCAAACTCTTATTATGGTGGTTTTGGGAGTGTGTGGTATTTGTTTAATTTTTTTTCTGATGATGAATTTCTAGATGAGCAGATACGTGAATTATTTGACTTCTGTGAGCAAAAGGGACCAGAAGCAGGGAAAAAGCAGCTTTCCCTTTGTCTAGATGGGAATGGAAGTGGTACAAGTGTGTAAAAGTCCTCCTCTTTTCAATTTTATGCACCTTACACAAGCTCAGACATATATCTGACTGTTTTAGTGGTTTTAGAAAGAAAAAGAAGAGAAAAGGCCCTCAAATTTTATTTCTCTCCCTTCTGAGTTTTCAGGGGAATCGTCCTTCTCTTTGTTTTCTGATTGTGCTTTTGGCTGGATAGAAATATTACAGAAAGTAATTTGCATGCATAGCTCTAAAGAAGAAGGTGTTCTTTTTTATTTTAAACGTGTAACAAAGCACTGTTGATAGAGAATACTGCGTAGACCTTGCAGTATTGTTGTAGTCTTCACCCTGAAACCAGCCCAAACTCTGAGAGGAGGCTTGCCTAAACTGCAGTCCTATCAATAAACACAACCTTCCACAGAAGCATACGGTGGTTCTTTATGTGACGGTCTGTCAGGGCACAGATTGAAACTTAGCAGAGGATACTTCATCATTTGCCATCAGAAACACTCCATGGCATGGATGAAGCTTGCTTTGCTCAAATGGGAAGAGTTTTCCAGTACCTTCACAGGTACTGCCTTTCCACAGTTCAGTGGGACAGAATTTATGGAAAGCTTAAATTTACCATTAGGTGCCCAATAGACCTTTGCTGCCCTTTCACAGAGAGCGATTCACTCAAAGAAGAAAGTACAGTGTGCTGGTGTGAGCAGTGATTACTGTGAGCCTTGTTTTTGAATGCTCCTGTGTTCAGCACTGCTAAATATTCTGAATGGAATTTCCCTCTCTTAAAAGCAACAAAGATATATATTTTTTCTATGCATGTCACAACTGAAATCCCTAAAATTATAAACTACATGTCAGTTGATGATCAGAGAGTGGTAGGGGTTGGACGAGACCTCTGTAGATCATCAAGCCCAACCCCCTGTCTAAAGCAGGTTCACCTAGATCAGGTTGCACAGGAATGCATCCAAGCAGGTTTTGAATGTCTGCAGAGAAGGAGACTGCACAACCTCTGGGCAGCCTGTCCCAAGTGCTCTGGCACCCTCACAGGAAAGAAGTTTCTCCTTAAATTCAAGTGAAACTTCCTGTGTTCTATTTTGCACCCATTGCCCCTTGTATCACTGGCCACCTCTGAAAAGAGTTCAGCCCTATCCCCATGACCTTTGGATATTCATATGCTTTTATAAGACCTCCTTTCACTCTTCTCTTTTCCAAGTTTAAAAGTCCCAGGTCTCCCAGTCTCTCCTAAGACAGTTGCTCCAGTTCCCTAATCATCTTTGTGGCCCTCTGTTGGACAGTCTCCAGTACTTCCCTGTTTCTCTTGAACTGGAAGTTTGAACTGCTCGTGCAGTTTTCTGTAGTTCAGGACAAACATTTCACAGGACTTTTGTTCTGCTTTTCTCCTTTTTCACTGTTTTTGAAGTTCTTTAATATAAAGATCTAAACTTAAGAATGTTTTTTTTTTATTCCATGTTTGCTTGTTTTACTCTCATTTACTACCTTTGCTTGTCTTTACTCTCATTTACTACCTTTCACTCCTCAAATCAATGATGTTGAAATATGCAACATCCAAACCAGTCACAGTAAAATATACAGGAAAATGAAGGCACTGATTTAACTCTCTGAATTTGAATTCAAATTAGGTACTGACACACCTCTTCTTGCTGGTTGTTTGTTTTCTAAAGGAGAAGTAAAAGATTTATTCAAATTACATTGACTTGTGTAAGTTGCAAGTTGTAGATACTTCCCAGATTTACACAAGTTAGTTATAGAACTGTTTCTCTTCTGGATGCTTTAAATACCTTCAAGAACAGTTGCATTTAAAGAGAAGGTTACTTTGCTGGCAAAGCGATTCTGTCAGTGACAGTATTAGAACAAATGGAAGCTGAGGCAGTTTAGGGGAAAGAGTACTCTAACAGTGCCCTTGCATCTGTAATCAGTATTAATATGTCAAAACAAAGGACATATCCAAGAATATTTCTGACCCTTCAAAGAGACAGAATTACAACCAAATTCTTTCACAATTGTTGTTTTCTTTTTGGCCAGTCTTTTGAGTTTGGTAATGGAAACGTAATCCTTTGCTGATGCAAACTGTTTTGCAAGACCAACAACTTAAACGTTCCCCTGCTCAAATTTGAAGGACGAAAAAAGATATTTAATATCTGTTGTTCTTCTAGGAAAGCACTCCCAAATGCTCTGGTTAGGCCCCTTCAAGGCAAAGATAAACTTCTAGTTCACAAACGGTATTTAGCAGGAACTATAGTACAATGTTTCCATCAAGGTATCAGACTTGGACTGTTAGAAGGGTACATAACTCAATCTGTCGAGGTTAACACTCAACACTTCACAAACCACAGTTAAATTCCTGTCTTAACCTGACTCTTTAGCTGTCTAGAAACACCCAGGCCATATTTGGTCTGTGGTTCCTTATGACTCACAGCTTTTGCAGGAACTGCAGGGGGATCTTTGCGAGCACACAAGGATTTTATGATGCTGAGCTTGCACACAGCCTATGAATGGGAATAAATCTTTTCCCACAACAGTTCTTTCAGTAACAGAACTGCTTGGAATGAGTTTGGTGTGGGCTACTGCGTCTATAGCATGACTGTACTTGCTGCCTATGAGTATTTTACCTATATGTGGATACTGTCCTGAGTACATCCGTACATCACAGATGGTTAGTTTTGTGTTCAGTAACTGCTGGATCAAGAAGATCTAAGTATGCTTCTACTTTTTTTTTTTTTTTTCCCCATGCATCTTTCTTATGTTCACTCATTTAAAGAGACAAATCACTAGTGACATGGTACATGGTGAACTTTTCATTGCAAGATCCTACATTGCTAGACCTCTTTCAAAAGTCCTTCTAACCTTATGTGAGACAGTCAGAATTTGGCTTTAACAGATTCTCTTCCTGAAGTTCATACTGAATAATTATTATATTAAAAATGTTGAAAGGTAACTAAGCACTTTTTACATGCATTCTTCCCATCTGGCACACAATGAACAGTAAACAAAATGAGGCTACTAGACTGTTCTCCTAAGTTTTTCTGCTGTAGATTTCTATACTGAGAATGACTCGGGGACTTGAGCATCTCCTCTATAAAGAGACTGAGCAATCTGGGTCTGATTAGTCTGGAGAAGAGAAAACTGAGAGGGGACCTGATCACTGCTGTCTACAATTACCTGAAGAGAAGTTGTAGCCAGGTGGGGGTCGGTCTTTTCTCCCAGGCAACCAGCAACAGAACAAAGGCACACAGTCTCAAGTTGTGCCGGGGGATGTCTAGGCTGGATGTTAGGAGGAAGTTCTTCCCAGAGAGAGTGATTGGCATTGGAATGGGCTGCCCAGGGAGGTGGTGGAGTCACCGTCCCTGGAGGTGTTCAAGAAAAGACTGGATGAGGCACTTAGTGCCATGGTCTAGTCGACTGGATAGGGCTGGGTGATAAGTTGGACTGGATGATCTTGGAAGTCTCTTCTGGTTGATTCTATGAAAAATCTATGAAATATATACACATATCTGAGGGGTGAGTGTCAAGTGGATGGGCAAATCTCATTTCGCTGCTCAGCAGCAATAAGACAAGGAGCNAATCTCATTTCGCTGCTCAGCAGCAATAAGACAAGGAGCAACAGCTACAAATTGGAACATAGAAGGTTTCACCTCAACATGAGGAGAAACTTCTTTGCAGTGAAGGTGATGGAGCACTGGTACAGGCTGCCCAGAGAGGTTGTGCAGCCTCCTTCTCTGAAGACTTTCAAAACCTGCCTGGATGCATTCCTATGTGAACTACCTTAGGGGATCCTGCTTTGGCAGGGAGGTTGGACTCGATGATCTCCTAGCTGAGTGTCCTCTTTGGATTCCTGAAAGGACCTGACACCAAGGAAAATGAAGAATTCTTGAAAGGAAGAGGAAATAAGAGACAATAAATACTTGCCTGAACAGAGTGAGGAAAATCCTCCCTGATAGAGTATGCTAGGATATATTCAAAGGAAATTCTGAAATCTCCCCTCTTCAGGGACTTCAAAAACTAAGTACTAGAAAATGTATTTCAGGGAACAAAACTGCATTGGCAGGAAAATTGGATGGATGATCTAATTATTTTCCATCTTTAACTTGTCTACATCTATGAACAATCCAAATCTTGCTAGCTGCACTTTTTCTTAGTAATTTCCAAAATATTGTTGGGAATGGCTTCTTTTGAAAGAAGTAATAACTGTTGTAATTCATCAGTCCTGAGACTCAACAAGTTCTGAACTTTTCTATAACGTGTTCTTTCCAAAATTGTGACATGCTAGGAGTAGAGCTAAGCTCAGGCAACTGTGAAAATAGTTGCAGCTGGTTTCTACAATGTATGTCTGCAGCTTTTTGAGGGCAGTCATACTGAAGTTTCTAGTAGCTTGGTATTACTAATCTTCTGCAAGTAAACTCGTGGAGTTTGAATAATAATCTTTCAAAAGCCTTGATGCAAATTCCTTCATTCTCTTGCTATCATAGATTTTTCCTGGCATATAATGCCAAGTATCCCAGTATCACTATGGATATGAGTTAGTGGGAGCATAGTTTGTGAAAGGCAAGCACACACCACCTATGTCTTCAGCAGATTTGGTAGCATGGATTCATTGCAGAAGGGAAAAGAAAAACAGAAGACATTTTTGCAGAATTGTAAATTTTATGGGTTTTTGTGTTGTGCTGTTCACCTATAAGGTTTAAGATTTTTTTTTCACTTGTTCAAAGAGCTTTCAGGTTCTCCATCTATAATTACAGTCCAATTACATCAGAGTTCATATATGGTTCATATACGACTATTGATTTTACTTGAATGTTTATTTGTGCCTTTCTCCCAAAATATGAGGATGTGTACACCTGCATAATTAAAAATACATGGTTTAGCAAATCAAAGATGAAATATCAGCAGACACTTAATTTTGTCCCAGTGTGGCAGGTATAACATAAAAGATTGACTTTAAGTACAGTTACCAGACTGCATTACCTGTAGCTGCTTTGAATCAGCACCACAGGACACATGAACAGATCAGGTAAGCAATGTGAATGTTTCTTATGGTTTAGCATCAGGAATGTAAATTCTCTAATAAGGAATTTGTATAACTCTATCCTTGAGTTCAATGAATATTGATAAGCAGTCTTCAGCATGCCATTACTTAACAAACAGTAATCAGTTTATCATTCCAATTCCCCTGCTAAGGAGTCTCTCAGTATGTTTTCATAAAGAGGAATTGAGGTACACAAATAAGACTCAGACTTTTATAAGGAGTGGGTGGCTGGACTCCTGTTCAGTGGAAATACTCAAAGTTATGTGCCTGAACAATGTGGGTACAAATCCCACATTCAGGTCTTGCACTGTGTGTTCTTCTTGACACATGTGCTAACTTAACCCCAGAAACATCTTGCTTAGTAAGTCAGTAAGTAAGATAGTGCAGTCTAAAAGCGAAATGTCAATGTTAACTCTCATTTAGAAGCAATACTAAGAAACCAAATCTAAGTATCTACCTGTAAAGGACTCACTTTGAAACCCAAGATATTACAATGACTTGTCTGTGATAGACTTTCAAGGCTGCAATTAATGCTGAGAGCCAGTTTGCTTTCACTAAACTCATAAAACTGCTAATCCCTTTGTGGGGAACTTGAGTTAGTCATCACAATGAGAAATAAAATTTTTGAACTGTCCATGCTAGAATTCATGGAGTAATTTGAGAAAACAAACATTCATTTAGCTCCTGCTCCAGTGAAACTATTATGATGCACTCAAAATAGGAGCATTCAGCACTAACACAGTATGGTCTTAATCAAGACAAATTTACTGTGAGCCAGGGGTCACCAAAAATGGAACAGGAAGCTTGCAGCTCTCCTTCTGAGCTTGGGTAAACCTTCTCAGCAGTTTTGTACATCATAGCAATGCCTAAATGAAAAATCAGTCAAATTTTAATTTGCCTATAAACTGTCCCATATGCCATTAATGATTTGTGAGTCAATTATTTAGTATATTTAGATCTTTTAAAATAATGTTGTTTTAATTAGATGTAGCTGGGGAAAATAGTTTCAAGGACTAAGCTAATTAATAGTTGAAAATATGTGAAAAAAGTGATAATTAATCTTTCAGATTCAGTACTAGTAAAGTCACCCCTGAAAGAGCTTCATAGAGTACATAAAACTGCTGAGTTGGTTTCAAATCAGTTTAACATTTGTCTAAATCACAGAACTTTTTCTAAGAATCTTGGCTCTATTTTTTGCTTGGCTATTTGAATAGTTCTTTGGGTTTTGGAAGATTCTTCTTTTGAATTGGAAATATTTTCAGCCTTTAAAGAATTCCTGCAACTTTTGTGCAGCAGAAGTTTAACTATCTTGAATCATTCCAGTAAGAAAAACACATCTCTGTTTCTTCTCTACATATCCAAAATTTAAAATCTGCTCCTAGCCACTACAAAAGGAAAATTTTATTAGAGAAAGGTGTTCAGTTGTTTGGGTAGTTTTGTTTGTTTGGTTTTTTTTTAATGTTAGTTTTGGTTGTTGGTTTGGTTTTGTTTTGTTATGTAGCTATTATTTTGAGTAACACATCTCTAAATTTAGGCATCTAATGAGAGGGAGTGTTCCTTTTTTTCAAATAATGTTTTTTGTAACTGTTGAGGCTAGCCTCATTCTACAAAGTGGGAGAGTGGAATTCTTCAGCCTGCTTCAAGCTATGTGCTTGAATCTCTAAGCATTTTGACAGCCTTATATACTTTCTCCCTGCCCGTGAAAAACCACAAATTTCCTATCAAGGATGTGATTTCAAGTTCACTGAGCTGAGAGACTTTATTTGAATACAGATAAAGCACTTAACATTTTTATTTACCCTTCCTTAAAATGTGCCTGTGACTACTAAAACAAGGGGCTTGTTATGTACACATATAAAATATTTAATAGAAAGGAACTAGTTCTCCAGCTTTGAATAAAAGACTGCACAGAGAAACTTTGCCAGATGAGAGCAGATCGTTAAGTGCTTTATGAGAAATGTCTTGGCCTATTCTAGTTACTGATGGAACTTGCTTTCCACTTCAGTGAGGCCAACATTTCACAGTTGGATGATGCCCTAGAGATTATCAAGAACACTAAGAAAAATTTCCCATCATCTCTGATTAACTACCCAGAGTAACAGATGTTCCCGCGGGCAACTTTGTCTCAGCTATAGATAAGCACTGCTATGTGAATTTTAATGAAGTGCAAACTCTGCAACAAGCAGGAGAAATTTATCATTGCAACCATCTCACTTTATAGTCACTGCTATACAAGACATGTACTAAGTTCTATCTATCTAAATAAATAATTAATATATATATATATATACACACTTAGCCAGCAGTGTGCTCAGGTGGCAAAAAAAACTACAGCATCCTGGTCTGGATCACCAATAGTGTGGTCAACAGGAATTGGGAAGTGATTGTGTCACTGTATGCAGCACTGATAAGGTCACACCTCAAATAATGGGTTTAGAAGGACATTTTGGTTCTGGAGCATGGCCAGAGAAAGGCAACAAAGCTGGTTAAGGGTCTAGAGACTAAGTCTTATGAGGAGCAGCTGAGGGAACTAGGGTTGCTTAGACTGGAGAAGAGGAGGCTGAGAGGAGACCTCATCACTCTCTACAACTCTCTGAAACCAGGCTGTGGTGAGGTGGGGGTCAATCTCTTTTCCCTAGTATAAAGTGATAAAATAATAGAAAACAGCCTGAAATTGTGATAGGGTATGTTTAGATTGGATATTAGGGAAAATTTCTCCAATGAAAGAGCGGTCAGGCACTGGAATAGGTTGCCCAGAGAGGTAGTAGGGTCACTGTCCTGTCCAAGAAATGTGTGGACATGGCACTTCGGGACGAGGATTGTGCTGAGTTAGTTTAAAGTTTACTGGCAGTGGATATGAAACAAGGAGTCCAATTGAATAAGCAAAGGACATGCATCAAAACTGCTCACTTTCCATCATAGGAGTGCACATATGTGTTAGTACATGGAAACCTATACAGTGTAATCACAGCCTAGGTTCTCTCAGGTATTCATATCTCATCTGAGCCTACAGTCACCCCATAAGTTTAGGAAAAAATGATCATGTTTTTCCATAGTCAATGTGGAAAGACTTCTCCTAGAATGTTAGCTCACTGCATTACAAAGAACTCAAAACTTCTAGCACCATGTGTTCTTGCTGGCAGCCTTGTAACATAAAGCTAGAATAATAGTCATTGCTCTCTAATATTGTAATGCTAAGAACTTCAGTTACTGAATCAAGTGTATTTTAGGGTAGGGAGGATAAAATGAACACAGACACATCCTAAAAGGGTTTAGCAGAAATTAATTTCATGTATCAGTTATTTGTAGAGGAATTCAGGGAATTGTACTAGCATGAGTAGAATGGATTAGAGATGTCTCTCTGGGTTTTTTTATGGATACATTCATAGTATCATACTATGATACCCTAACCCTAACCCTAACCCTGATACTATGAGAAAATGAATGTATCCATAAAAAACCCAGAGAGACATCTCCAATCCATTCTGTAACATGACTAGTGATTTTTTCCCTTTCTTTTAATAGAAACCCCACACCTCTTTTTTTTTTTATAATTAGCTATCTATTTTCTTTGACATTAGTAAGTACTTTAAATGCATTATCCAGTAGGAAGATGCAAATAGAAATTAAAAAAAAAAAAAAAAAAGAAAAAGAAAAAGACTACTCTTTTGTTGTAATTATGGTAGAACATGTAATTAACTCATGAATATCATGACCACATCTGATTAGAACATTGAAAATAATTAATAAATTCAGATCTTTTGGTAGATTTGGGATACAAGTCCTTCTTCACTTGGTTAAAAAAAAGCCAAACATTTGCTTTCCAAACATACCTTTCCTTAATTATTTTCTCATAACAGAAGGGAAAAAAAGGTATTTAACTACAGAAATTAAAACTCATTTGGGTTATGTTTTTGGTTTGCTAATTCATGCTTTTCATTGTCTTCCTCCTTTCCATTCCTAAGTTGAAGAACTGTTTTTCTTCAAACTGATGTGGAGGCTGTATATGTTTTGAACTGGAATAATAGAGACACAAGTGTCTCTTAAAATCTTCATCAATATCATAGAATCATAGAATAGAATGGTTTAGGTTGGAAGTGACCTCAAGGATCATCCAGTTACAACCCCCTGCCATAGGCAGGTACACTAGAACAGGTTGCTCAAGGCCACATCCAACCTGGCCTTGAACACCTCCAGGGAAGGAGCATCTACAACCTCCCTGGGAAATCTGTTCCAGTGTCTCACCACCCTCACTGTAAAGAACTTCTTCCTAACATCTAGTTTAAATCTCCCCTCTTCAAGTTTAAACCCATTACCCCTCCCGTAATTACTCCAGGTGGGGTCTGACGAGAGCAGAGTAAAGGGGGAGAATCCCCTCCCTTGCCCTGCTGGCCACACTTTGCTTGCTGCAGCCCAGCACACAATTGCTGTCTGGGCTGCACATATACACTGCCGGCTCACGTTGAGCTTTTCATCATCTCAGACCCCCAGATCCTTTTCCCCAGGGCTGCTCTACAGCCACTCAGCCTGTGTTTGGGACTGTGCCGACCCAAGTGCAGGACCTTACACTTGGCCTTGTTGAATGTCATAAGGTTGGCCTGGGCTCACCTCTCCAGCCTGTCCAGGTCTCTCTGGATTAGCATCCCTGGATGCCAATCCTCCAAGAACTCCTCTGTGATGAGGGAAGCATGTTTTTCCTCATTTTATAGATAAGTAAACAAAGAAGTGGAGAAGCTACATAATCACAAACCCAGACAGACGATCTCTCATATTTGAGATGGAAAGGCAGAAAGGGGTGGTGGGGTTTTTTTGTTGGGTAGTTTGGGGTTTTTTTTGCCTTTTTTTTTTTCAAGGCCAGGAAACCTCCCAGAATTACTACTGAGTTTATCCTGGGAAAAGATCTGATGATTCACAAGTGTCTCTTGAGCTGCCAGTCTTTTCACTTTGCTTGCTGTGCATGTAGTGCTGCCCATCACCTGTTGTTAATTATAACATCCTATAAATCTAACGTTAGAAGACTAGCAGCGAGAACTTGGTGCATGCACTGGCTTAATGGACACTCTAGGAACAAAATAATTTTTCAAGAGCTTATTCCTGGATGAGCTTCTATGAATCTGGCATTGTCATGAACTGATATTTCTATTAAGAAAAATACTATTGGATGCCTTTAAACAAATAAGGTCCTGGCTTTATACAACCATTGTGGTTTGAAACACCCTATGAGAAAAATACTATGATGGGAAGCTATCATTTAATAAATCAAAATAGCTTGCTTGGTAATAAATATTTTTCTTAGAAACCACAATATTCTCTTTCCTACAGATTGTATGACTTCCCAGTTCCTGCATTTCTTGACATTACTGGAGTAACAAAGGAACGTGGGATGGAATCAGTATGGTGGAATCATTCAGTTCAGTTGTGCCTACACTGTTGTTAGAACAACTTAACAATGTGTGACTTCAGGCACGGGTGATCAGATTCTTCCCTTTTTCTGGTAGCCGCCGTTTGGCTGAAGTGAACAGTACTACCTTTTTGAGATGAGGAAAGCTTCTAGTTTTGACTAAATGACCTTGACTTCATTTCAGCTTTATATTGTACAAAGGGATAAGCAATACTTCCATCTCACAGGCAAGAAACTATTTCTCATATTGTATGAAATCTGAGCATTAAAAAAACCCAAGAAACAAACTGTAAAAAAATCACACATATCATTGCTATTGACTCTACATTTTGTGTTGGCTGCTCTTCAGATAATTTCTAGTTGAATTGATAAACTTGCCTTTGAAGTTAGAAATGAAAAGAAAGCCAATATTAAGCAAAAATTTTAAATAACAGTTTGAAGAAAGGAAACACACAAAACTTTGCATTCTGCTGTTACTGACAGCAGTTTAAATCCAAACCGGGTCTAGGCATAACTGCTGTAAAAACACATGCACATAAATAAAATCTATAAGAAATATACTGTTGCCTATACACAGATTTATTCTCATTCTTGCTGCCATAAAATATCAACCTGACTGGGCTCTATCTATTGACATTACCAAAGACTGTGAGTTCCTCCAAAACATTTAGTGACACATTGCTAAAACATATATATTCACTTGCATGGTTGCATGTACTCACATGTGAAACCATACACAAGTTTCACTTAAAGAATAGAAGGAATAAATCCTTCTCCTATAAATAATACCACTCAGTACAAAGTCCTTCAAGATTTCTAATGTCTGCTAAGAAAGTAATAAAAATAGTATAAAATTCTGGGGATTCAGCTGGTTTTACTGGGATCCCTTTCACAACACACTTCTCATGCAAACTATTCTTTCATGTATTTGTTCCACAACTATTCAGTATTCCACTGCAAGAAGCTTTGTGTTCTTGGGTGAGAGATTCTTTTTAGAACGAAGTGCAATGTGGGTACGAATTTATTTATATAGTTTCAATGACTTTTTGGCTCTACTTGCTAGTAAAAATATGGTTTTGATTATCCTTACAACTATCCAGCCCGCTCTAGGAAAGTTGAGCTCTATCACTTTTTACTATCCACATGACATACTGTGCACTCTAGCTGAGATCCAAGGTACTGTACAGTGGACTTGCATCAAAAGAGAAACTGTTGCAACAAACCTTGATTGGAAGCTGAAATGTAACTTGAGGAATATTAATAACAGAAAAGTATTGAAAACAGAGTTCTGGTTTTAGGCAAACAATTTCTCAGTGGTTCAAAATTACAGTTTAGGAGACAGATAGGACAAAAATTGCTGAAAGTATACAGGAAATATTATGAATCCTTGGGAAAAAAAAAAGAATAAATTGGAGTAATGTTTGTTTAACAGGCAGGCTTTAAATTACCTCAAAGAATTATGTGCCACGTTGGTTACTGCCTCGCAATAAAATTCCATTGCTTTGAAAGCAAATGTGGAGCCTGAGGCAGCTAACAGATATACAAGAATATACCTATCCTCTAACTGATCTTCCTGTGCACCTATCTATGGTTTTGCTTTGTTTTTCTTTTCCTCTTGTCTGCAGTGGTTGTTATATAACTTACTGAAATCTGATCTAAACCAAGATATGCATTTCTAGAAGACTTTTTTTTTCTGTAATAGGGTAGAAAAGGAAGCTGCAAAGCAAAACTGCAGCTTCTTTAAAGTTTGCATTAATATACTGTGAAAGGTGTGTAATTCTATTAGGGCAATGGACAAAAACCTAACAGTATCTTGCTTACTGACAGACTGATACATTAAAGAGTGAAAACTAGAAACGTGAAATGTTTTAAAGTTAACCTGCTTTTCCACATCTTTATGGCTCAGTGGCTGGACTCAGAGCCACCTTCCTTCCCTCCCNCCTTCCTTCCTTCCTTCCTTCCTTCCTTCCTTCTTATACACTTCTGCAAGTAAGTGGTTTCTCGCCTGCATCCAAGTATTGTAACATGCTGTGACTACATCAGGTCTGCAGTGGGTAAAGTTCTGCTCTTGAGGAAAAGTGTGGCACTATTAACCAGTGACAGATAGGCTTTCATAAATGGAATTTTTCAGGCTGTGTGAATAAAATTTATGAAATAATCCACTGTATTGGGCACCCATCCCACTAAGTTTGTGCCTGAAAAACAGTTGATGTCTTTGGCAAAGCCTTCCTCTACGGAATAATACCCTTACATATTCTGGCATTGCGGGTGAAGTTCTCTCCTCATCTCTGGCTTGGGGCTTGTATTGTCATGGAGTTTCTATGCTGCCTGGCAAATTAAGATTTTTGACATGATCCTCTTCAATGCCAGTAATTTTCCCCAGGAAATGAATCTTTGAAAGACTTGTTAATTGCACTATTTCGGCATTAGATGTTTTCACTAGTTATGCTCTCTCTCCTCGATGATTTTAGCTTTTAATGCCAGTGCAGCAAAGAATATAGTCTCTGACATAGCCATAGTGGTTGTACAGTAGTTTTTTAACAGGCTCTGAATCTAGGCTGTTGCCTCTGTCATGGTGCTATTCCCTCTATGAAGTAAAATAAGCTGACACTCAACAGTTGTTTCTAAAACTCAGTTCAGTGTGGTCACCTTAAATAATGCATTCTTGCTAAATATATATTAATAAATGGGGCCTGCATCTCTGTGCCTGGTAGCAAAAGGATTAGTTCTCACGTCTTCCACATCAACTAATGCTGTATGTATAATGTTCTGCCCAGAAATGTTTTTATTGGCAGGGAATAGAGGGTGGGAAGGCATCTTTTTTTCATTCTTTTAAAATAATTGAATTGTTAGGAAGAAAATTACCTCAGCTTAATAGAAGAGTATTTCACTGTGCTGGTTCTGATATCCAGACTCAACATCCAGTAATGAAGAGACCATAACAGCGCTGAGTATGAAATTTGAAGAATTCTGACAATCTGTGGTTTTTTTTTTTCTAGAAAGAGAAGGAAAGAAAATAGGTATGTTAATACTCTTCAAAATATGCAGGACAGCAGTTTGGTTTTTTTTACTGTACTTGAATAGATAAGCTACATGAAATTTATTTTACTTTCCTCTTTTAACTTTTTTTTTTCCCCCAGAATCGAATGTTAACACATTATACAAACATGAAATGGCACAGGAAAACTGTTAAAACCTGTTGCTCAGGTTACAAAGACACCATGAAAGGCTCACATTTTGTTTTATTTTTATGAGTAACATTGTCTGCATTCTCACATTATGCTTATGTTAGCTCTAGAATTCATACTAAAGTGTGATTCCCCCCCCCCCACCTTTGGACTGCTTTGTTTATTAGAGTATTTATTTCTGCTTGTGCAAAACTCATTTTTATCTCCTTAACAGCAGTCAGTTTAAAGCTTGCTCAGAGTTTTGAACAAACAAAAGCTGTAATAGTGAGAGAGAAAACAGAAGCATTTCACTGTACAGTGAAAACTCTTTGGTTTAGCATAGAATATCAGATAACAACAAACTGCATCAACGAGAGCCTAAAATCTAAGCAGTTTCCCCCCTGCTTCATAACTAAGTCAACAGCTTTGAAATTTGTACTGCTCTCTCATGAAAACATTTTTCCACTCTGCCTTTTCCAAAAATCAAGAGTTCAAAGCAAAGCAACTACATGTTAGAAAAGAACAAATTTGCCATGACTCTTAAAGACATGAGTCAGTGTAGTCAGCTTTCTTGAGGGAGGAAAGAGTTATGTTTGCTGTTAAGGCAAGCTTTGCAGTACAAAAGTTTTGTTTTAATAATTTTATATATATTGTTAAAATTATTTATCCACACAGATGTTCTGAGGGTGTAACTCATGCTTTTTTATCACTGATATATATATATATATATATTATTTATAACTAAAGTGTGCAACTTTTCTCCTCAGAAAGCAAAGCATTAACATCCTACATTGTACAAATGAAGAAATGCAATCATTAAGACACATAGTTCAGTATTATTTAGGATACTTGTGGCAGTGTGTAAACCTCTGCTGATCCTCTTTACGCTGAAGAGTGCTACTGTTGTTCATGGGAACGGTGCAAGCAAGATGAGCAGCATGTATGCCAAGGACAGAGACAAAATGAGATGGCTTTGGGCTGTTGTGGGTAAACCAACTTCCATCTGGAATAAAAAGCATGTGATTTTGTGCCCTCTTAAATGTGAGGTGTAGAACACAAAATATTAAGCAGCTGAACTGCTCCATGTAGTTTTTAAAGCTGTCTAGGAAACTTGGAACACCATTTCCATTTATTTGGAACAAGTGGCTGACTCATTTGTCTGCCTTGAAAAACCTCTGCTTCTGTTGCTGAGTGAAACAAAATGGATATTCTGAAAGCAATTCCTCTTGTACAACAGCAAAGAAATGCAGAAAGTCACAGAGTTCCTATGGATATTGAGTCTGGCTATCCCTGAACATATGACCTAACAGGAATACCTCTATTAGGTACTGCAGTAGCAAAAGTCTTGCTCTTTGTGGAGACAAATCTGGGGTAGGTAGATCGAAGACCTGCTTTGGATCTGGACCTTTGACACAGAATGTCATATTCAGTGCAATAGAACCAATACCAGAAAATCCTTGACCATGGAAAAAACTGACATCTGCAACTGTATCCAACGGCTTAGGCTTCATAATATGTAAAGATGTATTAGGACATTCCCTAAGAGCAGTGGGAAACTTAATCTGCCCCCCGCAATTCTTTTAACAAATACAGATTAGACATGAGGTATTGTATTTTTTATAGATGCCTCTTTCTGTTGCTTCTCTAAGATGACACCTGAAAGGACCTTAGATGATAGTTACCTGTAGTCATAAATGCTCTTTAGCCTTTTTAAAATCCTGTTATTTCAGAGGGGGACACCAAGAGGTTGTAATGTAATTAATACAAAGGGCTTTAAAACCTTTTCAATAGGAAAGTTTGTATTTTTCATTTGTCTGTATGAGAGCCCTTAACTAATTGTGCCATTGAATTTAATGTTAGGTATGAATGAGATTGTAGAAAATAAAGAGACAAGGTAATGGAGAGTACCAGAGTTAGTTATGGCTGATGCAGGCATATCACACTGGTTACAACGGCTAGAAGCATCAGGCAAATAGAGAGAGGAACAGATGACCTTCTGGGTAGATAAACCATGTTTTGACAACCTTTGGGACAAAGACAAAAGTGAACTCTGCTTGATAGACAGACTAATTTAATTTTCAATCATCATGTAGTAGACTGTAAGAGTAATTAAGAAAGCCATACTAGGATATATCATATTGTTGAGTAGTAAGAAGCCATTAGGTGAAGTGCTTTGGTAGAAAGAGGGCAGGTGATTCATGCTGGCAATAGGTACACTTGCTGGCTATGTGCAAATGAGGGTGAGAAGTGGGTTGCATCACCCTCTCTCTGGAGCCATGTGTAGTCCATTTGTATCATTGTTGGTAGGTGGAACACGGGAGACTGTGGGACCAAGAGAGCCAAGTATTTTAAGCATCTGTTATAGGCTTGTGCCAGATGCAGGATACCAGACAAGATGTGCCATTTGTCTGTTCTTGAATGGAATTTCCTATGTCCCTAATACCAAGCAAACTCTGTTTATTTATAATACAACTACTTCTGGTTTTGTAGAGATGATATACTGCACATTTCATCTTTTCACTCTCACAATGGCATTTAAACACTTTAAAAGTGATTTATTTAGCTATGTAAATTCCCTCAGGCTTGGAGTGCATTTTGCTTTGTCATGGGTGAATCTTGTAAAGGCTGGAAAACTTCTCTGTTTAGGGAGGCTGAGTCATGTAGTTTCTAGAAGTACAGTTTTCTTTAACACTTGTGTGCTTTAAAAATGAGGCCCAAGTTCTTTGTAAGACCTATGTCAGTAGGCAGATTTCAAACTACTATTTTCATGAGCAGAAAGAGAATGATTTGGGAAATGCCAGCTCTTCTCTCCTGAAAGTGGTTTTGTAATTTCCAAGCCCCCATCCCCAACTTCTAAGTGATTGTACTTAATAGCAGCTACCAATTATTTCCCAAACAAATAAGCAGGCATTTCTAGGCACTTTCTTTTTCTTCTTTTTCTCAGAATATGTCAATTGAAAACTACTGCTCTTTGGTGGAAAGATAAGCATTAGTTATGAAAAGAAACATCTCTCATTTCTTGATGTGCATTTCTGGACAAAATTAGACAGAAGCATAACCCTCTCTGAATAACCATATCTCATAATGAGACTGATTACCTGAGAGTTGAGCGTTCAACCTTTTAAGTCTCTATGCTATCTTGTTAATACACAGGACACAAGCTCCAAACCACACTTAAGACCAGGTGGAAAAGCTAGTGCTAGGGTATCTGGGCCTAGAAGAAAATTGCAACAGGTTCACAGTAGGAGACCTTGGAACTACAGTAAGCTAATTTGCAGATGACACCAAGCTGGGGGCTGATGTGGCTGGGTTGGAGGGCAGAAGGGCTCTGCAGCGGGACCTTGACTGCCTGGGCAGATGGGCAGAGTCCAATGGGATGGCGTTCAATGGCACCAAGTGCTGAGTGCTGCACTTTGGCCACAACAACCCCATGCAGAGATACAGGCTGAGGTCGGCGTGGCTGGAGAGCAGCCAGACAGAGAGGGATCTGGGGGTGCTGATTGATACCCGCCTGAACATGAGCCAGCAGTGTGCCCAGGTGGCCAAGAGAGCCAATGGCATCCTGGCCTGCATCAGGAATGGTGTGGCCAGCAGGAGCAGGGAGGTCATTCTGCCCCTGTACTCTGCACTGGTTAGACCACACCTTGAGTACTGTGTTCAGTTCTGGGCCCCCCAGTTTAGAAGGGACATTGAGATGCTTGAGCGTGTCCAGAGAAGGGCGACGAGGCTGGTGAGAGGCCTCGAGCACAGCCCTACGAGGAGAGGCTGAGGGAGCTGGGATTGTTTAGCCTGGAGAAGAGGAGGCTCAGGGGTGACCTTATTGCTGTCTACAACTACCTGAGGGGTGGTTGTAGCCAGGAGGAGGTTGCTCTCTTCTCTCAGGTGGCCAGCGCCAGAACGAGAGGACACAGCCTCAGGCTGCGCCAGGGGAAGTTTAGGCTCGAGGTGAGGAGAAAGTTCTTCACTGAGAGAGTCATTGGACACTGGAATGGGCTGCCCAGGGAGGTGGTGGAGTCGCCGTCCCTGGAGCTGTTCAAGGCAAGGTTGGACGTGGCACTTGGTGCCATGGTCTAGCCTTGAGCTCTGTGGTGAAGGGTTGGACTTGATGATCTGTGAGGTCTCTTCCAACCTTGGTGATACTATGATGCTATGATACTAATTGTGTGGAAAGGTCGATCTTTATTAACATTGCTGCTAATGTTGGAATGCCCATTTGCTTTGCTTCAAAGGCAGAACAGGCTGGACTGTCAAACTTACCCGTTTATTTTCACGGGTCCTTTCTGATACCTCCACTCCAGAGTCACATCTCCTCATCCTTTACCAGCAGGCTGAGTCCTGATCACCTTGTTACACTTCAAACTAAGGCCTTTTTTTTGAACTGAGTGCAGAAAAGATGACACCCAAGACAGACTTCATGACTTGGACCCTCAGCAGACCCCAAATTTTCCACAGAAATGTTCTGACATCTTTCAAGGAATTAAAAATATACAAGAGAACTAAATAGAATTAAAAAAAACCACAAACACAAATCTTTGAGATGAAAAAAGTGAAAAGTTGCAATTACAGATTTGCTGACAAAAACATGAGGGCCCACAAAATTAATGACTGTAATTTAAGTTCTCCAGCAATAACTCTAACTTTTTAGGTCACAAGGTACATTAATGCATGTGCAATTAACTGACTAAAACTCAGCCATTTCTGCTTCAGCTTTTCTCTTTGCAGAGCTGAGGCTGCAATATTTGACTGGGCTATTGCAGTCAAGCCCAGCTTCTGACTAGACTTGTTATTACTGCAGCAGATGTCAGAATCAAGTGAAAGCACTGTCATTCAACAATTAAAGTGCAAAACAGAGCCATCACTTTCCTTGTGCTTTAGCAGGTATAGACCTGAGAGAGCAGAAAACAAATGTTCACACTTGCTACTAGGTATAATGCTCTGTTAGGAGTATTTTTTCCCTGCTTCCACACCCACCTCCACCTCCCCCACCAAAAGAAAAGAAAAGGTTCTCCAGTACACTTAGCTGTTTCTAGCTGTAGCAAGAAAAGCTACAGCTGCGTAATTTGGCTTATATAGCTTGAGCCCAACCCTCAGAAATTGCTTAGTCTGAGCTGTTTTACAAAACTATTTTTTTGTAAACATTTTCATTCAAAAGTTATCATGTGGTATCTATTCTCCCTTCAAACACACCAGTGACTGCATGCCTTATCTTTCTATTACCAGACTAGTCAGATTTTGACTTGGGAGGTTGTCTGAAAACTAGGGACAGAGGTCAGACAGAACACTTAATGAAAGCTGGACGCTGAGAGGGAGTCCTGTGATAGATGGTCCAACAAGCTGATGTTAAGTGACATACATGGCAGCATCTTGAGAGGCAATTGAATGGATATGGCCAGCTTGGAGAGGAATTCCTAAACTAACCTTGGGCTTATGGATTTGGAAACTGTCTTCCAATGGTCCATGCAGAAACACAAAGCAGAAAATACAGCATCCAGGCTGGGCTGGTGTTTTTTTGCATGCATTCATGCTTTGGGGTAGTCAGAATCTGGAGGCAGTTCCTTGCTCTAGGTTCAGGATAATCTCTACTGTAGCTAAATCATGCAGCCTACAGAGGCTGTGGTAAGAAGGCTGCTGCTTCCCACAGAGGTAAAATCCAGCCAAGAATAGCATGTGTTTCCTCCTCTGCATCTAGCACAACTGCAGCTAAGTGATTGCTTATGTTCAGAAATGAATGAAATGTTCAATGAAAACAAGATTCTTTGCTGATGCGACCACTGCTTCTTGATCATTACACAAAATGGTGTTGTCTTGCCCAAACGTGCCTGGCTCTCTAAGGATAATGGAGACAGTACAGTGTTTGGATAGCTGCTGTTATTCCTGAAGAGTGGGGAGGGTGTGCCTGCATGAGGGCATGTTCACAGGAGTTTTAGCCCAGAAAGAAATAGGTACATCTGGAAAGAGCATAATTCAGGTTGCCAGACTCTGGCATTGATACTAGAAAGAATCCTTTCTCAGAAAAGAACCAAAATGTGGCTGTCTGGTTTGCCCACAAGTATCCTGGCATTTTTCTTGGCAAGTATGGGTACTGGCAATTATTTGGCATATTGATTCCTGCCCCGACTAGTGTCTGTTCTTTCTTTGCTGAAGATGGAAGGATATTCCTGTGGTTAAATCACTGGCCTAGGGATTAGGCAAATTGGGTTCTACTCAAATTTTAGTCTGCATCCTTGGCCAGGTCACTTAAGCAAGAATTTTGTAAAGTGCTCTGGACCCACAAACAGGATCAGATTTTTCAAAAGCTCTCTGCTTCCACTGAGGCTGTGTCCAGAGGATCAAAGGATCTTTTCAGAAAATCTGGCTGTGTCATTATGAGAACTACTGGGTGCTGAGCACTCCTGGAAATCTGGTTCTCATTGAGGTGCCCAAATGGGAACGAAGATCTCCAGCTAGCCCCCATCATGATGGGAAGCCATCTGAAAATCTGTTCAGGAGCAATGTCTTGAAATGCTACACCAACAACTTTCTCTGTGCCTCAATTTTCTCTAAAATGAGAGTAGTGTTGCCAGGGTGCTTGTAAGGATAAATTTGCTAATCTGCTATATAGGATGTCCTCAGATGGTTCTGCAGCCAGGAGATGGGGGTGAAGCATTTGTAGTATTGTATCTTTCCAGACATACCACACATTTGTGTAAACAAGAATGTGTTAAAGGGACTGGAGCAGGAGTCAGCTTTGTTCTAGTACAATTCACAAGCATTTAGGTTCAGGAGCTGCTGCTCTTTGTCTTAAACACTAGAATATGAGTAAAGGCTCTGCCATGCTAGAAGATACAACAAATAGATCAAAACCACTCATGCTCGGAAACCTTTGTGCTAAACAAGCAGCACAGGGAGAATATATTGGCAAGAAATGATAAAGCTGTACCATTCAGCTGTTTGCCTTCTGAACTGCCTGTCTGTTGAGTACAACAGTTTTATCATTTTCTTTCCTCACATTCCACAGAAGCATTTGATACTTTGAGGGGAATTTCAGCTTTACCAGACTGCTTAGTCTCCTTATACTAGATATACAAATACAGTAGCATGTTTTGCATGCAAAGTTTGTGCTTTTGGTTGATTTTGGGGGGGGGGGTTGGTTTGATTTTTTTTTTGGGGGGGGGTGGCTTTTAAAAATTATTAATTTTATTTTTAAACTTACAGTGGCCTCAGTTTTGCTGCCAAATGGGGAAATCTGAAAGGTCCTGAATTTCCTGTAGTGCATGTTGGAGCAGTCTTCTTTCTCTTTCTGAGCAGCCTCCCCACACAGGATGCGACTGTTTCTTCCCAGCTGAGAGTGGAGCTCCCCCTTCTGCCCTCTCCCCGCCCCCACCCTTTAGTTTTGGCCTTCCAGGGCTGTCTACATCTGTGCAAGTTAATGCTACCCAGATCCTTCCTGAAGGGGCACCGAAGGCTGGCACGCAGAAGCAACACCCTTAGGCTGTATCTCTGAAACCCAAGAAACCTCAAATGCATTGTGTTTCCATAAATGCTCCTCAGCTGACTAGGCTGTGTGGAGTTTCTGCTCTCAACCCTTGCCTCTCAGTTGGGAACAGGAGGCACAGGCTTTAAATCAATTTTCTGACTGCCTGTGGGCAGAAATAGTGTTAACGTCAGAGCTGGCTGGAACCGCAGAGCCACAACATGAGGCAGGAGATGGTAGATCAACGTGAGGGGCCCCTCACCATGGTTGCATGGGCCCTGCCTGCTGTCACCACCCCACCAGGCCATGGTGCCTTCCTTCAGGGCTGGCGTGGGCTCAAGCTGGGACTCCTACTGGCAGGTAATGGCCACCAAGCAGGACAGAGGCCTAAGGGTGTCCCACAGCCGAAGGGATGCAGTGCGGCCTCCTCAGCAGGCTTTGTTGGATGCGGGTGCCCAACAGTCACTTCTATTACAGTGGTTTAAAGAAAAATGGGGGGGTTGTTGTTTTCCTGGGTAGGATTGTTTGTTTGTTTAAGTAAAATGTCTAAATTGTGACTAAATTGAATCCACTGACAGAAACCCTTGCTATGGAGCCAGCAGTGTGCCCAGGTGGCCAAGAGAGCCAATGGCATCCTGGCCTGCATCAGGAATGGTGTGGCCAGCAGGAGCAGGGAGGTCATTCTGCCCCTGTACTCTGCACTGGTTAGACCACACCTTGAGTACTGTGTCCAGTTCTGGGCCCCCCAGTTTAAGAGGGACATTGAGATGCTTGAACGTGTCCAGAGAAGGGCAACGAGGCTGGTGAGAGGCCTCGAGCACAGCCCTACGAGGAGAGGCTGAGGGAGCTGGGATTGTTTAGCCTGGAGAAGAGGAGGCTCAGGGGAGACCTTATTGCTGTCTGCAACTACCTGAGGGGTGGTTGTAGCCAGGAGGAGGTTGCTCTCTTCTCTCAGGCAGCCAGCACCAGAACAAGAGGACACAGCCTCAAGCTACGCCAGGGGAAATTTAGGCTTGAGGTGAGGAGAAAGTTCTTCACTGAGAGAGTCATTGGCTACTGGAATGGGCTGCCCAGGGAGGTGGTGGAGTCGCCATCCCTGGAGCTGTTCAAGGCAGGATTGGACGTGGCACTTGGTGCCATGGTCTAGCCTTGAGCTCTGTGGTAACAGGTTGGACTTGATGATCTATGAGGTCTCTTCCAACCTTGGTGATACTGTGATACCGTGATAGGGCAAGAGGAAACAGCCTCACATTGTGCCAGGGGAGATTGAGGTTGGCTATTAGGGAAAATTTGTTTTCTGAAAGGGTTGTAAAGCACTGGAATAGGTTGCCCAGGAAAGTAGTGGAGTCACTAAGGGTATCACAGTATCACCAAGGTTGGAAGAGACTTCATAGCACATCAAGTCCAACCCATTACCGCAGAGCTCAAGGCTAGACCATGGCACCAAGTGCTGAAAGACATATAGATATGGGACCTAAGGGTGTGTTTTAGTGGTGGGCTTGGCAGTGCTAGGTTAGCGGTTAGTGTTGATTTTAGGGGTCTTTTCCAACCTAAATGATTCTGTGGTGGTGGAGACTCCATCCCTAGAGACATGGAAGGTCAAATTTGATGGGTCCCTGAGCAACCTGATCTGGTTAAAGACTGCTCTCTGCAAGGAATTTGGACAAGTTGAGGGTCCCCTCCAACCTGATACATTCTATGATTCCACCTTGACAGCTTTTGGGTATCTCATACCACATTTCATGTTTTCTTGAGGCCTCAATGATTTATAAACAGTTGAGCAAGCAAAAGTATTTCTCCCCACCATCTTTGGTGCAGAGAGGGAGGAGCTGGGAAGAAAGGGTTGTTGTGCCCTGAGTTAGGGTTTGTGCTGAAGTGACCTCGGAAAGCACCAAGTTGCTTCTTCATTTAGCTTCAGATTTGGCAGGAGCTGAACTCTTAGTCTCATGGATGTAACTGATGTTTTGAAGGGGAAGGCTGGATGTTGTGAGTATCAATCAAGCTAAAATTCCAGCTCTCAAAATATGCCTGATTAATGGAGCATTGAAAATATAACAGGTTTCTGTTCATTTATTTTTTTTAAATACTTGTTTTTATGAGATAAACAATTAGTAGAGAGTTGAAAGCATGTGTAGCAGAGAAACTGTCTCTGACCAGTTGCAAATTGAACATTTTGCTTCTTTCACACTCCTTCTGTGTTGTGTTCTTGAGAGCATTCAGCATATAAGTGACAGATGTGATGTTGAAAATAGAGTGTTTCAAAAGAGTCATACAAAATACTAATTACAAGTAAATTCTGATCTCAGTGAAAAGTAGGTTTTGTGCTTGAAATTTGAATCTGAAAACAATGTTGCCCTAATTGTGGAACAGACATACACCACAAGAACTGCATGCCAAAACTAGCTTGGATTTTAGATTCTCATTTGGAACTAGTTGCTTAAGAGTAACCTAAACCCAAAATGTATCAAAGGCAATATTACAAATGAGAGGTGAGATGAGTGGGTTTCCTTTAAACTACAACATACAAAGGTAGCAGATGTCTTTTATTACTACAAAACTTAAAAAAATATGCTGCAAATGACCTGTTAATCAAGTATCAGGCTTGAATGTTAGACATCCAGTTTTCTTTATTTCCAGGACAGTATAAACAATATTTTTAACTGAGGCTATTAATGCAAGCTTAGGGAATAATCCAAAAATGTTTTCCATGCTCTCTGACGCAACAAGTTATGCCCTGATTTGTCAAGGATAATAATAGTCTGTAGGAGTTCCTAAGCGTAAGAACTAAGAAAACACCCTTGCAATGGTAGCTTGGACTGTACTGCGTAGACCTCCTAAAGTGAGCTGTGCTGGTTGGAACTGGAGGAGAGATGAAATTCCTGGTAATGGGTACAGAATTACTTATCCACTTTCTTCTGTGATAAGACAGAAACTGCTGCCATTTCTGCACCTATATGCACATACAGCAAATTAGTTTGGAGGTCTTGCTGCCCAGACTTGCATGCAACTTTTGTGCACAGTAGGAGCTCAGTTCACTATGAACACCTCCATCCTACAACGAAGCATATTTTTGGAGCTATTCATCTGGACAGCTGGGATAGGATGGGACAGGATCTTTTCGGTTGTTGCCTTGTTAATTCCTGTTAACTACTGCTTAATAAGTTAGGGAGGGTAGCTCCTGTGAACTGACACTCAGCTTGTGAATCCTGCATTAAAGTACCAAGTCTTGTCCAGTCAACTAGAGCAGCACAAATTACATGTCCAGCAAGTATTCCACTCTCAGAATGCATTCAATTACAGCTGCTTTTGAAAGCACAGCTTGATTTTGCTAAGCTCTGTCCACCCTCAGCAAAAGACTTTCCATTCATTGGAAGGCTTGTGCTATGACAGCTCTGTTTTTTGACTTTGAGTTAACCAGAACTTGGCTTTGGCCCTTTAAATCCTTCTCCCTATCAACTCAGCAGCCACAGAGGCAGTTTATTACTGAAAAGAAATCTAAGAATCAGTTTTGGCCAGCATTGTCTCGGAAAGTTCATTTTATTAACATGGTTTTGGTTTTATTTCAAAAACACTTTGACAAGCACTGACATTTTTGGAACCAGTGAAGCACAAGAGACTTGCTCCTAAAGACCTAAGCTTTGCATTTTTCTGCAGCGAACAATGTGATGTGCTACTATGGTAAATTCAATTCTGGCCACTGACTGAAAGGAAGTAAGTAGTGAGTGTTGTGTTTTCCCTCTTCATTTTCTAAAATACATTTTGTGTGAATGCTAGTGCTTGTGGGATGTACTTGCTAACTACTCTTCATTTACTTGCTTTTTATCTACAGGGCAGGTGACAGATATATCAAAGCTGGCAACAAACTTTCCTCACAACCCTGCTTTTATTACTTAACTTTCACCTAAATCTACTACCTCTTGACTTTTTGCTGAGATTTGCCAACATGGGTCCCAATTGTGTGTTTCCTATTAATGTCCATCAACTGAAAGTTGGACTAAGATCACCTAATTCATTTACAAAGAAACACTGGGAAATACATGGCCTTTTTTTTTCCCTCTGTTTTTTTTTTTTTCTTCAAGGCAAACTGAAAGAGAAATTCTGGTCTCTGAGCCACATAAAAGACCCTTGTTCTGATACTCTGCATTCACCAGAGCTCCACACATGGTGAGAAGAAAGGAAGGGCAGAACAGAGGTAAGTCTTGTGCTGGCATAAGCAGACTTCACTGCCGGATTTCTTCAGTGGTAAGTTGATTGTATTTGGTTTGAATGTGCCTGGGGCTGTGCCATTTCTCATTCTCTCCCTTTGAAAATTATGTCAAGTAAATGAAAGGCAACATAAGCATCTCCATTTCAAGGACTGCAGTGTATTATATATATGCATATATCTATATGTTGTTGTTTCACATCACAATACTGCATTTTGCTAGAAACTTTTTTTGCTCTCCGGAACTTTCAGTTGCAAAAATGGCCAGCTTCTTTTCCTGAAGTTTCCTATGCAAGCCTACAGTTTGCTACTGTCCACTTCACTTCTTCCTTTCTTTTCAGAGAGAAGAATGCAGCATTATGTTGCTGTGGAAAGAGTGGTTACTTTTTTTAGTTAGCAGGAAACATATGCTGCAGATGTTTCAAAAATCTGGCTTTTAATGTACCTTTGATACTTACTATGTCAAGTTGTTAGTTTTGACCTTAATAGGATAGGTTATGTGTATCCTGTATGTTGCTGTAATAATAGATGATTAGGAGCTGGAGTGAACTGGCATACCCTGCCCAGGAGTTCATGAGTTTTAGTGCTATGGATATTTCAAATGGAAACTCTCAACTTTACTTCACAGTGACCTGTTTCTCCAGTTGCATAACCAGATTATATAGGCCTTTCCCTACAAGAATGGGAAAGAACTAGCTAGGGGGTTTATTTGTTTGGTTGGTGGTGTTTTCTTTTTAGGTTGGTACCATTAACTTCTCTTTTGTTGCAAATGTTGAGTTCTCAGAAGCTGATGTTTTGAAGTGTTACAATCTGGGATTGCCAAGAATATTCGTAGTAGCTGGCCAGATATCTGAGCTGACTGCAGTGAGTGTGCAAACACACCCCCTTTTATTTGAGATGGAAAAAGTGCAGTCTGCATATAACACCTAACTGAAAGATGCTCTAGCTGTGCAGTATTATGAATGGCATAGTTGCTAGCATGCTTCTCAAATCCTAAGTGGAAAGTTTCTTACCTCCCAGGAACTCCATATTATTTTTGAGTGCACTCATGTTGAACTCAGTGCCGTTGTTGATGAGACCCTTCAAAGAATGACGTCCACAGACATCAGAGTCATCAGTTTACCACATGCGTGCAGCACTGGGAATAGAACTTAAGACCTTCGCCTCCGCAAACACAGCTGCTCATCTAGCTGTGGACTTTGTAGCCAGCAGAGGGAACTGACAAACACTCTCATAGGGCTGCTTTATGTATTCTTTCTAACCAAGAGAGGGCACTAATTCTCACTCCCTTTTGAAAAGGGCCCATTACATGTCACTCCTCAGCAGTTTCACCTGCCATTCAAGAAGCAACAGACTTACATTCATCTTGCTTTTGCTATAAAACATGGACTTGCATGAAGAACTTCTGATCATCAAAAGATGTCCCTAGACTACATAGTGGTATTAATCCCCTGCAGTGCAATTACAAGACATTAAATTCATTACACATCAAGACAATTACAGAAACACATCCAACATTTCAGGAGTTCAGGGAGACCAAGCACAATTGTTTACTGATGTGTGCAGAGAATAGGCACAGTTATTGCACAAGACCCACAAAAGGCTTTAGAACCAGGACTCATCATTATCTTTTAAAACATACAAAGTTCCACAGCTTTTGCTGAAGGAGAATTCTATTAGCACAAAGAATAGATGTCACTTTCTGGAGGGAAAGCCACAAAAAGGCAACAACACACAGAACTCTGGAAAGTGTAAGTGGCAAAAGTTAAGATTCTTTTATACAGTTAAACACAGACATTTGGTACAGTTAAATCAAGAGAACAAGCCAACTATACTGCTTTTGCCTTTTTTGTTCCTTACTGCAATATCTCCATTGAACCATTGCTCTTTTAGAAATATGGCATTAGAGAAAACTAAAAATTACCTCCCTGTAGAAAGAAAAAAATCCACAGCTTTGAATAACTGGAAGGCCAAAATGGTATGGGAAAATATAGAGATACATTTAAGATTCAGGAATAAAACTTAATCTTTCCTTCCTTGATGTATATAACAAGACACAGAATAAGTGGGTAGAAAATTCTGCCTCATAGCTGTGCTTATGGAAGTATGAAAATTGTGCTGCTTTTTTGGCAGGTAGTGACACAACAGTTAATGGTTCTTTTTCTAGTTCTTATCACTCCTGCTAGTCCTCCAGCTGCTTCTCACACATCCACCGTTTCATCAATGAGCAATGTTTACTTCTAATTTTAAATTTAAAGGAATAAAGACAAGGCCTCCACTCTAGAAATGGAACATGTTGCACATCACTTCTAGTCTGGGGCAGTGCATACCTGCTTGCTTATCCTGCCAAGAGTGGGCCAGTCTCCTTTAACCACACAGGGTTAGAAAGAGGTGGTCTTTTAGTTATTTGTTTATTTACCCCCTCCAAGAATTATTTGGAAATTCTATTAAGGGATTTGTAAAGAGTTTCACAGGAAGTTCAAAGGTGTTAGGAGTAAATTACTTCTCCAAAAATCTGACACTAGAATTCTCCCTGCTGTTCAGCCCTAATGAATTGTTCAAAGCTGCGAAGGGGTGGACTTCATAAGCCTGAATACAAAATGAAACATGGGAGTAAAGTGCTGGATTGGCTAAAGAGCTAAATTTGACTCAGTACCATGAATTTTCACTGTGATCATAAACAAAACACTCAATATATTTAGTATCAGCATGGCCAGAGGAAAACATAACTTTGCCTCGCAGAGAGGTGGTGAAAATGAATTCATGTCAATCAGAATGTTTCTGAAGCAGTGGCAGGCCTGTGCATAAAGAGGCAGACAGTGGTATGTTTATCCTGTGTTTCTAGGTATTAGTCAAACACTTTTGACAGCAGTGAGAGTTATGCTAGTGGCTTAAGTAGGCATTAGTGCCCCAAAAGAACACCTAAAAGACTGAAGTACAACCATTACGAGAAATGGCTGACCATGGCTGCTTAACACCTAACTTTGGCTGAGCAATTAATATAGTATCTTTACCTTTATTTTGTTATTTTAAACCATTATGGTCATTACTCAAAAGATGTGAATTCCTTGTTCTCCCACTAAGTCACATTTTTTAGACTGTGGTTATAGCACTATTTTAAAATGACAGTGGTTTTATCCTAGTATCGGTATGCTTTGATCTTCTAAAAAGGAGTTTCAGGTCAGCACAGAAGTCAGTCAGTATGTTCCTAGACATCTAAGTTCTCTTGGAGACCTGCCAGGTGCAGTTTCCCTTCATCCCCTGCTGCAAAGTGATGCTAAGCCGAATTATCTACTCAGCCTAAGAGAGAAATTGCTCAGAGGAGATTCTGATCTAAATTAGACACATTCCTTTGAATGAGGTTTTCTTAATATGTCCTGCAATCCATTTTTAAATGCCAAAACATTGCATTTCACAGCAGGCTTCAATAAAAAGTATTTTTCTATAGACACATTTCCTGTGGCAAATGCATTTAAGTTTTTTCTTTTCCTTGAAAATGACTGCAGAAGTTTTGATTTGTCTGACAAGAGTAAAACATATTACAGTCAAATCACATATCTGTGTTTTACAAAGGGGAAGTTTTTTGCAGAGGGAAGGGTATTTGCTATAAAAATCAGATGTTGACTAAGGAATATGATTGTGTAGCTCAGAAATAGAATGCCAGTTATGAGGCAAACACTGGGCATTCCTGTCTTCTATGGGCAATTTATACAGCTCACCTGGAAGCAAAAAGTTTTACTGTAAGCCTGCTACAGAAAACACTGTACTTCATTTCTGAATAGTTCTGTTTGTTTGGAGGTTGAGTTTTTGCTTGTTTGTTTTTAAAAGATACTTATGTAATCTTCCAGGCAAATAGCTGAAGGCAGTTTACTTTTTCCTGTTAGTTACAATAGGTAACATATATAATACAGAAAAAAACCCACCTTAGATGCAGTATGTGAAACAGAGCACTCTACTTGAGTAGAGTTCTGTTGTTGTCATACAGTACTACAGCTTAAAATGTTGCAGCTAATGTGAGCACAGATATATGTGGACATAATTCTTGTTCAGGAAAAAAAAATGTGGGGAAAGAACAGAAGGGCCAATGTAGAGAACTGCTTGGCTATCAAGAACTGCAGAATGTATTGCACAGAGCACAAACAAACTGTTTACAGCATGCACTGACTGCTTGCTTTTGGCAGTTCATGCTTTCCTACTCTGAGCACTGGAAGAGAGGCATTCTAGGATTAGGATTTCTGTAATGGAATTTCTTTAAACAGGTGACTGTGTGTTAAAAGTGCACTGACTCATACAACATGTGAAACTGGTACTAGTCACTAATAAATTCATCTGAGGATGGATAGATGAATAGAGGGGAGTGCAAGTACAGCTTTAAATCCACTTCTTAGTGTTTCAGCTGTTCAGTAGCTTTCTCAGAGGCACTTAAGTATTTATTCACCTACCATTAGAAATGCCTCTGTAGGCGAACTGTAGATAAAATATAATTCAAGCTGATCTACAAATTTCACAGACATTAGGTTTGTTGTTCGAAGAGATAGAACTTTGTGAAATGTGTACTTTAGGCATACTTGGTATCACATAGTGAATTCCATCAGCCGTATTGCTGTGCTTCTGTGAGGGCTTAAACTCCATCAAACTTTGGTAAAGGGCAGTGAAACCTGTGAGGATACACTTCAGTCTCAAGATGGCTCAATTTGGCTAGTAATAATAGTAAAAAACTTCTCCTTCCTTAAGTTAGAACTAAGCTTCCCCCCCTCCCGTTTTTTCCCCCTCAAACAATTTAAGGAAGCTTCAGATTGCAGTTTTCTTGATAACTTTGGTCTGAGAGGAAGACTACTAAGAGAGATAATAAATTGTTGGAATTACTCTGGGGATACTAATCTCTTCCAAATTAACCAGAAAGGGAGAGAAGACCTTTTCCCAGCCACACAGTGTTTCCCAGCAAGATCTGTTTTTATTTCATTGCTAAAACAACAGACTGTTACTAACTTAAATGTCAGATGACACATCTGAAAAAAAAAAAAAAGAAAAAAGAAAAAAAAGAGCCAGCACCACCCAGCAAGGCAGTGCTAGAGTTCACATTAAGGCTTCCTCACAAAAGCTGGTTAGAACAGAAACCTAAAGTAGCAGTAGTCTTACCTTGAGTATACAAGATCCAAGGAGAGAAGATCAGTGGCTCAAAACAGTGGAAGACTGAGAAAGTGCTCTGATCTGCTGCTGGTAGCATGCACTTGGCTTTTATGTGCAGGTGGGAGGAGCTGCTCCCTACGGTAGGTGGGCAGTGAGGACAGCAGGCAGACAGCTTTTAGAAGGCATTGTAGAATAGGTTTTTTGCTCGTTTGGAACAGAGAGAGAGAGAGAGAGAAAAGGCAAGCTGGATGACACGTAGAGGAGAAGTAGTGTTGGATTTATTTGTTGTTGTTGCTTTTTCTTGTAATATTTAGTTAACTAAAGATTTTCTGCTGTATCTGTTTCTCTGATTTAACTGACTTCTGGAGGGATTTTTACAGCAGTGAGATAATAATGCAAAGTAGTCATCAGAAAAGCTGGTGTTTCCCTTTCTGAGAAATGATACCTATGAATAAGTGGAGTTGGACTAGATGATCTTTCTAGGTCCCTTCCAGCCCCTAACTTCTGTGATTCTGTGAATAAACAGCCTTGTGGTCCTTACGGTTTTCTGTATACTCAGAGTTTGAACTTCCTTCATATTCCAAACGTCTACTAGATCTCAGCTCTGGAATCCTCCTGTTTTTGTTGTGCAGAGCTACCCGGCTTTTCCTTGACACAGCTGTAACACGTTCCATCTACACACTGACTTCCTAGCAGTCGAGAGCAGTTTTATTGTTCCCAGTGTCTGAGTTCTAAACAATTTCCCCAACTGGTATTCTCAAAAGACAAATGTAGCCAAAAAGAAAAACCAGTAGGAATATGCATTCCTGATGGTTTCTGTGTAAAATTATTCATTGTTCATTTTAACTCATTCATTGCTTCCAGGGCACAGTAGAGTGGATGGCACAGCATCCAGACAGTTGTACTCATCTGCAATATACTGATTATGTATTTGCAGATGTCCCTGTCTGTGTCATCTAGGCCTATATTATTTACCATAATACACAAGTCAAGTCTGCAGTATATTGGAACATTACTGAGTGGAGAAAGCCAGAAAAAACAGGAAGGGGTGAACAACGGTGTGAACTCAAGGGAGAGGCTAGAGACACAATGTTAATGTGAAATCTGGGGAGGACCAGGAAGAAAAATGAGTGAGGATCTCAGTTTACAGAGTTGAGATAAAGAAGTCTGTAGAGAAAGTGATGGAGATGAGTAATGATTTATACTGCCTCTTGCACTAAAAAGCCAGATTGGTCACTGGGAAAGGAGGTGTCAGATGTTTACGGAACCTGGGGACTGCCATCAATATCTTGAATTTGCTCTGAGTGTTAGACACTTGTGTCTGTATTTTAAGATCTGAATATATATACCATGATAGTGTATCAAGCCTTCAGGTGAGAATAAGTCGGGAATGCTTGTTAGGACTTAAGGGGGACTCAAACACTGAACACTCACTTCCTTATCATCTCTTTTCCTCTTAGCACTCACTTCTCTATCTTCTCTTTTTCTCTTGACTATGGTTACTGGGCTTTTGTTTTAGTTTGAAAAAAAGCCAAACAGTAGTAGTGAGTGACTTGAGCAGAACACAATTATTTGCATTCCATTTTATTTTGTTCTATATTTTTTAGTGAAAAGCTTATATATCAAGCACCCATCAAGTTGCATGTCAGTCTTGTGTGACAGAAGTAGCTGCATAATGCTGGTGCTGCAGCCTCTGTAAGATTTAGAACTGTCAGTCTGGGAAGGATTGGTTAAATTACTAATAATTCTTATGGGTATTAGGTTGCTGTTGGATAGGGGAATTTCTGCCTTATTGCAACTAATGGGAAAAAAGAAAAGCACTCACTGTATATTTACAATTCTCTTTAAGAAATGAGTTTCTGCTTTGAAGAGACTACAGTGTGCCCTTAGGAAGGCTTCATGAAGTACTGGTAACAGAGGAATAGGGAAAGCAACAGTACAAGTTACTGCAACAAGTGTATGTAATTAGTGCAGTTATGGCATCTTGTAATGGTACAGTTGATTAAATGATGTATATAAAGGGGAATTCTACTCAGCTAACATCTAAACGATCAGGTATTTTTGTACATAGAGAAAGCTAGGTTAAGGTTCTTGGAAATTAGAGAGCAAACAAGTACATGTGTCCTTATCTGATGATGGACACTGTTCTTACTGCCTCAAAATTGCTGAGCTTCCCTTTTAAAATCACTGGATACTTCTATAAACTCAGTGTCATCTAAAAATCAAACTCTTTTTTTCCCCCCTTCAGAACAAAAGTTTAAAGTAGAGGACTAGCTCTATGTTGATTAAAATACATCTATCTATCTATCTATCTATCTATCTATATATCTTGACTCTGAACTTCAGGTGCTAAGAACTACATCACTTCTTGAAGTGAGTCAATACTCAAGCCAGCTCACTGTATTTCCTGAACACTTTGTTGTCTGTGCACACTCATCATGTGTCCTACTCTACTGCAGACTCAAGGTGAAGTCGAGTCTGAGCTTGAAGACTCAAGCCTTACCTATTTATACTTCTAGAAGAGAACAATTAAAGTTGGTTTTCTTCATATTTTTTCTTCAAGGAATATTAAAGCACTGCACAAGTATTAAACAAACCTATCAACAAATAAGATAGGCAAAAAGTGTTAGACCTATATTAATGATTCCTAAAGCACCACCAATGCAATTATATTCAAGATCAATGACGAGATTAGAACATTAGGCACAGATCTTTAATTTTTTTAGTTAGTGCATCACTTACCTTCCTTAATGAGGTTTCTAGAAGAAGAAAACTTTACCAAAATAGGCATAGAATATTTGATCTAGGTTGTCACATGATTGACAGGATTCCAGGGCACACTCTACTAGTCTGGGCAGTAAATTCAATGTGAATATGTGACAGGAAGGATTGTTCTGTTCTTATTACTAGGAGCAGTATCTAACCCTTCTGTTTTCATCTGCCTTTGAAAAATAAAGTTATTGGTTCAAGAAGCACTTCAGTGTTCTAATAGTCTTCTCCCATTATTGCTCAAAAATGTTCAGATTGATCTTCCATGAACTTCTAAGAATTGTTTGAGGCAGCCTGGACTTTCAGCCTATGCTTTCCAAAATCCATATCAGGTTTTACTTGCTTTTCTTGATGGTAGGCTGCACAAGTAGCGCAGAACAGAACTGTTAGTAAGGGAATCAATTTCATAGATATATCTTAGGCTTGGATAAATTGTTTTGAAACACTTTTGGGAAACATGCACCCTGGCCTTGAACACCTCCAGGGAGGGGACATCCATGACCTCCCTGGGTAACCTGTTCCAGTGCTTCATCAGCCTTACTGTAAAGAATTTCTTTTTAATATCCAGTCTAGATCTACAGGGAGTAGTTAAGTGATCATTCCTGATGAATGTTACCCCATAAAAATAACATGGCTGAATGTGTTGGTGGTGGGTGAAGAAAAAAAAATCACCCTGAATAAACTGGGAGGCTGAACCTTTGCAAATAAATGATGATTTATATAGCATTGCAGCGACAGCTCAGGTAGCTGTCTAGTTACTGTTTGGTGGTATAATGAAAGGGTACCCAAACAGATAGCATGGTGATAGCAAAAGATTAGCTATCAAGATAAGGTGTCAGCATCTTTTTGAAACATAAATCAATCAGAATTAGAGGGAGAGCTCCAATTGTAAATACAGCTAATAGTAACCTTGAGAGAAAAAAGTTAACTCTTCCAAATGACAGCTATAATTTAAAAAAATGCCTTAATTAAGGAAAGAGGAAGACATTTCAGAGTTTTGTTGTGACTGTTATTGATAGAAAAATATTAGAAATGCCTACAGGTTTCTGTCAACTTATGAAAACCTCGTGTTAATATATTATTCTTCTCATCTTATTTGACTGTAGGGCCAAAGACACAAACAGTTTCTCCATTTGACCAGTGTTGTATTTTATTGACCTACGATTTGAGGCAATATTTTGTCTTCAGTTATGCTTCCCATTATTGTAAGTTTTATCCAAAGTCTTTCAAAAAATGTTGCCTTTTAAAGAATTAAATATGACAGTGTTGTGGATTTTATACAGCAGTTTTTCTTTTCTTTTCTTTTTACAGTAAAGATTGATAAAACTAGAGGTGAAAGGAAGTGGAGAGAGTGAACAGTTTTCAAAAGTTATTTCCTCTGCATGACACTGAGACTTGCCTGATACTGCCTTTCAGATTTGCATCTATAGGGCAAGTCAGGTGGTCTGGCTACAGAACCATTGCATGCCAGCCCAATGTAGGATACAAAATCAGGATGCATTTTGAAAGTGCAGATCTTGTCTTCTAGATAAGCAAACACCAAAGCCTAAATGTGCATGTGAAGTGAGCATGTTTAGAAGATTTATGCTTTGCACTTTGAGGGAAGGTTGCAGGAACAGGGTTCAGCCTGTTGGTTTTGGGAGGACCTATCACAGTATCACAGTATTACCAAGGTTGGAAGAGACCTCATAGATCATCAAGTCCAACCCATTACCACAGAGCTCAAGGCTAGACCATGGCACCAAGTGCCACGTCCAATCCTGCCTTGAACAGCTCTAACCAATAGCAGCCTCTAGTACCTATGAGGTTATTAAGAAGGCACAGCCAGGCTCTTCACAGGTGTGAGAAGACACAGGTTAACAGGTTTAAGTTGAAAGAAAGGAGATTGTGTCTTGATGTGAGGAAAAACTTTCTCCCTGCAAGAACAATCAGGCAGTGGAGCTGGTTCTCTGGCGAGCCCATGCAGACTCTCTCCTGGTGGGCTTTCAAGAACCAATTGGATAAAGCCTCAAGCAGTGTGCTCTGAGAGGAAATCAATTTGCTTAGAGATTATCTAAGGTTTCTAATTATCCTGTGGTGCTCTGTTGTTGCACAAAACTATCAAGTAACTTTTCACTCAGGTGAACAAGAGTTCACACTACTTAGGTTTCAGTTCATCAGTATTTAAGAGACTGGGGTGCTGGCCCAGGGGATGATCAAAGTTGGTAAAGAGTCCCTGTATTCAAATCTAGTGTTTGTATGTTTCTGAATAATAACCAAAATGTAACATGGAAGTTTATAACTTCTCGTTATGAGCATTAAATAAGACTCATCCTCATAACTTCAAGTTATGAGGATTAAATAAGACTTGTCTTCAGTTCCACCAGAATGTGCTTGGTGGCAGTATTTTGCATTCTCTATGTGAGCTTTGAGGTACTTTTCAGTAAGTTTCCTGAAAGTTTATTTAACAAAGCCAAGTGGCACATGTTTTGGCTGCAATATATATTCTTTTAAATATCTCTGCCAAAATATTATATTATTTTATTTTTTTTTATTTGAGAAAGATAATTTGTACTCTTTTTCAAATGAAATATAGCATCCTTGGGAAAATGTATTTCTGATCAAAGGAAATATTTGGCCCAGTGACGCTGACGTTGAAAAGGGAATGAAACAGAATTTTAATAATGATGTTTGTGTTCTGTTCCTCTACCACACAGGTTTTAAGCCTTATTTCACAGATTGTGCTCACTTTGTAACTACACAATTAATCAGGTTTGAAAGAATACACATTTTTTTGCTACATTTCAAATTAATAAATGATTTCACTTCTGCACACACACACACACACACACACAAAGATGTAGGGAGACAGAATTAAGTGATTTATTTTAGTTAATGTTCCAACTATTTAGTATTACAAGAAAGTCACTAACCCATAGGAATTTGATACCAAGTATCATAAGAATTACTTCTTCAAGACTGAGGGAAAGTAGTTTTATTGCATATT
Organism: Tricholaema leucomelas; assembly: GCA_013400475.1. Taxonomy (NCBI): domain Eukaryota; kingdom Metazoa; phylum Chordata; class Aves; order Piciformes; family Lybiidae; genus Tricholaema lacrymosa; species Tricholaema leucomelas. The sequence continues at coordinate 801,448 of WAAF01011388.1, forward strand.
TGGTCATTGGCAAAATGATTTTTAAAGCTGGATGACTGAGTTTGATTTTTTTGTTTCTTTTTTTTTTCTTTCTTTTTTCTTTTTAAACTCAGAGTGGCTATAAATTGTTCTGGAAATGGAAACTTTGCAGAGAACCTAAAACACGTCTTGCAGTAATGAACCACACTTTCTTCAAACTGTATCACATTAGTGTAGGGGGAGACACAACATTATTTGTCCTAATTCACAGTATCACAGGATGTTAGGAGTTGGAAGGGACCTCCATAGATCCTTGAGTCCAACCCCCCCTGCCAGAGCAGGACCAGAGAATCTAGCACAGGTCAGACAGGAACACATCCAGATGGGTCTTGAAACACAGGATCACAGGATGTTAGGAGTTGGAAGGGACTTCCATAGATTCTCGAGTCCAACCCCCCTGCCAGAGCAGGACCAGAGAATCTAGCACAGGTCACACAGGAACACATCCAGATGGGTCTTGAAACACAGGATCACAGGATGTTAGGAGTTGGAAGGGACTTCCATAGATTCTCGAGTCCAACCCCCCTGCCAGAGCAGGACTAGAGAATCTAGCACAGGTCACACAGGAACACATCCAGATGGGTCTTGAAAGACTCCAGAGAAGGAGACTCCGCAACCTCTCTGGGGAGCCTGTTCCAGCACTCTGTAACTCTTAGAGTAAAGAAGTTCTTCCTCACATTGGGGTGCAACTTCTTGTGCACCTCAGTTTATACCCATTGCCTCCTGTCCTATCACAGGGTGCAACTGAGAAGATCCTGTCCCCTTATGTATTTATAAATATCGATTACATCCCATCTAAATCTTATTTTCACTAGATCAAAAAGTCTCAGGTCCCTCAGCTTCTCATCAGGCAGTGCTCCAGCTCCTTAATCATCTTTGTAGCCCTCTGCTGAACTCTTTTGAGTAGATCCCTGTCCCTCCTGAACTGGGGAGCCCAAAACTGAACACAGTATTCCAGGTGAGGTCTTACCAGGGGAGAGTAGATGGGGAAGAGAACCTCCCTTTATCTGCTGGTCACACTCCTCAATTCCTGAGAATATGGTATAAAGGAAGAAAACCAGCTTCTATTCTCAGTTGTATCATGGCAAATGAGGTGTGTGTCCTTACTTTGCTGTGGCTTATGGCATGTTTAGCAAGCAGAGCCTATCAACTCAATGCTGTTTGAAAGTGTTTCATCAATTCCATTATTCCTATTGATGTCTTAAGTTGTAATCAATCTTACCTTTATTGATTTTGGTTCACAGTGCAATGCTTCTATTTTTCTCTTCTAGTGCAGACATTAAATCATGCTAACTTGATTCCAAGTAATGTAGGCTAACTTTAGGTAAATTAAGACCTACCACAGTTATTTCAGAGACTTCTTTGGGTTTCTTTTCTTGCCTTTTTTTTTTTTTAGCAGTGTACTCTAGTAGACTCCTAATAGAGCAGTCAGCTCTGGAAACAAGTGCTCTGAGTTTGCATTAGTATGATTAAGAAGACATTCAGAGTCATAGAATCAGTCAGGGTTGGAAGGGACCACAAGGATCATCTAGTTCCAACCCCCTGCCATGACCAGGGACGCCCTACCCTAGATCAGACTGGCCAGAGCCTCATCCAGTCTGGCCTTAAACGCCTCCAGGGACAGGGCCTCAACCACCTCCCTGGGCAACCCCTGGTGAAGAACTTCTTCCTTCTCATGCCCAGCCTGAACCTGCCCATCTCCAGCTTCGCTCCATTCCCCCTGGTCCTGTCACTCCCTGATATCCTGAAAAGTCCCACCCCAGCTTTTTTGTAGGCCCCCTTCAGATACTGAAAGGCCACAATGAGGTCACCTCGGAGCCTCCTCTTCTCTAGACTGAACAGCCCTAACTTTCAGTCTGTCCTCATAGGAGAGGTGCTGCAGCCCTCTGATCATCCCAGTGGCCCTTCTCTGGACATGTTCCAGCACATCCACATCTTTCTTGTAATGGGGGCTCCAGAACAGGACTCCAGGTGGGGTCTCAGCAGAGTGGAGTAGAAGGGGAGAATCACCTCCCTGGCCCTGCTGGCCACACTTCTCCTGATGCAGCCCAGGATCTGGTTGGCCCTCCGGGCTGCAAGTGCACACTGATGGCTCATGTTGAGCTTCTCGTCCACCAGCACCGTCAAGTCCCTCTCCTCAGGGCGCTCTCCAGCCAGTCACTGCCCAGCCTGTATTTGTGCTTGGGATTGCCTTGTCCCAGATGCTCTGTCCAGCTTGTGTCTCTGATCTGTCATAGAAAACTGCTGAAATCATTACTACTGGGCAGCAGCTAGATCAAAAGAAGTTCAGGTACGGATGAAATGTTTTTCCTGACATTGCTGGTGGACAGACACAACAGTCAAGTAATTTTCATCTGTGTCATTAGTTAGGGGCTGTAAGTGACCTTGAAAGATCATCTAGTCCAACTGCCCTGCTGATCACATCAGAATGCGTCCAGATGGGTCTTGAATATCTCCAGAGAGAGAGGCTCTGGAACGTAGAAGGTTTCACCTCATCATGAGAAGAAACTTCTTTACAATGATGGAACACTGGAACAGGCTGCCGAGAAAGGTTGTGGAGTCTCCTTCTCTGGAGACTTTCAAAACTCTCCTGGATGCATTCCTGTGTGAACTACCCTAGGTGATCCTGCTTGACAGGGGATGGACTCGATGATCACTGGATATCCCTTCCAACCACTAATGTTCTGTGATTCTGTGACTCCACAATCCCCCATGGCAGTTTGTTCCAGTGTTCCATCCCCCTCACAGTGAAAAAATATTTCCTCATACTTACATTCCTTACAACCATGTTCACCAGAAGAAAAGGAATACAAAGTTAGCACTTCATGACACGTGAGCATTTCTTTGTGCATTCCCAAACTGATGCTTCCATCATCTTTTTTCCCAAAAAATCTCTTGTGAACATTGAAAAAAATACCTTGAAATAATTAATAGAAATCTGAATAGAATAGAATAGATTAGAATCAACCAGGTTGGGAGAGACCTCCAAGTTCATCCAGTCCATCACCCAGCCCTATCCAGTCAACTAGACCATAGCACTAAGTGCCTCATCCAGTCTTTTCTTGAACACCTCCAGGGACAGTGACTCCACCACCTCCCTGGGCAGCCCATTCCAATGCCAATCACTCTCTCTGTGAAGAATTTCCTCCTAACATCCAGCCTATATCTCCCCTGGCACAACTTGAGGCTGTGTCCCCTTGTTCTGTTGCTGGTTGTCTGGGAGAAGAGACCAACCCCCACCTGGCTGCAGCCTCCCTTCAAGTAGTTGTAGACAGCAATGAGGTCCCCCCTGAGCCTCCTCTTCTCCAGGCTAAACAACCCCAGCTCCCTTAGCCTCTCCTCATAGGGTTTGTGTTCCAGGCCCTTCACCAGCTGCATTATATTTTGGACAAATGCTGTTTCCTAACTGAAGAAACTCAGGATAATGCTTTGAAGTTTCTAAAAAATTATTTTATTAACTTGTGTCATTCTGCATGATGATTACATTCTCAGGGTGTAATCCTGCTGATGTGAAAATTGGAGCAAGTTGGATCAATGTGTACTGTATTTATTTATTGAATAGTTATTTCCAAATGATGGACCCACAGAGCTGTTGAGGTTGGAAGAGACCTTGGAGGTCATCAAGTCCAACTGTTTGCCTACAGCTCGCAATCCCAATGCTGCTTCTAAGCTACTGTCACTGAACCACATCCGTCAGCACCACATTCATGTGTCTCCAAGGATGGTAACTCCACCAAATCTCTGAATAGCCTGTTCCAGTGCCTGATAACCCTTTCTGTGAGGAAATTGTTCCTAATATCAGTCTGAATCTTCTTTGGCACAAGCTGAACCGGTTTCCTCTTGTCCTGTCACTTGTTGCATCTTTAGGTAGCCTTCATTAGTGCACTGTAATGCATTCAACAATGCTAAACAAACGACTCATAGAATTGTTTTGTTTGGAAAGGACCTTTAAGATCATAAAGTCCAACGGTCAACCTAGCCAAGTTGTCCCTAAGCACAACATATACATGTCTTTTAAATAGCTTTAGGGATGGTGAGTCAATCACTTCCCTGGGGAGCCTATTCCAGGGTTTGAGAAGCCCTTCAGTAAAAACAGATTTCCTAATAATATTCAATCTAAACCTTCCATGGCACAACTGTTGCCTCTTGTCATAACACTTGTTAGCTGGGAGAAGAGACGGATACCCACCTCACTACAACCTCCTTTCGGGTAGCTGTACAAAACCAAGACCTTTTGCATTTAAGATGGTAATGGTAAGCTTGTTTTTCACTTGTGTTTGTCTCATAGAAAGACCTCAGGGGCAATGTACTAACCAACCTGCAGAAAGGACTTTCCTATTTTCCTCTTCTCAGGTCCCTCTGCCCTAGGTTTTAAGAGGAACTTGATAAAAATAAAGGCATATTGCATGGGATTAATCAAGGAATTCTTTTAGTGCAGGCCAGCCTTATTACTGTTGGGGTGGTGAAGCAACCAGAACTGCCTTTGCAATAGCAGTGTGCTTCCACTGCTGGAGAAGAGAAAGAATGGCACTTCTAGCACAGACCCTACCTTCTCCTATGGGATATGTGCAGACTTGCCACTAATCTAACGATGTGACTTTATTGCACTAGAACACTTTTAAACTGTTTATCAAACTGTTTATACTTCCATTTCCACATTAGAACTCGGTTTTACTCTTTTTTTTTTTTTTTTAATTATGGGGAACTTGACATTGTTTTAGTTCTGTGAGTGCTCAGTTCAAGGTTGTTTATTTCACAAAAGTATGAGAACTCTTCTAGCTGGGATCTGTCATTCATGCAGCTTCAACAAGAACAGGAAGGCTGAGCTACTGAATCTTTAACTCTCAGCGTAGCATGTCACGTGAAAGCCTTTCTGCTCCATCCAAATGCAAAAGCACTTCATATTTTAAAGCATTTATTTATGTTGGAGTGGATGGAGTGTCCAAGTGTTACTTTTTCTCAAACAGTTCAAGGTTTGCTGTTAACATTTGAATAAGTGCTAAGCCAAAATATTTTTGTCCCAGACACCTCAGATGAAGTTTATGTGAATTAAAGAAGCTTTTTATTTGTTTGGGTTTGGTTGTTTTTCTGACTATTGTGTTTTGGTTTGCTTTTTTTTCTAAATGAATGGAACTGTGAGTCTGTGAACTCTCTGTAGCTCCATTAGGCTTCTCAGGAACAACTGCTGACCAATTCTCAGAGATTTTTTAAGATGAACTATTAGATATACAGAGTTGACTATGGAAGGAAGTAAACTGTTCATCAAGTGTCAGCTGCTGTTTGGCAACTCTTATCTGCGTATTCTTACTATGTAGCAAAGGTGGAGGAGCTCTGAACAGACAAGCATTCAGAGATGAACTGGAACACAGGATGTTCCACCTCAACATGAGGAGAAAGTTCTTTACTGGGGGTGTGATGGAGCACTGCAACAGGCTGCCAAGAGAGGTTGTGGAGACTCCTCTAGAGACTTTCAAGGCCAATCTAGATGCACTTCTGTGTAACCTGCTCTAGGTGACCCTGCTTTGTCAGGGTCCTGAACTTGATCTCTTGAGGTCCCTTCCAATCCCTACCATCATGTGGTTCAATGAAGAGGAATTAGGTATTAAAAACTGACAAACTTGTTACCCTGCAATTGTTTATATCTGTCATTTTTTAGCACAGTTTTGCCTGATGGACCTTATCTAACCATTCCAGAGACATTCTGGTAGGTCCTTGCCCAGCTTTCGGTTTGGGCTTGATATCATCTGATTCAAGAACAATGGTAATAGCTTTTTTACAGGATTCTTTGTACTTTTCTGGTAGCAGAGGAAATACTATGACTGCAGCTTTTCCCAGGATTTTCTGATGTGTGGGTTCGGGTGAGGAGGATATTGTCATGTGTACAGTGTTAATGACTGCGAACGATCAGCTGGTTGTCGCCATAGCTTTTCTTTAAGAATATTTTCATATTAATATGCTTGCTTAGGGTTATGGAAGCAAGAAAATTAGGTCAGACTAGTCATGTGCTGAGCTGTTCTTATATTCCCATCTTACAAGATAAAACACACTGCTGGAAGACTGTTCAGACATCGTCGTATTGTATCCATGCTGGAGAACTAGAATATGCTCTGAAATTACAGACAGATTGTCTGAAGCACATGAATTTTTTTTAGTGTTTCTGTAGTTATGGTAAACAAGAGAACACTAGGATGAAGTTACAGGCAACTTGGAGGTGAGGTAATGCACTTTTTTTGTGCACTTCTTTTAAAAGAGAATTTAGATTTTGCCCAATTTGCCTGAGGTTGTTTTAAAATATTAGGGGAGGTGGGGTGGTGTCATTTTGTCTTACACACTTCTTATTCCAATTCTTGTCCTCAAAATAATTTCCTGTTCCCAGCAATACCATTTAAAGTTCTCATCCCTCTATACTGCAGGTGATGTAGGACAGTAACAGCAACCATCACTGCATGGTAACAGTAGCAAACAAAGTTATTTCATTTTATTTTTTTCATGGTGTTTCACAGGCCTCACTGTGATATAGACCAGTTTCCATCAGGCCTTTCCACTCATGTTTCTGTAGAACTAGAGAATAAGTGGACTTTATGGAATAACCTACAGAGAGGCAAGACAGAGCTAATGTCAGACTGCACTGCAGAAATTAGGTGACTCTATTATATTAGTTGTAATTCAAAAAAAGAAATTTCATGACTTTCCAAGAGGAATCATGTATGGCTGCACTTCAGAGGTGGCTGATTTTTGTTTCATTTTATTTTTTCTTTTTAAAGAGTACTTGAAAGTGTCCAGAGAAGGGCAACGAGGCTGATGAGTGGCCTTGAGCACAAGCCCTACAAGGAGAGGCTGAGGGAGCTGGGATTGTTTAGCCTGGAGAAGAGGAGGCTCAGGGGAGACCTTATTGCTGTCTACAACTACCTGAAGGGTGGTTGTAGCCAGGAGGAGGTTGCTTTCTTCTCTCAGGCAGCCAGCACCAGAACAAGAGGACACAGCCTCAAGCTACGCCAGGGGAAATGTAGGCTTGAGGTGAGGAGAAAGTTCTTCACTGAGAGAGTCATTGGCTACTGGAATGGGCTGCCCAGGGAGGTGGTGGAGTCACCATCCCTGGAGCTGTTCAAGGCAGGATTGGACGTGGCACTTGGTGCCGTGGTCTAGCCTTGAGCTCTGTGGTAACGGCTTGAACTTGATGATCTATGAGGTCTCTTCCAACCTTGGTGATACTGTGATACTTTTAAGATTTTGTTTGTTCATTGTACATAGGGTCCCAAAGAAGGTTCTTTACTAACAAATTTATTATCCTATTTATATTATAAAAAACCCAAACAAACAACAAGCCAACAAACTAGTAAAAGAGCAGATTTTGGAGAAGCAGTGTGAAGAGCCATTATCCACAAATTAAACTGCTCTAGTCATAATTGCTGTATGATATTTAGATTCTGTAGTAATTCTGTCAAAACCAACCCAACCCCCAACCCTGACATCCATATATCTGTATAATGTTTCTTGTCAGTGAAAAACACAGAAGTCCTCGTGCAAATCTGAGCTGATGTTACTTCAGCACACTTTTTTTTTCCTCAACTTGTGAGAAGCAGGGAACAGGAGAGTGCTCAAGAGAGGATTACTTTTTGGTTTGTTTTTCTTGTTTGACTCAACTTTAGATCTTAAGGGAATGGAACAGTGTATCCCAAGAGTGACTGACTGATGGAGGTACTTCTGGCATATGTATTAATTAATTTACTTAAAAATAAGAGCTGGGGACCAGGTGCAATCTGTAGGTGGGTTAGTAAGTAAAATGGGACTGTAGTTATACTTAAACCTGTCATTTTGAAATACAACCACTCTGCACACTGGCTACAGAAGCAGAATTGAGGGCATTAACTGAAGATGAGTGTTCAGCTTGCTCACTGCTCCCAAGTAACATTTCATGGCACAGTATTTTCCACATTCCTAAAGACAATTGAGAAGAAATTATTATATGTATGAGGAAAAAAATGTGGCTTTTTTCTAAGAATGAATATAATTTTTTGAATATTTTTCCCATGTGATTATTTGATTTAGCATTGAGGGCTGTGGGTGTGTATTATGATAACTGAGTTATCATAGAATTAGCATAGAATCATAGAACTGTTCAGGTTTGAAAACACCTTTCAGGCCATCAAGTCCAACCACTCTCCTAGAGCTTGCAATCCCACCACTACTACTAAACCACTACCACTAAGCCATGTCCCTAAACACAACATCCACACATGTTTTGAATACCTCCAGGGATGGTGATGCCACCACCTCCCTGTTCCAGTGGCTGATACCATTTTCTGTGAAGAAATTTTTAACAATATCCAGCCTGAGTCTCCTTTGGCACAACTTGAGGCTGTTTCCTCCTGTCTTCTCACTTGTTGGATATTAGACTGCCCTCCACTTCACTCCAACTTCCCTTGAGGTATAGTGGTAGAGGGCAATGAGGTATCCCCTCAGCCTACTCTTCTGAAGCCTAAACAATCCCATTCTCTTCAGCCATTCATCATAAGACTTGTGTTTGAGGCCCTTCACCAGGAGCAACTTTAGTTGCTCTTCTTTGGACACACTCCAGCATTGAGGTCAATGTCCTTCTATCATGAGGGGCCCAAAACTGAACACAGTACATGAAGAGTTGATGCAAAATAGCTTGATAGTGAATCAGAGCTGCTAGCCTATAATTTCCCTCCTCAAGTATTAATCGCCCAGCAGCCATTCCTTAGGTGAAGCATTTCCATTTTTGCACAATAACTTGCAATCCAACTGGCATTTACTGATACATGCACAAGAAACGGAATGGGTTAATTGCATTCCTTTTGATCAATTACTCATGAGTTGTCATTTATTTGGTGCTTTACAATACAATGTGAATGGAATAAAAGCATAGATTATGGATATATAGAGAAATAAAATTATTTAATCTGAAAAAAAGACCAATTCTGACTTTCACAATCTGATATTTGGGGTGCCACCTTCTCTCTGTTCACTGTTGTTTGTTCACATAATAGACAGTAGCTTCAGAGCATGACAATCTCTGCAAAAAGGTGTCCTCCCACATATGCAAATATTTGAATTCTCCACAGTGCTGACAAGGGCCTACTTCAGGCACCCTGCTTCTAAAAATAAGTGCACTAATAGCAGAAAATTCAGAATGCAACAAGAATAATGATCAGAGGTCTGTGACTTCTTACCTGCAAGCACATGTAGGAGAGCCTGGGTTTTTCAGCTGATAGATAAAATTTAGGGGGATCAGCCTTAAGAAGTATCTAAAAGGGCTCTGCAAAGAGGAAGAGGTGAACAAACAGAATTTGGATTGATGAAGAGCAGAGTTTGCTATTGTACAGATTTTTATTGCGGAAGGATTTTGTTTCTTTACACTGGAAAAGTGTACAGTGAATTTTATGGACTTCTGAGTTGCACTGGGACTTATCTTGACTGGGACAATCTGTATCAAACACTACAAATGACTGATTACATTATTTGAGTACTAACTACTTAAGGCTGTTGTGATTATGAACAGTTTGTGAGCAGTCCATAAAGTGCAATAAGCTCACATAAAAGGTTATTTTAATAACTCTGAATGCTGCAAGTCTGTTCAGTGATTGATTCTGAACTAAAATGGGCTAAACTATTCACATTAAATATCCAGCTACACTCAGTACTTGTTTTTATTTCTGAATCATCCATAAAATCTGTTTCCAGGTTTCCCTGTGTATTCAATCTTTATTTTTCAAATTATTTCCTATCCTAGTATGAGCTTGCATTAATTTTAGTAGAAATTATATGGTTATTTTCTGCTGATGTTTCCAGTCTTCCATGTCTGTATATTTCTTGCTCCTCGTTAGTAGAGCTGTTAATAAACAGTTAGGAGTTGTTTGGGAAAAGAAAATATATACAAAATACCATTTCCATATTATATTTTCAGGTATTTCAGAAACACTGACTCAAAATTATCTTTCAGTGTCACAGAAAACTGGGAAGCAAAAAAATTTCTTGCAATTTCTAAATGATCCTCTTCCCTACCTTTCAGTTTCCTTCCTCTTCCTGAAACAATTCATTCTCTTCCTCAAATCCCCCAATCCCCTAATAAATGAATAGAAGAGATGTTATGGGAGAAAATTACTAGATGTCTAGATAATGAGTTTGGAACTAATGATGGCACCTTGCTGTTTTTAATAAGAGAAGAAATCAGGCTCTGTGAATAAAAACACCTGTGATGCTAATCCCAAATTTTATATACAGGAGTGACAGGACAGGTGCTGATCTCTCCGCAGTAGATGAGTTGTAGTCTGGATTGTTTGGTGATTAACTCCAAAACGTGTGCATTGTCTTATAAGAGAAAACCCTCTGCATTCTCATATAATAAAACAAAGTAATTATTAGAGTTTGTCTTCCAACACAGATTTTCACAAGATAATCCTGTGTGGAAGAAAGGGATTTGGGAAGGAATCTTTTTTTTCTGAAGTGATAAGTGGCAACACCTCTCATTTTTATTTTTTTTTGGTGTCCACTTTCCCAGGGATGTCTTGTCCAAGTGGCCTCACACTTTCCCAAAATAATTTCCTCTGGCTACAAACCAAACATAAGAATTTCAGGGGAAAAAAAATTACCAAAAAAAAAAAAAAAAAAGTTACCAGAAAAAAAAAAATATATACTCAAAGGGTATCTGTCAAGAAAGGGAAAAGATTTTGTGTCTTATCATGATAAAAATGGAATTACATGTAATGCTGTTTATTTAGCACTTAGGGGTAATAATTATGTGTTAAAACCAAACTGTGATTTTTGTGTGGCTTCTGTAGATTTTATTCTCTCTAGTTGACTGTATGCATACGGTCAACCTCAGTGATCTGTCAGACTTCTTCTCAAGAAAATTCTGGCAGTGCTTCTTGCCCTCACCATTCACAGGACTCCTTCCCAAGGTCTCTGGTGGAAGGATGTGGCACTGTTCAGAGCTTGCTGGCTTCATTGCAGTTTACTCACACGGGAAAAGCAGCTGGTCCAGTAAACAGCACAGGACGGTGTAACCCTTTCATTCCATTTTTTTGCTCACTACCATGACTGAGCATCAAAAATATCAAATGTAAAGTCCTCACTGGACATCTAAATATCTAAGAACACAGCAATTGCACTCTTCTCCTTTAGAGATTTGCTACGGAATGAAATCAAACACCCACTTCCCAGCCGCTATTTTCTTGCAGTGAAGAGGGTGAAGGAGAGGATCTCATTAGACAGAAGAGTGAACTTATTGCTAGCTACTGACTGAAATAAAAGAGAGCCAACATTTGGAAATTTCTCTTCACGAAGTACTGGGTGGTGATGAAGTCACGTGTCACTGGGCTATTCCCTGCACAGCAGCAATGCTAACCTTCAAAGTAGGGACAAAATGATCCTCTGGGTGAGTTGCTGAATCTGAAGTGGAAGTTTGTTTTTTTCTAAAAGTCATGGATTCATAGAATGGCTTGAGTTGGAAAGGACCTTAAAGATCATCTAGCTCCACCCCAACTGCCATGGGCAGGGACACCTCATGCTAGACCAAGTTGCTTAAAGCCTCATCCAGCCTGGTCTTAGACACTTCCAGGGTTGGCATGTTCACAACTTCTCTGGGCAACCCATTCCAGTATCTCACTACCCTCATAGTAAAGAACTTCTTCCTTATGTCTAATCTAAATGTGCTCCTTTTCCTATCACCACAGACCCCTTATATAAGTCTCTCCCCAGCTTCCCTGTAGGCTGTCTTGAGGTGCTGAAAGCCTGCTGTAAGGTCTTCCCTGAGTCCTCTCTTGGCTGAACAGTCCTTGCTCCCTCAGCCTGTCTTCACAGGCGAGGTGCTCCAGCCCTCTGACCATCTTTGTGGACCTTCTCTGGGCCCTCTCCAACAGGTTCATGTCCTTCTTGTTTTGGACACAATGTTTCACAGAATAACAATGCTAGGGGTTGGAAAGAACCTCAAAAGATCATTTAGTCCCGCCCAGCTGCCACAGCAGGATCACCTAGAGTAGGTCACCAGAAATGCATTCAAGCAGGTTTTCAATGTCTCCAGAGCAGCAGACTCCACAACCTCTCTGTGCAGCCTATTCTAGTGTTCTGGCACCCTTACAGTGAAAATATTTTTCCTTATGTTCATGTGGAACTTCCCATGGTCCAGCTTGTACCCATTGCCACTTGTCCTGTCATTATATGTCACTGAGAAGAGCCTGACTCCATCCTCCTGATACTCAACCTTCATACATTTATAAACATTAATGAGATTACCTCTAAGTCTCCTCTTCTCCAAGCTACAGAGCCCCAGCTCTCTCAGCCTTTCTTCATAAGGGAGATGTTTCACTCCCATAATTGTCTTTGTGACTCTGCACTGGACTATTTCAAGTAGTTCCTTTTCCCTCTTCAACTGAGGCTCCCAGAACTGTACACAATATTCCAGATGTGGCCTCACCAGGACTTGGATTCTCTACCTTTTAGGGTTCAACTTTGTACAACCTGGAGCTTTGCAGCAATGGCATCTGTAGCCCTTTCTCCTTTGTGAAGGGAAAGACAGACAAGCCCTGCTGTCTGTCAGAGCATGCCTCTTGGAGAAACTGCACAAGTAAATACTCAGCAGCAACACTGAAGCGTCAGACTGTTAAATGTGCAAAGTGTAAAACATGGAAATGAGTAATGGGGCCCTCATACTTACAGTAGCTTTCTCACATATGCAAGCAATCAGTAGAGTCAGTTAAGGAAAATGATAGTCCAAATGGGGTAGTGTGGACTTAAACCTGCTGATTACAAAGGAAATTTCATATCTAAGAAGGGGACTACATAAATTCTGGCCTAGAGTAATTAATTCTGTGTTTAAATAAGTGTTCTATTAAAATGTCTAACTTACATGGCTGTCTGAGCTCCTGCCACAAAATTTACAAGTCACTCATTTGCTGATTGACACATGCTACTTTCCACTGCTATTCCCCACCTTGTATTTAGCTTCAGAAATTTGTTAATTTGGACAGAAATACATTTTTTTCTTTTTTAACAAAGAAACGGAAATGTTAAGCCAGAGAGAATGTAGGTTTTTTTTTTCTCTGCTTAGGCCAACCATATGATGTCAATAACTTGCAAGATCATAGAATCACGGAATGGTAGAGGTTGGAAGGGATGTCTAGAGACCACTGAGTCCAACCTTCCTGCCAAAGCAGGATCACCTAGCGCAGGACACACAGGGATGTGTCCCAGATGGGTTTTGAAAGTCTCTAGAGAAAGAGACTCCACAACCTCTTCCAGCAGCCTGTCCCAGTGCTCTGTCACCCTTACAAGTGAAGAAATTCTTCCTCATGTTGAGATGGAATCTCCTGTGTTCCAGTTTGTGTCTGTTGCCCCTTGTTGTATCACAGGACACCTCTGAAAAGAGAATGGCCCCATCTTCTTGACACCCACTCTTCAGATATTTATAAACAGTAATAATATCTCCTCTCAGTCTTCTCTTTTCCAGACTAAACCTCACAAAACATGGATGGTGAGTGATGCTGGTGGAATTAATTGCACAGGTGTTTGTTTGGTTGTTGTTTTGTTGTTTTTTTTCCCTGTTGGTGTAGCTTTTTAGTTTAGTTTTGTTTTGTTTTTTTAAGAGGTAGTGAAGTGGATTAGAACTTGTCACTTATCTGAAAACTGATTACAGACTGAAGCACAGGTATGATGGCATATTTCACAGATTTTAGTATCTTCCTTGAGGAGATGTCAACAGTTGTAGGGCATCACTGTGAGATTATGCTACAGGGGAACCAGTCTCAGCTGAATGCAGCAGTAGGGCATTGAGGGTTTTCTGTCAGCAAACAGGTAGACAGTGGAAGACATTATCTTTTCCCATTCTTCCAATTCTGCAGCTGGCTTTCCAGGAAGGGAAACTGTCACTATCACTGGTGAGCTAATTTTGGCAGGTGATGTCATGTACTGGTTCCCTTAGAACTGGAAGCAGAAATATTTAAATGATAAATTTGGAATGTGTTATTTAAAAACTTTCAAATAAATATTTAATAGTCCAGAATAGCTATTTCAAAAGCAGTGTCCTTGTTTTAAAAATCTCCTGGGTATTTTATTAATTTTTGTTTGTTTGTTTTCTAGAATGATTGCATTCCCCCCCTGCATTTTGTAATTACTCTATACCATAGCTGAAAATAGTTTCAGATGGAATTTCCCTCAGATGCCTTCTTTTTTGGGGTCTAAGTTTCAGTGAAAGTCAATGGGGTTTATGCTCTGGAAACAAATTCTTTGGTTTTGCTAAGTAACACGGAGTCTGCACATAAATTGTCAGTGCAGGGGAAGGACAAAATGGTTTTAAAGCTTTAACTTGAAGCAGATCTAGAAGACCTGGCTTTGAAGTAGGGACCATGTCAGTTAGGGCACAAGTAATTGGTATTTTTTCACTTCAGTGTCTGTTGCATGAAGGAAGCCAAAGATAAAGCAGTGATGTGTGTTCACTTGAAATGCTGGTAGCCATGGAGAGAAGCAGCAGCTAACTGAAACAAACAAACAAACAAAAGCAATACACATTAGTCTTTTTTATTAGACAGAACAGTTTTGTGCAAGAAAATAAAAGGCATGTAGTAACAATGAATATGACTACATTTTCATTTGTGAGATGGTTAGTTACAAAATCCCACACAATTAACTGTTTAATCCCAGTCTTAGACATGTAGCTGGGTAAAGTGTGAATGGAGTTTCTTTAAACACATAAACAACACATAGGAACCTATTTGATTCTGGCATTCAAAATTTCCCCTTCACTGTATGTAACCACCATGTATGCTTTCTCTGGTAGCAGAGACCTTGGAATCTGCCAAAGCCATCTAACTGACAGCTTTCTATTTCTTGGTCTGGTGCTGCAGACCAAGAGTGCCTATTCAAACCTTGGGTGTTATCAAGAGAACAAATATTTGCCACATTAAATAGAAGTTGAGAGAGGCAAATGACTTGCAAAGTTATAGAGTGGAATCCTTTCATCTCAGGACTCTTGAGTGGCTTTTCAATCTAAATGTTGACACTTTGATAATGGGCATCTACAGAAAGGAGTGAAACTGAAACAGAAGTGGGCAAACATCTTGATCAGAACATTGCTCACAAAAACTGTGAAAGAAAACATTTTATAGATATACACTACTATAGGTAAAGTTTTCATAATAATGGTAGCCTCTTCTGAAGTTTTATAAATGAAACACTTTAAAACTAAGCATTTCAGATAGAAAAAAAAAAAAACCCAGCTAAGTATTTGGTAGTATGTTTTCAAATGCACTGTCATTCAAAAAGCTCCTTTCATTAGACAAAACCAAAGATAAATCACAGAATCATAGAATGGCTTGAAGGGACCTTAAGGATCATCTGTTTCCGGACCTCCTGCCATGGACAGGGACACCTTCCACCTGACTGGGCTGCTCAAAGCCTCATCCAGCCTGAGTTTCAACATTTCCACGGATGAGGTGTCCACAACCTCTCTGAGCAACCAATTCCAACGTCTCACCACCCTCACAGCAAAGACCTTTTCTTCAATGTCTAATTGAAATCTATCCTGCTGTAGTTTCAAGCCACTGCCCCTTGTCCTATCACCAGAGGCTCTTATAAATAGTCTCTCTCCAGCTTTCCTGTAGTCCCCCTTCAGGTACTAAAAGGCTGCTA
Organism: Tricholaema leucomelas; assembly: GCA_013400475.1. NCBI lineage: Eukaryota > Metazoa > Chordata > Aves > Piciformes > Lybiidae > Tricholaema lacrymosa > Tricholaema leucomelas. Next base: position 817,111 of record WAAF01011388.1, read on the forward strand.
TAAGGTCTTCCCAGGCCTTCTAAAAGCTGAATAGACTAAACTCCTTCAGCTCAGCATTGTAAGAGAGGTGCTCCAGCCCTCTGATTTTCTTTATGGCCTTCTTCTGGATCCTCTCCAAAAAATCCATGTCTTTCTTTTGTTGGGGACTCCCAACTGGACATAGTACTCCAGGTGAGATCTCAGAGGACAAACAAATGTATAATCTCATTTTATCTGGTAAAACCTGAAGATATATGTTCTATATTGTTATGCTGTTGCATTTATATTGTCAGCAATTGCAAAAATTCTCTGTAGAGCCTTGATCAGCATTTCTTAGATACAAGAACTCAGTATTAGCATAATCTTGCCTGACTTCAGTGCAGGGCAAGATAATGGAACAAATCATCTTGAGTGCAATTACAGGGCACCTACAGGATGGCCAAGGGATCAGACCCAGCCAGCATGGATTTAGGAAGGGCAGGTCCTGCCTGACCATCCTGATCTCTTTTTATGACCAGGTGACCTGCCTGGTGGATGTGGGGAAGGCTGTGGATGTAGTCTACCTGGACTTGAGCAATGCCTTTGACACCATCTCCCATAGCAAACTCCTGGCCAAGCTGGCAGCCCATGGCTTGGACAGGGGCACTCTGTGCTGGGTTAAGAACTGGCTGGATGGCTGGGCCAAGATGGTAGTGAATGGTGCCACATGCAGTTGGCAGCTGGCACTAGTGGTGTGCCCCAGGGATCAGTGTTGGGCCCAGTCCTGTTTAATATCTTCATTGATGATCTGGATGAGGTGATTGAGTCCACCATCAGTAAGTTTGCAGATGACACTGAGTTGGGAGCATGTGTCAATCTGTTAGAGGGCAGGAGGGCTCTGCAGAGTGACCTGGACAGGCTGGCTGGGTGGGTGCAGTCGAATGCCATGAGTTTTAAGTTCTGCACTTTGGCCACAACAACCCCATGCAGCTCTACAGGCTGAGGACAGAGCGGCTGGAGAGCAGCAAGACAGAGAGGGACCTGGGGGTACTGGTTGACAGACAACTGAACATGAGCCAGCAGTGTGCCCAGATAGCCAAGGGCCAATGGCATCCTGGCTTGTATCAGGAATAGTGTGGCCAGCAGGACTAGGGAAGTCATTCCTCCCCTGTACTGAGCACTGGTTAGGCCACACCAGTACTGTGTCCAGTTCTGGGCCATTCAGTTTAAGAAAGATGTTGAGATGCTCAAACATGTCCAGGGAAGGGCAACAAGGTTGGTGAGGGGGCTGGAGCACAGCCCTGTGAGGAGTCGCTGAGGGAGCTGGGGTTGTTTAGCCTGGAGAAGGCTTGAGGCAACCTTACTGCTGTCTACAACAACTGAAAGGAGGCTGTAGCCAGACGGGGATTGGTCTCTTCTTCCAGGCAACCAGTGTCAGAACAAGAGGAGACAGCCTCAAGCTGTGCCAGGGCAGGTTTTGGCTGGATGTTAGGAAGAAGTTCTTCACGGAAAGAGTGAGTGGCCACTGGAATGGGTTCCACGGGGAGGTGGTAAGAGTCGCCATCCTTACAAGTGTTTAAAGAAAGACTGAATGTTATACTTAGTGCCATGGTTTAGTTGATTAGATAATATTGGGTGATAGGCTGGACTTGATGATCTTGAAGATGTTACTGATTCTGTGATTCTCTCCTTCAGGTTAACATGGTTCTGACAGACTGTTTTTATTAGTGCAATGATGCTACCTACAGCTGCTGCCTCTAGCTTGGCTGGGCATCTGTCTCTCTGAAGTTGAGGCTAATATTGTGGTTAGGTTATAAATGGGAAAGGAAGTAAAAGAGGATTTTGATATTTTCTTCCTGGGCATGTTTTTGGCTTTTTATTCTTTTCTTCTTCTTTTTTTTTTCCTAAAGAGAGTAGACTACTATTGAATTGTTCCCACAAACTCATGCATCCTTTGAATTCTACGTAAGTCTTGTCTTAAGAGCTTAAGCTGAAGATAGGGAAAGTTGGTTGCTTTGCACAGAAGTCAGCTTTATCATACATTAATCATTTTATCGCATACAGTATGGAGCTGTTTCTGGTAACTGACTTTAACAAAATTATCCAACCAACAAGTATTTTCAATTTAAATATGAAAGGAAAGAAAAAGCCTGGTTTTCTCATGTTGAAACATAGTTTCTTCATTCTTTTTCTCATGACAGTGCTCGATTGCATCCTTTATTATTTCTGACAGTATTGTATTTAATTTCCTTTTTGCTCTACCCTGTGCCTACAAAAATAAAAGGAGCAAAGTGACTTTAAAATAAAACTGGCAAGACAACTGATGTAAAAGGAAAAAAAAAAGGAAAAAAAAAAAGGAAAAAAAAAAAAAGAAAAATAAAGGGAAGGGGGTGCCAAACCAAAACCCTGAATTCAAATGCACTCACACAATGGGTTTTAAGGGAGTGCAGAATGAGACCTTGAATTTTGTGGCTCTGATTATGCTCTGGTTTGTCCATAGCCCCACATCAAATATTTGGGCTCACAATTACTGAAATTTTAATAGGGTAAATGGATTGATTGAAAATACTTTGTGAAGGGGTTATGAGAAAAGACCTATCTAGTAAGTACAGCCAAGATTTAAGCCATTATTTCAGATATGAAGCATTTGGCAACCAGGGATCATTTTCATCAAAAAAGGAAGCCTTAGTTCAGTATTTTTGGTCTGAAAATAATTTGGTTATTTCTTTAATGCTACTCAGTTTACCAGCAAAGAAAAGTTATATATATAAAAATAATCAGAGTGATTTGTTATTCTTTACTCAAATAATGTTGCACCCTAAAAGAAAGAAATTAATGATGCTATTTTAGAACCACATGAAGTATGAGGTATGACCTATTAATATGCAAAATCCATGCACACAGCCCCATGCAAAATCAGCTTATTTATTTCTGAATAGGAACTGGCAGAGTTGGCTCAAGTGACCACATAAGTGGCTTTGTTTGTATGTTGGTGCAATGCAGCATAATTCCTACTGGATAGTTGTGCTGCACTGACACTAAAGCAGAGATGCATAGACAAATGAATAAACACACTCAGATTTAATCTGACTGTACATCTAAGTTTTTTTTAATTAGAGCTTATTCACTTATCTGAGCATCAGACTCTCCCTTCTCCCTGGTGCCATACCACGAAATAGTTTGTTCCTCTGTCCCTCTTTCCTCTCTTCCTTCCCATTGTACAATTAACCAGCAACAGGACAAGGGGACACAGCCTCAAGTGGTGCTGGTGGAAGTATAGGCTGGATGTTATGAGGAAGTTCTTCCCAGAGAGAGTGATTGGCATTGGAATGGGCTGCCCAGGGAGGTGGTGGAGTCTCCGTCCCTGGGGGTGTTCAGGAAAAGACTGGATGAGGCACTTAGTGCCATGGTCTAGTTGACTGGATAGGGCTGGGCGATAGGTTGGACTGGATGATCTTGGAGGTCTCTTCCAACCTGGTTGATTCTATTCTATTCTACTACAGATTCTTGATTCCTCTCATGTGTTGTGGTACTCAGGTCTCCATTGCTTGGCCAGTTCTTCTGGGAAGAGAATTGCATCTTTGCTGGGCTCTTCAGGGTTCCACAGAAATTCATGAGCCTTTTTTGGCTTTCTAGAGTTTCAGTTCTGTTCTACTGGATTTGGAGGACTTGACTGTGTTAAGAACCATGCTTGTGGAAAAGCAAGCAGATCTCAGAGGACAACTTTAAAACCAGAAGCACATTTGGAGAAGTAACACAAGCTCTGATAGGGTGGGCATAGGAGAGAAGGAAAGAAAGGAGCCAGAGAGATCCATGACAAATGCAGTATTTCAGACAGATCTGAATCTTAGGACAGATTTCAACTATGCCATACACTGGCTTAACTCTGATCCCACTGAAATCAGATTTCAAGGAAGGGGAGAAGGCTTAGGCCACTAGTGATTGCTTTTATATCATCCTACCTTTCAGTCCAGTTCTGATTAACCACTGGAGTGCGTTCAGTGTACCCAAAAATGGCATTTAGGAGTATCTTGCTGCTACTGCTGACAATAAATTCATGAAATAACATACACTTCCTGTGCCTTGTGTGTGCCAAGTTTGTGCATGTCTGCATTCAAATACAGATGAAAAATTAAATTTGTTTGGCCTGAACAGTTTTCACTGACAGCATAACTCATTCCTCTTGAGTTCCTGGATAAGCTGTAGCTGAAACTATTTGTTCTGCTTTTACTGCCCAGTGCCTGTAAGCCGGGGATAGAGCTGGCTTGCTTTAAATCAGAGCTGTGCTGAAACACACCAACAGTCAGGACAAAGGCAGCAGGCTGCTTCTTTCCCAATCCTCTCAGTTCAGCCACATTTCAGATGAATGTTAGAGGAGGAATTGCAGATGATATTGGGAATTCCATATGACCTTCAGTAATTACATTAAAATGGGTTTCTCTATATTACTTTTCTTAATTGTCTGACATTTGACAGTAGTCATATGGCTACATATCCTTCACTTTAATGTTGGAAAAGAAAATACAAAATTGATGTCTCGCAGTACCAGTAATTGCAGTGAAAAATAAGATCAGAAACTGTCAGCCCCTCCCAGCTGAAAGCATGTGTCTTTTATCTTGACAGCTAATTTGCCTCAGTGCTTTTCCAGGATAAAGAGAGCATCACTCCAGTTAAATGGAGCTCCATCCAAGATGACAGAAATGTTAACATTGGTGATTATACCAAGGCCAAACACCAGCATGGTTTTAGAAGAAAGTGTGAGGCTTTTAAACCTGCCTGTTGATTAGATCGTGTAATTGTCTGAGAAAGACACTTGGGGAAACTTCCAACTTAAGAATTTGTCCTTAAAAAGTCTTCAAAGCTTTTTGCAAGCATAGCTAGTAAATACAGACATTTCTCTGGAAGCATTAGCTAGTAAATACAGGCATTTTTCTGGAAGCATTAGCTGGCCATGAAAATGTTACAAATCAATTAAGTCCACGTTTCAACTCTGTAGGTTGTTGATGGTTAGAAAAGATAAATTGTCATAAATGAGAATTCATCATTACCAGCAGTCTGTAGCTGCATTATTCTTTCATTGTTCTTGACTAGGAAATTATGTTTGATTAATATATGAAGGTATTTGCTTCTAAATGAAAATATTAAGCATGCTTAAGATCTTTTTTTAAGGTGTTCTTAGTGAGTTAACATGCCTCAGTTTAAGACATACTACAAAGAACAGTTTTCAGAAGAATCAGAAAGGTACCAAATCACTTTGGGGTGTGTGAAGTTTGTACAAAGTCTCAGCTGTCACTTTTTAAAGAAGATGAAGGTACAATCTTTACATTCTAGAACTTGTACTACGAATATACTAAGTCAGATTCTTTGCCTCCTCAAATCATACATCTTCTACACCTACTCATTCCTACAGAAAATACCTTTTAATGGTATTTTACTGCTTCCAGTATACCGAATACAACATTTTCTTTGATATTGCAAGCTTTCCAAAATACCAAAGGGATGTGAGAGAAACATCATCTGTATGTTTTGCCAAACAGATTGGCTTTGGCTACCCACATAAATTTTCTGGATCTTTTGATCAAATCCTCCACCCTGTTGCAAATTTGGATTTCATGCCAAATATAGCATCCAGCAGTGAGATAAATCTGAATTCTTTCATGTAAGCTACAGTGGGCTTCTTCTTTTCTTTTTTTTTTTTCCTTTGGTGATAAATCTTCTGTATATATTGTTATCAAAGCTGGTCAAATAACATATTCCTCAAGTAATGTAAAAATGTTGTTATTGCTTTTTCATTTGACCAACTGAACATGCAAAGTCTCTGACCAATACTGGTTACAAGTACTACTGCTTTTCACTTCATAACTAGTTGTAAATACATATTGCTAGCTTTTCTTATTGTCCACATTTGAAACAGCTGGCAAAATTGTTTTTTTTTGGTTTGTTTTTTAACTGAAAAAAATGATGTCTGGATATTGGAAAAGAGAAAGCAGACAGGGCCCACCCACTGAAGCTGCACTTCTTCAGAAAGTTCCATTTAGTGTGTCTGACAGAAATGGGCTTAAATGCATCATTCTGTTACATTCCAGATATTAAAAAAAAAAAAGTTTGGGAAATATTGTTGCTGATGGTTATCATCAGGAATATTGAGTACAGACAGATTATTTGTTACTTAAGAAAGCTTAATTCAAGAAACAAGTGGGTGTTTTAAAAAACAAAACCCAAAAACTCAAAAGGTGCTCAGGCTGTCCAGGGATGGAAGGAATCTGTAAGGGAGAATAAGAAAGCTTTGCCAGCACGGTCAGACAAAACTAAACCAACAAACAAACAAACAATCAACAAACCAAACCAAAAAAAGGAATATGATTGTAGTCTGTAAATATATTAGAAAAGCAAGTGCTATTTAAGCTAAGGGAATAACTGGCACAAGGACAGATGAGTCTAATCTAGCTTTGTACAGTTATTGCAGATTTTAAGAACATTTCTAATTTTAAAAGAAATGAGAATCTAAGACAACTTTCCACTAAGAGTACTAGGAGGGGAAAAAAACCCAAAGACCAAAAAAACCTCAAGCCCAAACCAAAAAAGCCTCTAATTGATTATAAGCAGAGCCTGAGCAGCATGTGAAAAAGATTATATGGCATGGTTGCCTGCAAAAACAAGGGGCTGAACTCAATGACCCAAGAGTGCCTTCCAGTCTGCTGTTCTTAATTAGATATATGACTATCATGGGAGCTCTTCTAGCCTCTAGCCAGTTCCTACAAGAGGTTCCTTGTATTTATGTAACTTCCCACTGAAATCCCTCAAATTTGCAGATCCCCACTGACATATAGGTGATCAAATTCCAGGTAAGGTTCATGATCCCAAAAGAAAATTCTGTATTGGGCTTCTGTTTTCCTTCTTGATTTTGAATGCAGCTTTTGTTTCAGTTCCCAAAATTCCCCTTTGTTGTTTCATTTTACTTGTGAAGCTAACTTTTCTTCTTGAAGAATGACTTCAATGCTGATAAAGGGTATATTTATAATCAAAATCCATATAACAGGAAACACTTTGACAGGTGGAATGCCTGCTGCCAAGGGCTGAGTGGCAGTGTAAGTGGAAATTGGTGCAAGTGGACCATTCAGTGGTTTTCCTGTCCCTTGAACCAACATAATACCTTTCACCACCATAGGTCAGATCTTGTGCTATGAAACTTCAAACATACTTCTCATAAGATCAGCGTGTTTAGACTGGATATTAGGAGGAAGTTCTTTACAGTGAGGGTGGTAAGACACTGGAACGGGTTGCCCAGGGAGGCTGTGGATGCTTCCTCCCTGGAGGCGTTTAAAGCCAGGCTGGATGAGGCCTTGAGCAGCCTGCTCTAGTGGGAGGTGTCCCTGCCTATGGCAGGGGGTTGGAGCTGGATGATCCTTGAGGTCCCTTCCAACTTAAACCATTCTATGATTCTATATCTGTGGGGGAAATATGGTAGTGGTACCCTGTGAAAAGATGGTTCTTGATCTGGTAGCATCATAAACAATCACTCAGTTTTGTATGCTCTTTATGGTGCTCCATAATGCAGTAATTTTTCAGACTGGATCCTTCCCTCACCACTTGTGGTCACTTCATGGAATCATTAAGGCTGGAAAAGGCCTCTAAGATCATCGAGTCCAACCTTCTATCCAACACCTCCATGACCACTAGACCACATCCTGAAGTGCCACATCTACTAATTCTTTTAGCACCTCCAGGCATGGTGACTCCGCCTCCCTGGGCAGCTTGTTCCAATGCCTGGCCACTCTTTCAGTAACAAAAATCTTCCTAATATCTGATCTAAATTTACTGTGATGCAGCTTAAAGCCATTACCTCTTGTCCTGTTGTTAGTTACCTGGGAGAAGAGGCCAACACCAGCATCACTACAACCTCCTTTTTGGTAGCTGTAGAGAGCAATGACATCTCCTCTCAGCCTCCTCTTCAAGATAAATAATCCCAGCCCCCTCAGGCTCTCCTCATAAGACATGCTCTCCAAACCCTTCACTACCTTCATTGCCCTTCTCTGTACCAGTTCCAGCACCTCAATGTTTTTGTTATACTGCGGTGCCCCAAACTGGACATAATTCAGTATGCTCACTGAAGTCTTTCCTTTACTCAGGGTAATCTGGTCATGTCTGCTTCTGTCGCTTCACCTATAAATCAGTGCACTGTGCCAAGAACTGAACAGATTTGCAAGGGATTTATGTAGTCTCTGATAGAAACTCCTACTTCTAAGTTATGATAATGATCTTTTCTAGAAATTAAAGATTGCATCGGAAAGTCTTACTTGCTATGATGACAGATAAGAATTGAATCACTCACACTAATTTGGGATGGCTGGTAACAAAGCCTGACAATTTGAGCTACTGCTTTCAATTGTTCAATGATTCTCTAATGTGCTTTTTTCCTGAGGAAGTTCACTAATGACAGTAACTGCAACATTTCTTACTGTTCACTAGCTTGCTTTGTGAAAACCACAAACTTCAAAACCTCTTCAGCAATCTCAGGATCATTTGCTTATACCAGAAGCCATAGCAGCTTGACTGTCAGGTACGATGATCTGAAAAGGATACAGATCAGCACCAAACGCTGACTGAAATTTTCACCTTATTGTAGAATCATAGGACTGTTTTGCTTGGAAAAGACCTCTAAGATCATCGAGTCCAACCATTCTTTCTCCACTCTGAGATGAAAGGATTGGGTTCTGGCTTTCTGGCAATGTTTCACTTTTTTTACTTTGTACTGAAAATAGTACCTTTCTTCATATTCTGGACACTGTAATCAATGATCTTAGAATTTCATTACATTAAAAAAAGTGCAATTGAAGCAAGCTCTTGACATGGTTGTGCCATTATTCAAAGTTTGTTAAATTCAATCCTGGTTATTAAAATCAATGAAAAATCTGTAATACAACTATTCCACTCTGCACTGCAGTAGGTGTCTTGTCTTGGGAGGTCTGAACCACAAACATTGTGATAAGCACAGATCAAGAACAAGCTTGCAGGAAAAAAGCTGTAGCTCATCAAGCACAAGCTAAGAATTTTTTTTTACTACAGATTCTCAAACCTCTGCAAACAATTCTGTACTCAGACCCTTGTAGCCTGTGAATGGGACAGAGAAAAATTTTATCCCAAGTGAGTCAGCCTGGAACTTCTGCTGCCTTTTAGCTATGAAGTGGAAGGCAAGATGTCTTTCATTGTCAAGCCTCCTCTTCCCCAGACTAAACAACCCCAGCTCCCTCAGCCGCTCCTCATAGGTCATGTTTTCCAGACCTCCCTCCAGCCTCATCACCCTTCTCTGCACCTGCTCCAGCACCTCCATGTCCCTCCTATACTGTGGTGACTAAAACTGGACACAGTACTTGAAGTGTATTGTCACGAGTGCTGAGTACAGGGGCACGATCACCTCCCTACTCTGGCTGATGACGCCATTTCTGATACAGGCCAGGATGCTTTCGGCCTTCTTAGCCACCTGGGCACACTGCTGGCTCATGTTCAGCTGGCTGTCCACCAACGCTCCCATGTCCTTTTCCATCAGGTAGCTCTCTCAGAACCTTGTAGCCTGTGAATGGGACAGAGAAAAATTTTATCCCAAGTGAGTCAGCCTGGAACTTCTGCTGCCTTTTAGCTATGAAATGGAGCGTGAGGTGTCTTTCACTGTCAAGCAGCTCCTGACATGCTGCTGTTCTACTTGACGTTTTTCTCAGTACCATCTGTATAGTTGACAATCTACTGTTTCGCAATATGTTACATACAGCAGCAACTGCAAATTACTCAAATTCGGGTGGTTAGGTGTTTTAGAAATGCAGACTCTTAATTTTCTAGTAATTCATAAATAACAGATCACCACTGTTTATGCAGAGAACTTGGGCACCTGTGAGAGGTGTCAGGACAGCATCCTTGCTTTATGTTCTTCACGCCCTTATTTGCTGTTTAAAAGCACTCTGTGCTGCTATGTCTTTGTCTTCACTGGACTATCATAAGATTTAAGTATCATAGTATCATCAGGGTTGGAAGAGACCTCCCAGATCATCAAGTCCAACCCTTCACTACAGAGCTCAAGGCTAGACCATGGCACCAAGTGCCACGTCCAATCTTGCCTTGAACAGCTCCAGGGACAGCGACTCCACCACCTCCCTGGGCAGCCCATTCCAGTGGCCAATGACTCTCTCAGTGAAGAACTTTCTCCTCACCTCGAGCCTAAACTTCCCCTGGTGCAGCCTGAGGCTGTGTCCTCTCGTTCTGGTGCTGGCCACCTGAGAGAAGAGAGCAACCTCCCCCTGGCCACAACCACCCCTCAGGTAGTTGTAGACAGCAATAAGGTCACCCCTGAGCCTCCTCTTCTCCAGGCTAAACAACCCCAGCTCCCTCAGCCTCTCCTCGTAGGGCTTGTGCTCGAGGCCTCTCACCAGCCAAGTAGTAATCTTTTTCAACAGCATAGGGAACTGGAAAGTACATTATATGCATTAAATACTGGTGTTTGCCCCAGAAGATATTTCAGTGGATATTTTGGGTAATTTGATTTTCTTTCATTTCATCTTTATAGATATTTACTAGATCTGCCTTGGTCCTTTGTCAGGGCATGTGATTTTGAATTTTACTGAACAATTTTCTGCTATGTTTCTTCACATTTAAGTTAGCAAGTGTTTTGTGTTTGTAAGAGTCCTAGATTCTAAAATTCACTGGCTTTTTTTCTTTTCCTTTTGACTTGCAGGCTATAATAATCAACATGAAGTTCTGGAGGAATTAAAATCTTCCTTTATAAAGAAACACATGCAAATATATAATAGAAACATAGAAAGATTAACCATTTGTCAAATCGAATCTATTGTCTTGGAAGGCACTTCTTGTGGAAGCTGCAAAGCTTTATTACATAATGGAACTGGGTGACTCTGAGATATAGTGATTTGGACAATCTGAAATGAGTAGTTATTAGCTGACCTTTCATCTCTGAGCAGTCTTAGGCTGACATTCCTAAAGGATAAAATTGCTACTACTTTTGCTTCCTCTACGTCATCTGTTTTTCCACTGTGTAACTTCTCAGACTTTCAACCTATTTAGAATGCTTTGGGGAAGTCAGTAAATTTGAAGACAAAGTCCTTAGTAAGCAAGAAGTTAAATTTTACTTCAGCATCCTTACATAATTACACAGGCACTCAACATGAGAGGGTTTAAAAGAGTCTAAATATTCATATAAAACCATCTGGAGTCTCAATCTGAAGGCAAAGGGAGATAATCAGGTGTGTTCTCTGCCTGTATTATTTTTCAGGGAAAAAGCCTATTAATTCAGTCTGAGGTATGCAGGCAGCTTTCAAACATATTAATAGCTCCTGATGATCTTTGATTGCTTCTCTTTCTCTTTAGCTGATGCTGAATGTATTTGACAATTAATGTAAACTTTCCATGAACCATCTTATGAACAGTAAAAAAATAAAGGGGGGGTGATTAAAAATTATTTCCAATAATTTGTACAGGTAGCATAAACTTCTGAGACCATCACAAAATGTTAATTCCAATTTAACATGGTAAACTGATTAGGTAAAAATTGTTAACCCTATTTCACTGCTATGGAAAACCACAGCAAACAGAATATACCACAGCCTGTTCAATCTGTTCAGTTCCAAACTTCTCAGACTGATATTCAGAAGCACCACAGAGTACCATCTCCAGCTGAAGTTAGCATTAGCAGTGAAGAACATCTTATGCTTATCAATCCCAAAATGCCAGAATTATTTATTTTCTGGCTATCACTATGTTTAGATCTCAAAGAAAACCATTTTACATTGCCTCGTAATCCAATCCACCTATGTTCCTTCTCCTGGGGGTACTGAGCCCAGGGAATAAGATGTCTCAAAATGGAACCCTCAAAATGAACAAACACATTTTGGGAAAGGGGAGAATTACAGCAAGGTTCACTGTAATTATGGTTAAAATTAGAATAACAAATCAGGTAATTGTCACTCCTGATACTGTGATTGCTGTAATTCCTTTCCCCTCATGCCCAGGGATGTGGTAATGTCATCATCCAGGATGTGTTTAAGAAGCTTGTAGATGTGGCACTTCAGGACATAGTTTAGTGGTCCTGGTAGTTTGGTTACGCTAGGACTCAATGATCTTAAAAGTCTTTTCCAATTTAATGATTCGATGAAGCCAAATAGAATCTGTCAGCAAAAGCTTTCACAGGTACATGTTTTGTATCTGAGACTCATAGCATGTGTTTAAAGCATGTGTCCAAAATGTGTCTACTTTCTTTGTGTGATCCAAAATGTGCTGGTGATATTCTTCAGGTTAGCTGTCAAAACAAGGATCACATATAAGAATACACTTTTGCTTGTTCTGTTTTGCTTTGCAGCCATTATGCCATCCTTACTGGGAGACAAGGTTGGAAATACTGGCAAATAGAATCATAGAATCATAGAATCATAGAATGGTTTAGGTTGGAAGGGACCTCAAGGATCATCCAGCTCCAACCCCCTGCCACAGGCAGGGACACCTCCCACTAGAGCAGCTCGCCCAAGGCCTCATCCAGCCTGACCTTAAACACCTCCAGGGAGGAAGCATCCACAACCTCCCTGGGCAACCCATTCCAGTGCCTTACCACCCTCACTGTAAAGAACTTCCTCCTAACATCCAGTCTAAATTTCCCCTCTTCCAGCTTAAACCCATTCCCCCTCGTCCTAACATTACTAGACCATGTAAATAGTCCCTCCCCAGCTTTCCTGTAGGCTCCCTTCAAATACTGGAAGGCCACTCTAAGGTCTCCTCGAAGCCTTCTCCTCTCCAGGCTGAAGAGCCCCAACTCTCTCAGCCTGTCCTCATAGCAGAGGTGCTCCAGCCCTCTGATCATCTTCGTGGCTCTCCTTTGGACCCGCTCCAGCAGTTCCATGTCCTTCTTGTATTGGGGGCTCCAGAACTGCACACAGTACTCCAGGTGGGGTCTGACGAGAGCAGAGTAAAGGGGGAGAATCACCTCCCTTGCCCTGCTGGCCACACTTCTCTTGATGCAGCCCAGCACTCGGTTGGCTGTCTGGGCTGCATGTGCACACTGCCGGCTCATGTTGAGCTTCTCGTCGACCCAGACCCCCAGGTCCTTCTCCTCAGGGCAATAGTTGCACCATAAAAAGATCTGTGCAGAGATTTATAAGAATTACATTGAAAATGATGCTTTGTTTAGTATTTCTGTGGATAGGTTTGGGGTGATACACTTCTATAGGAAATGAAGGGAGAAGATTTTGGTTTATTTTTTCTCAGATGACTTGATTTAATATTGTTCTTTGTTTTTTTTCTTTTTCCTTGAGATGCAAAAACTCCCACTCAATTACAGTAGACAAAGCACAATTTTCTAAAGGTGTATGGATTTCAGACCAGGACTGGCTTCCGTCCAGCCTGTTCAGAGTACAAGCAAAATGAGATTGCATCAGGTTGCACCCACTGGTGTAGATATGCTTTGTGTGGTGTTATGCAAGGATGAAAGTCTTGGCAAATACTCTTGTATGCATCTTCCACTGCATAAATAATATTTGACAGATTTGTAGAATAAATCAGAAATTATTTCATATATACAGTCCTTGAGCACTTTTCAAATGTTTTCATATAAATCTCTTCAATTTCACAACCTGTCTATGATGATCTCTTATGAAGTCATCTGGTTTAGTGAAAGCTTCACTCAATGTCTGTACATGTAACATCTCTCTTCAGTACTAGAGAACAGCAGTAAAACTTAGCATCAGCACTTACCAACAGCTTCTACAAATGAAGGATCTCTATATTATCACACTTACTCCTTTCATCAAACTAGAGAAAAACTGCAGGAATTTGATGAAAGTGATCTATGCAAAGGCAATCTGTACATGATCAATCAGTATGTCAGATCATAGAATCATAAAACTGTTTCAGTTGGAAAAGACTTCTAAGATCATTGAGTCAAACTGAACACCACCATGGCCATTAAACTATGTTCCAGAGTCGCTATGTCTACATTTCTTAAACACCTCCAGGGATAGTAACTCCACCACGTCCCTGGGCAACCTATTCTAATGCCTGACCTCTCGTGTAAACAGATTTCTTCTAATAGCCAACCTAAACCTCCCCTGGCACAATTTCAGGCCATTTCTTCTTGTTTGGTCACCTGATACTAGGGAGAAGAGATCAATCTCTCACCTCACTGCAACCTTCTTTTACCGCATGTGATTTTAAACCAAATGCCATTTCCCTGCAGGTGTGAGTTTTGTTGTAGTTGTCATTCTTCTACAGATGGAAAACTGCAAACAGCTCTAAGTACCTTGGTTAAAGCATCTCTGCTGTAGTGTCATCTCATAGGGCCTCAATTTTTCCCAAACTTCTGCTGTCTGTTTGTGGCTAGGTGGAGAAGGAAAACTTTTTCTATGCTTATGTATGAATCCAACTGATAAGGTTCAACTCAAATAACTAAATCTCTTTTGAGAATGAAAGAGAATATTTTTTCCATTATTATAGCAAAGGCCTACAAGCAGTCTTCTTGAACAGCTGTACTGCTGAGGTGGGTGCGGATAAAATGTTGAAGTCTGGTGGGAAAGCTGCCAGAAAGGACTTTGGGCATTTGAATGTGCTTTTAAAAAATAGCTCTGAATTATTTAAGGGGTTTTGCAGGGATCAGTGGTGGCTAAAGAATAATCATCTGAAGACATCATTTTCCTCATAAGGTAAATATTATCACTTTGGCATGATTGAGGTCTGTGAACAGTGCAAAGCTAACCTGCCTTTGAGGGAAACAAACCCAAAAACCAAGGGGTGTTCTTTTTCTGGACTCATGGTACCTCCAGGAGGAGCCTAACACATGAAGAGAGCTCCACAGAAATTCTCCTTCACCCCATTGTTGCACATTAATAGTCCAAGAGACTGCTCTCTATCCTTTTTATGGTAAGACAAGCTTCCATGAAAAGAATTAGGAAACTGCTGTTGTTGTCTCCTGAATCTGGAGAGTAAAATGCTTTTTGGCTGAGCCCTGGGAGAGATAGTCTTTCTTACTTCCTCCTTATCCTCATCCTGTGGAATGAGTAAGAATACAGAAAGAACATTTAAACTTCCTTCCAAGATTCTTTGTAAGATTTTATGACAGTCATGAATGACCACAACATGTTATGCCATTATGTTTTTGCTTCTGCACTCTATAGCACAGTGCACCAGCTTTTGAACCTTCCGTACACCTTCATGTAGCATTTATCTGTCATCTGTTGGCTTTCCCTTCTGTGACCCATTAAAAGTGTCATTAAATCTCCCAGAGATTTTACATATATATGATGTGTGTGTGTGGTGATACTCCTCTTAGCTTTCTAATAACTTGGGATAGAAAAATATAGTATAAAGTGGGGGAGAAGGATGGGGCTGCATAGTAGCACAGTTATTTCTGTTACATTTCATGCAACTTAGAATTTGAGTTATGATCCATAATCCTGTGAATTGATGTTACAGGGTTCCTCTAGGGTCATTTTTTCAAAGCTATACACTTATGTTTGGAAGATTGATTCTCTTGCACTCCAGAACTTTAAACTCAGGAGACATTTGTATGAAAGTAATTTACTATCAGAGTTACAAAGCTTGTTCACACGGGGACAACAGAATAACTTCACTTCAGTGTAACTCCCCCATGTGGACGTTGTGTTCTGACACAAAAGTGACTTCATTTTGAAATAATTACTCTTACTAATTGTTCTAGAATAGAGTGTCCACAGGAGGGAGTTATGCAGAAATAGCTATACGGGAAGAGTTACAGCTCAGCTGATTAAATTCACTGCATTGCAATACCTCGCACAGGAGTAAAAATGCAGTATTTACAGTTGGTTCTGCTCTCAACAGACTAGCCTGCTCATGTTAGCTGTTTCTCTTGTATGAGGATTTGTAGTTTCCATAGTGCTCTGAGAAACTGCAGCATTTTTGCTTTGATAGTGTTCTCCAAATAACTCAATAAATTTAATACAAAACACAGCTTTGTCTCCTCAATCCCTTCCCTGCCCACCATTTACTTTCTAAATCAAATTTACTTTTGAACACAAAATTCTTGGAGGAAATATAAGCTTTTTATTTTTTCTTACTGTGTTCCCTGACCTGATGGCATTTGTCAGTTCACTGACCCTTTGTGCCTTTCCTTGCCTCTTGCTAAAAGAATACCTTCTGTTCACCCTGGTCATTGATTGGTCAGCCTTTATCACTAAAAGGGCATCAGGATGTCTGGGGTTTTTCGGTGGAGGTTGTTTGTTGTTTGGGTTTTTTTTTGTTTGGTTTGGTTTTTGTTTGTTTGGTGGTTATTGTTGTTTGTTTTACCCAGTACAGCAAACCCTGTTTGCTGATAGCCCATTCTATTTTCTAAAATACATTTCAGACATTGCTGATGCCTGAATTTCAAATAGCTGGGGAAAAGAGAAGTGTGAAATAAAACTAAAATTGTAACTTCTCCTATAAAACCTGCAGCTTTTATGTTTTGTGACACTTTGGGAATCTTAACAAATTGAGGTTTTGTGCAAGCTGTTCTCGAAAGGTGACTTCTATGTTTTAGTCCTAGCTCTGCTAACAAATCAGTATGTGGCCTTAATGAAATCTCATGTCACTATTTGCTCTGTCTAGGCACAAAGCATGTCTTACAGTTGACACCACCAAGTAAGAGGTGCCATGCCACTTCAAATGCTAAACATTACTTTTTATTGCTAAGCTGGCAAATTCTTAAAGTAATCGTTCAGAGAAGTAGCTTAAGCAGAGGTTCTGAAACGTAACCAGTCATATGTTGCGAACAGTAATAAGCTTACTCTTCCAGTTCTTCAAGACAGTTCAAAGTTAGGTGGTTGCATTGCCATAGAGATGAAGCCAAATTAATACACCTCTTCTTCCGAGCACTATCCTAATGTGGGCACTTACTGTGCATAGCAGCATGGCTACCTCTCGACTGTTGCCCTGCAGCCAGCCAGAATATACAGTGCAGACATAAAGCCTCCTGGGTGAGGACTAGAAGGGATATGAAATAGTTGCCCTCCCTGAATCTTTCAATTTGATTTCCAACTTGCAGAAGAGCACTCCTAGCCAGTGTATTGAGAAGGAACGAGTGAGTGGGAAAGAGTTCTGAAGGGGAAGGTAAAAGTTTAACTAGTTAATACCAAAGTTAACCCAGTACAGTGAGTTCAGCTGGCTCACTGTTCTGAGTACAACAACATGAATGTTTCAAAGTAGCAGTGTCTGCTAGCATAGAATAAAAGAACTGCACAAAATCTAGTGAGAGAGATTATGTAGTGAAAAGGACAGAACATGCCAAGGTTGAATTAAGTTCTCATGGAATCACAGAAAACCTGCTATAACAGGTAATTCCTTTCCCTCAACAAATAGTCTGTCCCTCTTCCTGTGCGCTTTCCAATGAACAGAAAAGTCAGTGAAATCCTTTCCACTCTGCAACCGTCCTTGACGTGTTGAAATACTGCTATTCCTTCTTTACTGGAGAAAACATTTCCATGTTACTCAGTTCTTCCTCACAGGTAGTCATGCTGTGTGTATCTCCACATGTTCTTGTGGCTCTCTTCCAGACTCTTTCCTGCAAATTCATATCGCATTCATGCATTTGAGGTTTCACCTGTAGCTCACGAAGAGGCTGAAGGGCTACTTCATGCATTCTAAGTACTTTATATATTCTGGCTTAGTTTTTATTTGCTCTAGTTTCAATGCCAGGAAAGAAAAGCGAGTGCTTTTGCAAATAAAACATATTTATTCATTCAAATTCAGACTGAGACTTAAAGTTAAAGGGGGGAAATGAGCTAGACCTGAGTTGCTACTTGGCTTAACAGGAGCTAGGAATAAGGAATGATTTCCTCCCACAGAAGTCATGTAAGAGGAGAACCAGGAAAAAAAGACGAAAGAGCAGCAAAGTAGAAGCAAGATCCTCATAGCTAAAGGCAACAGAAAGATCAAGCAGTTTTAGATTAAAAAGGTTGTGCCTTGCTGTTAGAGCTACAATTCAGCTGTTTCCTCTAACATGAGATCCATATGCATCATACAGCTGTTTTCATAATTCAGACAGGGTGTTTCTAGCTTGGATTAGGCGGTAATAGAGACATGCAGTTCCCATCTGTATCTATAGAAGGGCTGTACTGTGACTGCTTGTATTCAGGTCAGGCTAACTGGAGGCAGTCTAAATTATCACCATTTAACTGTGCAGTGATTAATGGACTTGTTTTGGCTGATTTGATGTGGAAAGAAGCAGAAGGCAGAGTGAGAACTGAAGAGGGAGGTGTAGAAGATCAAGGGAACCAAGTGATCCAAGGGGTATTTTTTTTTTTCAGTTACAGCAGGTATATTAACTTTGCCATGATATGTATTTGCATTTTAGCTGAAAATGGGACCCTGTATTATCCATGATGCAACTTTAGCAAAGTTCTTCAGATGTTATGCTGCAGGGTCACTGTGGTTACCTTTGTCCATCACATTCTTTCCAAGGGTTTACTGTGGCAGCATATTTTGCTGATTTCCTTCCAAGCAGTTTCTCAGCAATATAAAGTATTAAAACTTAAAATGTACAGGAGCACAGATAGAGCAAAGAAATCTCTTCATACAACCATAAAATGCTGATCTGTGACAACTGAGGCTTTGAGCACTGAAAACTTTTAATGCCCTTACTTCTAATCTAGTGCAGTGCTTCTGTGACAAGTGAACTCTTAAATCTGCACACTTCATTCTGACAAGTTGTACTTAAGCATTGGAGAGACATTTGTAAAGAAGGTTGTCAGACAAACTTGTTTCTTTGCCCTGGTTATTGAGCTACTGAGTTCTGAAATGAATTGTCTGCGTGTCCAGTGATATGATACTTTTCAGGCAATGGATAATTACCTCTGCAGAAAGAGCAGAGCACAACGTTATCTTTTTGCTCCCGTGCAGCCTCATTTCTAAGTAAACTTGTAGAAGACTAAAGCTGTTACCAGGAGTACAGCGAAGCCCACTAAAATGGGTCACCTACAGCACTGCTGACTGTCCTGCTTCTGGCATTGTGGCAATGTGAAAAATTCCCTGAGGGAGTATTTACTCGAGATTGATTTATAACCATTAAATCAATATGCATTTAACATTGTTCTTCATTAAGAGAGATGAGATGTTCACTCAAAAGAAGAGTGTTTCTTCTAAATCAACAGAAACTGTAAATTGGACTAGCTATTATCCTGTTGGACTCCTACAGCAGCTGTGCTGGAAGTGAGGCTGGGAAGAGTTTCTGAGCAGCACTTAGGTGGTAAGAATAGCCTCCAAGGTTATGTCTTGAAGTATCGCACTGTGGTTGTTACAGTAGCAGCAACTCACATGAAAAGATGTTTGGATATTAAGAAGAGGGCACTGGGCACACCATTCAGCTGTGTCTCCTTGGACACAGATCCTGGCTGACATATAGAGAGTCACTGGGTTTTTTCCCACGCACCCTGTGCAACACAAAAAAGCAGTAGGCCTTGTGCTTCCTCAGGCCTCCCACCCCTCAGCTTGCTATCTTCTCTAAATATCCCTGTCCAACATGATAACTTGAGACATATGATTCGGTGGTTATAAACCAGTTTGCAACTGTGCCAAATTAAAAGCTCCAGCATGAAGCTGTCCTCAGAGGGCTGCAAGATCTGATCAAAGGGGTAAAGATTGTTTTTTCTATCCTCTTAGCTTGGCATGTGAAGCTGTTTCTTAAAGAATTTAAACTATGTAATTGAGGCTCTTTGTTTTGTATTGTAGTTTTTCTTGAAACAGGACTAATATGGAAATGTAAAGATCTAAGTGGTCCCTTTTGAAAGTTCCTAACATTGCTATCAGTATCATTCCTTTTTATAAACAGAACTGTTACAGTTCTAAGAAATAAAGCATTCAAAGAATGCACTCATAAAAGATTACGCATACAATGGAATTTTTTAGCCTCAATGGGAACAGAAGACTTTGTGAGAAGTGTTTGTGTGCAATGTCGAAATCAGTTTTAAAGACACTGCTAATAAAACAACACCCTTAGAATAAGGGGCTACAAGGCAGGCGTCTTACAGATGCACAGCATGTCAGTTCAAGGCCCCAGGGGTTTAAAGTGTGAAACAACTGTTCCAAAAGAACCAAGCTAGAAGGGGAGGGGAGCTGGGAACCAGCCTGAAATACAGCTTGGAGTGATGTGAGATTGATTCCCTTAGCTCATGTTTTCTGTAGTTTCATCATACGATTTGGCAGTTACTCAGAGATGTTGTTAAGACATCACATGGGAGTGTTACAGAGATACTCCTGAGACTTGGATGAGTGACAGACCTCACAGAAAAGTATGCGACAGTTCCTACCTGTTCCACTTTTGTAGTCCAGCTTTTGTTTCTGTTGCAGTTTGCAGTCTGTTTCTTTAATCATGTAATTGATCCGACCACACCTTCAGGGGTTTCCTTTACAGGAGTGTAGCTAACAATACTGTCACTGCTCAGATTTTCCTGAACGGGGAGGCTAGGAGTACCATTCAACTGTATCCTTCCTTCACAAACATTATCTGCTGCTAGAAGTCCTGCAGGGAGATACTCTTCACAGCTCAATCCTAGAATTGCTCAAGGTTAACAATACAGTTTAGGATTAATTTGTCATCTGAAAGATTTAGTGAATGGCTCAGATGGGTATGTACCTTCTAACCTGTGAGCTGCGTCCAAATAATTTTCTCAGAGAGCTGTGAAAGGTTGTTGAGTCTGCTATAAGATTTATTGCCATACAACATGGATTCTTGGTGTTTGACTGGATAGCTCTTAAACTTAAAATGAATTTTCAGGAAGATTATGCAAGTGCTTCCACTGCAGATAGACCTCACAGTCACCTGCAAAACCTTGCCACTGCAAACATTCTTTCACATGTGTATTTGTTCCTATGAACTTTCATGAATTAAAATGAGACACATACAAAAACTCACTAAGTAAATTTAGTAGTTCTTTGTTCAAGTGACTATTTAGATCAACTGTTGCACAACAGTTGTCTAGAACTGCGTGGAGCTGAATATCTCTGGTATGAATTAATCTTTGGAATTTCCACTGCTTAGCAGTTAACCCAGTAGAAAACAAGCCTCTGAGAAATACTACATCCAGTTAGACCTTTCTTTGAATTTTTTTTTAATGATATTTTTATCTAATTATTACTGTGTTTGGTGAGCACATTCAGACTGGGGACACCAGAAAAAAAAATGCATAGAGAGCAAGTGTGAAGTTCCTGGAATATTACGATCTGCTGTGTCACTGGGAATGGCAAGGCAGACAGGTAGAATTCTCCTCTCTCCAAGGCTGACGCTACAGTGAGAAAATTTGATACTTGCTAGGAAGTGAATTGACTGAAGTCATAACTTTGAAGCAAACATACAGTTGCAAACAAATACTGAATACCCCACTCTTCTTAGTGAATGCCTCTTCCCTGTAAATCCTCTATCCTATGCTTTTTAAGATATGCTTTCTAAATTGTATTCTTTGAAATTTTATGGTCCAGTTGGCCTCATGATTTATAGACTGAAGGGCTACTGTACATTTTAAATCTATTTTAAAAAATATTTTAATGATGGTTCCACTTAGACAATAATACTAATGATTACCTAATTACAGTTTAGAAATGTCACTTAGGATGAAGCTTATGTACATTAAAAAGAGAGAAGTTAGTTACTCTTGCATCAACAACAAAACTAGAGCTGTCCTGAGCCCTCCAAGAAAGCAAAGCCTAGTTCCCATGCTGTCCTGTGTACCATGTTTCCCAGATAATACTGTCTTCTAGCACATGCAGCTCCTTAGCCTGAAAATGTATAAGATGCTGTCTAAACAACATCATCCTTAGAGTAGAAAAGCTGAACTGTGCCAATAGAAAAACCTCTACTCTCATCCTTCCCACATGGACTTCTGCCATTGCCAGAACTGGGTCTTTTTCTAATCTTCTTTCTCATCTCCCTTAGAACTGTGATTTCTGAAAGTTTTTTAAAATGGAAAAATATAACCCTAAGCTTAAGGGAGATGTTGGTCATTTCTAACCTTCCCTTACCCACCTCTCAAAGGCCTCACCAAGGGGACAATTTGCCTTCAAATTTATTTATTTCGGGTTGGATTAATCATTTAGGGCCTGATTCCCAGACCCACTGAAGTAAGCTGAAAGGCTTTCCTTAAGTGATCCTGATAAATTAATTCACTAGTTACCTCTCCTGACAGTTTAAATATTGTCAATATGACTGTTGCAAAATAAGCATTTTTTTTTTTTTTTTGCTTCATGACATAGAAAATAGATTAAAACATTACTCATTCTAGTCAAAATTGAACATAGGGAAAAAGAGAGGAAACAAAGCAGTAATCCGTGCACACATACCTGCAGGTTTCTGCCAAGTTCGAACTTGATGAGCCATCCTCTGGTTACCAGTGCAAGATGAACAGGTCCAGTGAAATCTGTAGAGTTCATGGGGTGTAAACAAGTGTGGTCACTTGGTCAAGAGTTGTTTCTCATCACCCCTCCACTCAAGTGCTGGTAGCTGTTTCAGTGACCAGAATAAAAACGTTCTGTTTTTCAACGTGCATCATTTGCCTAATGTTTTAAAAACCGCAACTGAGTTACAGCGGTTCTTGGGATGTATCTGCATAGCGATGGTAGCTCCACCCAAACTCCAAGCCACAGGGGGCTGGTGGCAACTCAGCCTGGCAGCCATTTTGCTGCATGACTGTGACTCAGGCACCAATCCTACCCTAGCATGTGTGAGCGGCTTCTTTAAAAGCGCACACCCAGGCATCTGGAAATGCTGGCAGAGGGAATTCATATTTGTCTGCACCTGGGTGCAGAAACCTCCCTTCTGATACTCTCACAGGCTTCTCAATTTACTGGTTGCAGTGGAGCTTAGCAGCTCATCACAAAATGTTTGTAACAGCTTTTAGGTGAATAAAAAGCAGATTGATTTAATTTTCACTTGACATCAACTGCAGGCAGACTGGCCGGCTCATTAACAGTCCTTGGCCATGAAGGGTTGTATAAAGGGGACTGTAGAGCACCACACGCTGTGCTATGCAGTTAACTGCTGCCTTTAAGCTGAAACCCTTCATTTTTGTAGATGCAGCAGTACAGCCAAGTAACAGGTGAGGGCACAGGAGTCACAGAGAAAGGCCTGGCTGGTGTAGAAGGCATGTTAGCAGCCCTGTAGAGAAGGACTTGAGGGTGGTGGTTGATGAGATTCTCGACATGAGCTGGCAATGTGCATTGGTAGCCCAAAAAGCCAACCGTGTCCCAGGTTGCACCAAAAGACACATGGCCAGTAGGTCATGGAAGATGATTCTGCCCTCTACTCTGCTCTTGTGAGACCCCGCATGGTGTACTGTGTCCCCAGTGCACAAAGGACATGAATCTGTTGGAAAGGGCCCAGAGAAGGTGCACAGAGATGATCAGAGGGCTGGACCACCTCTCCTGTGCCAGCTGCCTTCGGTATACACGTTACGGGCGTTTACACAACAGCTCCGCCTCCTCCTGAAACAGGCCAGTCCGAAGCTACCTGCAGGAAGGAGAAGGGTAGAAGCACCTTCTTATGCCAAAGGCGGTGAGACGGAGCCAAAGAATGCGGGACGAGATTCTGGAAGCTGCGCCGACAGGGGCTATGATGGAAAGACGGCGCTGCCCGCACGGCCGCAGCCCCGCGCCCGCCGCTGCCCGCCGCTGCCCGCCGCTGCCCGCCGCTGCCCGCCGCTGGGCACCGAGCGCTCGCGCGGCCTCCCGCGGCGCGGGGCCGCGCTCACGTTCCAGGCGGCAGCATCGCCCCGCCAGGTGGCGCCCGAATCTCCCGACCCCCCGACCGGCGGCAGGAGGCGCTGGGCGCCGCGGCCGGGGTAATTTGGGACGCAGAGCCGGGCGAGGTCCTGTGCCTGCCTGCTAGTGCCAGCTCTTCCCGGACCGGCCAGGTGCATAGGTCGGGGGGCAGGGTCCCGGCAGGTGCACGTGGTGGTGGTGGAGCGACGAGAGCGGCCTCTCGCCTCGTCTTCCTTTTTGCCAGTGAAACCCGCCCCGGGGAAGGAAGAGTGCCGGAGAATTACTGGCTTGGGGATAGTGGTTTCGTGTCTGGACAAATTGATGATATGGGGGAAGACGGAGAAAGTGAATAAAGTAGCTGTTCACCATGCTGACGTCTCTTCTCTTTGAACCCTTACTGGTTTCAAGTCCTTTGGGACAGTTGGAGGGGTTGCAGAATGATGGAAGAATCACAAAATGTCAGGGGTCGTAAGTGACCTCGAAAGATCATCTGAGCCAAAGCAGGATCACCTAGGGCAGGCTTGAAATCTCCAGGAAAGGAGACGCTACAATCTCTCTGGGCAGCAGCCTGTTACAGTGCTCCAGCATCCTCACAGCAAAGAAGATTCTCTGATTCTCTTCATGCTGAAGAGAAACTTGAGTTTCAGTTTGCATCCACTGCGAGGATGGGCCTGTGTGTCTTTCAATTCAGCTGTTATGACTGGAGAAGGAAATTTTTCAGCTAAACAAGGTGGGGCCCAGGCATTCAGGAAGAGTTGCATTGCAGAAATACAAACATTTCATCAAGGATTTTCCTGGGAAAGCTTTGAAGATGAGGGAAGAGTAACTATATATTAAGGACCTGAGATTGGAAGACCAGGTTCAGGTCCTTGTTCTGCTTGGATGAAGCCTCTCTTCAGAATTGGAGCAGGAGCACAAAACACAAATGCCAAGTTAAAAAAAAATGAATCAACTCTTACCAGAATTTCAGTAGGATATTTTGATACCTTCTGATGTTATGAGACATCATATGGTTTTACTTACATCTATCTGAAGCAAATTCTGTTATGGTCAACTAGATGGCTGCCATGAAACGGAATCATTGTCCTGTGAACTCTCACGGTGATTAATCACACTTTGAGAGCCACGAAGATGATCAGAGGGCTGCAGCACCTCTGCTATGAGGACAGGCTGAGAGAGTTGGGGCTCTTCAGCCTGAAGAAGAGAAGGCTTCGAGGAGACCTTAGAGTAGCTTTCCAGTATCTGAATGGAGCCTATAGGAAGGCTGGGGAGGGACTATTTACAAGGTCTAGTAATGTCAGGATGAGGGGTAATGGGTTTAAGCTGGAGGAGGGGAGATTTAGACTGGATGTTAGGAGGAAGTTCTTTACAGTGAGGGTGGTAAGGCATTGGAACAGGTTTCCCAGGGAGGTTGTGGATGCTTCCTCCCTGGAGGCGTTTAAGGCCAGGCTGGATGAGGCCCTGAGCAACCTGCTCTAGTGGGAGGTGTCCCTGCCTATGGCCGGGGGGTGGAGCTGGGTGATCCTTGAGGTCCCTTCCAACCTAAACCATTCTATGATTCTATGATTCCTAATTAGAGCGAGAGGGCTCTGGTTTCTTATCAGGCGGATGTATTTATGTATGTTCTCTGTGTGGTTTGTTATTTGCTAGCTATTGTAGAAGCTGAAGTAAGTAAAGCTTCATTTCTTGACAGTTGCTTATATGTGGATGGAATAATCTTTTCATAATTTTTAACAAATATTTGCATAAAACATGGAAATTTCACTTTGCTGTTAGCATCTGAGACACCGAGAGATTCAGCGTGGTCAAAAGTTGCAAGCTCCTTGCGCTAATTTTACAGGGACTGATAAGCACTCCGTTGTATTTCTTGGAAAAATCTGAACTTCCCAGAAATATCTTAGTTTTGCAGACTTTTGATGATTTTGAACTTGATGACAAACACAGATGCAAATTTGTAATGCAGTGTCTAATATAGGCTCTTTTTAGTTGATTCCTCTGGTACATTTTTGCTAAATGCTATTCATTGCTGGGCTTATCTTTTGTGGAACCATTCCTAGGTAGGAGTCTTGGTAGTACTTGACACCATTAAAACTACTAACACTATCAATATTCTTGTTAATTTCTTCCAAGGCTAGAGTCTTGAGCAAATTTCTGGGGTCTCATCACAGTGATTCCCCATAGGATTATGAGAAGTTGCATTTCTGTGCCTTACAGTAGTCTCAGCTGTAAAATAGGCATCATACTTATTTATGAGAGAGGTCAAAAATTGTAGAGGAAAAAAATACGTCTTTAAATTAAAATGGTTAGGAGTAGATGAATTCTCCTTATGCTTTCTACTGAAATAAAATGACAACTCCACCCTGTGTGGTGACTGATCCTGTTTCTCTGAAGCCTTTTGGAGTGGGACTCAAGTATTTCACATGTACAGAAATCTACACCAAGGCTGTCCAGGCTTGTAAAGTGTCAGATGGGGCAAGCTTATGAAAATGTGCAAGATTTCAAAAGCATTTTGGAAAATTCTAGTTTTCCTTTCACTGAAAATTTTGCATAACATAAAAATCTTTGTTTAACAGGAATTAAATTATTACCTTATGATCGTTGTAAAAAATATTTCCTTCCTTTCTCTACTCCAAGAAGAAAGATTATCAATACACAGTAATTTTTACTGTTCAGCTTGCCTTTAATCCTTTAATCAAAATACCATGTAAGAAGAGATGTGATCATGATCAAATTATTTGGCCAACAGTAATTTCTCCAATGGGTGATCAAATAGACTCTTGTTTCATTAGAATTTTTATAATGAGAACAATGGTGATGATGATGATGATGGTGTTCAGTTAAGGGTACTTACTGAAACTTAGCGAGGTTCTTCTTTCCGATACTCCTAACTTGCACAGCTTTCAAGCAGAATTGTTATGTTCTTGGTTATAGACAAATGAAAAGCATGTCAGGAAACTTTCAGCAGAATATATCCATCCTTTTTAAGTTACACTGGTGCCAGTTAATAGAAACCACAGCCACAATGAGGAATGGTTCTACTTGTGCTACCAAAAACCATAAATGTGCATGTGCCCATCTTAACAGCAGCTGAGCTGCATGTGCTATCATTTGCCTTTTTTTTCTATTTTGGTGGCACTGAGTCCAAAACTTTGAAGAGAAGGTTTTAAAATTATGTCTCCTTGTCTACAACTTTCAGTACTTCATTATTTGCAAGTAGAGTCAAGGTTACTATGGTTTAGCCACATCTCTATGCTTATTATTTTACCTGGGCATGGTTGGAAAATTGCGAAAGGGAAGGAAAAATATAGCTCTTTTATAATATATCCCCTATCTCTCACATGCTTTCTTGTTGGTAGTTCTTCTGTAATATTTAGCTCTGACTTTCAGAGTGCAGACAGATGCTTTTTGTGTTACAAATTCTTTAATACTCTCACATGTTTTCACAAGCACTTTAGGAGAAGTAGGACTTGAGTTGCTGCTGCTGCTGTACTCAGGAGGCTTAGAAGAACAAGTGTTACGATCACAGAGTCACAGAATTGTCAGGTTTGGGAGGGACCTCAAGAATCATCTAGTTCTACCGCCCTTGTCATGGGCAAGGACACTTTCCACTAGATCAGGTTGCACAAAAGCCGTGTACAGCCTGGCCTTAAAAACCTCTAGGGGTGTGGCCTCCACCCCTCCAAGGGCAATGTGTTCCAGTGTCTTACCACCCTCGTGGTGAAGAACTTCTTCCAAACTTCTAATCTAGATCTACCCTCCTCTAGTTTGGATCCATCCTTCTTAGTCCTGTTACTACCTGACATCCTAAAAGTGCCTCACCAGCTTTTGTTGTAGGTCCCCTTCAGATCCTGGAAGGACACAATTAGGTCTTCTCACAGGGCTCCAGCCCTCTGATCATCCTTGTGGCTCTTCTCTGGACACGTTCCAGCACATTCATATCTTTCTTGTAACAGAGGCTGCAAAACTGGACACAGTACTCCAGATGAAGTCTCATGGGAATAGTGTAGAATAGGAGAATCACCTCCCTTGACCTGCTGGCCATGCTTCTCTTGATGTAGCCCAGGATGCAGTTGCTTTTCTGGGCTGCAAGAGTACACTGCTGGCACATGTTGAACTTCTCATCCACCAGCACCCCCAAGTCCTTTTCTTCAGGGCTGCTCTCAAGCCAGTCACTGCCCAGCCTATATTGGTGCTTGGGATTGTGCCAACCCAGGTGCAGGACCCTGCATTTGGTCTTGTTGAACCTCATGAGGTTGGCATGGGCCCATCTCTCCAGCCTCTGGATGCCACCCCCTTCCCTCCATTGTGCCAGTAGCACCACACAGCTTGGTGTTGTTAGCAAACTTGCCGAAGATGCACTTAATGCCACTGTCCATGTCGCCAATGAAGACTGGTCCAGGTATTGATCCTTGAAGGACTTCACTTGTCATTTACCTCCACTTGGACATGGACCCATTGACAGCCACTCTGAGTGTGACTGTCAAGCCACTTCTTTATCCACCAAATGGTCCATCCATCAATCCCATATTTTACCAACTTGGAAACCAGGATGTCATGTGGGACAGTGTTGAAGGCTTTGCTCAGGTCCAGATAAATGACATTGTCAGCTCTGCCCTTGTTTATTGATGTTGTGACCTTGTCATAGGCCACCATGTTTGTCAGGCATGATTTGCCCTTGGTGAAGCCATGTCGGTTGTACCAAATCACCTTTTCATTATTCTTCTGCCTCAGCAGTGCCTCCAGGAGGTTGCACTCCATGATCTTACCAGGCACAGAGATGAGCTTGACTGGCCTGTAGTTCCTTGGATCGTCCTTCTTTCTGTTTTTGAAAATGGGGCTTATGTTGGGGCTTATGTTTCCCCTTTTCCAGTCAGTGGGCGCTTCACTGGACTGCTGTGACTTGTGGAATATAATAGACAAAAGCTTCCAGCTTCTGTTTCACACTTGGTTATCACCTGGCCATATAAATACTTCCATATCACAAATGAATAAGCATCCCTTTGTGCATTCTTCCATTTCACAGGTGGGAGAACTGAAGTTCAGGAAAGACTATGGGTTCACAGGGATATGGATCAAGAAAGAGTTGGCATTTGAAACAGCATGTGGCTCCACCATAAGCAAAGTTTTAGCTCCTGCATGTAAGCAAAGTGAATTGCTATTTCTTTAACTCCATGCAAATTAGTTTGCCAGTCTCTGCTTTCTTATCTGAAAATGAAAAACCAAACCAAACCAAACAAAAAACTCAGGAAGTGATTGGAAGGGTTGAAAAGTTGTTCAATATAAAACTCTTCCTTTGCTTGTTAGTGCTTCCCTTCATTGTCTCCATGAAGACGTTGAAGGAAAACACTGGTAAATTGTAAGTTAAGGCATTATATAACACAGAGTTTAAGTGCAGTAAGTTTCAGTACAGTGCATTTATTTTTCATGTGTGACTCTGTCCTCAAGTTTCAAAAAAATATATATGCAAGCCAAATGTCAAGATTTTTTTTTATGAAGCTTTCAGATTGAGAAACTTCTTCAACCTTTCCAGCATCTCAGAAAGCCATGCTTTTGAAAGTTTTTGTGTAAGTTCCTCATGTACTGACATTATTAAAGCTGTTAATCGTTTCTTTGCCTTCTGGTCTGAATTAGCACGCTGCCCTCTCAGACCCCAGAGATCACTAACTGCTCAGCTAGAAGATGACTCCCTTGAACATTTATTCTATTACTCTATTTCTCTCCTGTTGTCAGAAAAAAGAAAATGTACTTTAAAATCCCTTTTTAGTATACTGTCTCTGCAGGTCCAGTTAGCGTCCATGTCTTTGCAGGAGATGAAGCAGGAACACTGCAGTGAGAAACTTGCTACTGATCTGTTGCTCTGCTTCTTGTGAATTTAGCTGCTTATTGATTGTGTATATGCTAGCTCAGCAGCTCCATGAAAGATTTGGTATTTTGTCTCATTGGAGAGCTGTCGTAGGCTGTCCCTGCTTCATTTTGGTTGTGCTGCATGTTTAATTTCATAAATAAACATTTATTCACAGAATGTAAATTTGGCTGAATCATTCTGCATATGTGAGTCATTTATTCTTGAACAGAGAAATGTTCTCCAGTCACTTAAATATTATATAACCACTTCAAAACTTGTCCATTTGAGGAAAAAAAAACCCCACAACTTTCTTCTGGCCTCTTTCCTTCATTTCTGTAGAAACCTTTTCAATTGTTATTCCACTTTGAAACTCAAAAACATTAGCTCCATTTTATTCAGGAGCACTTTAGCTTGCGTTTGTCAAAGGCATAGTGGGAAAAAAAACCCTTTTACTGCCTTTCACTTCTGTTGTCTCTTAGAGTTAATACTACTCTGAAAGGAGGACTCAAATCAAATTGTGCCACGGGCATCAAAGCTATTTCTTACATTTTTAGCATTTATAATTCAGAATGAAACTCACTGATAGAGATGCAGCAAGTGTCTCTGAATCACACTGGAAATATTGGTTTGGAAGCCCAGCCTTTCTGGTACTGTCAGGTGAGAAAGTAAATACTTCACATAATTTGCTTAACATGGGCTGTGTTTTCAAACTCTGAATAACTATGGGCAAATGTTTGAGTCCCTGAATGCAGTAAATATGGAGCTTCACAGAGGCACTAGGGTCTGCTTTACTAAATTAACTGTTTGCAGATGTACATATTTGCAATTATCCATGTGCACACATGGGGATTCATACTACAACAAGAACAACCAGACAAAAAGCTGCAGTCCTAGATTGTGGAGGGCCTTGCCTAATGTAAAAGTAGAGAATTTGGTACTTCAGTAGCAGGAGCATGATTCACTCATGCAAGCAACAGTGACCTCTGAAGACAGTTCATAGGGTAACAGTAGGAGGGATTTAAGTATCTGGGTGTTTACAGATGTATTTCCCCATTAATTCTTTTTACTTTTTGGAAGTAGTGGTTTGACCATGTAGCAAAAGTATTTTTGATGAACAGTCATCTTTTCTGTGTTTTCTATCTAGCTTGCCATCAGTTTTCTGCTCTTACAGAGTACAAAACCCTTGGTATATCAAAGGAGATGAGGTTGTTCCCTTCTGTATCCCTGCAGGTACCTTCCTCAGCATGTCCAAGGCCTCTTGCCTGCATCATTTATTGAGTTTTCCCACAGAATAGCAGCTTGTCAATCAGTTTGGGTTACCCAACAGGTTCACATTTGTTTCTGGTAAATGTTGCTCTTCTATTGGCCCATCAAATTTGTGAATGAGAGTGAATGAAGAAGCCAGTCTATTTTATGCTAAACTGCTGTTTAATTCTAAAAAAGGGGGCAAAGTGTAACATTAGAGAAACAGGATATTAAAATTACACCAGCTTTGTACATAGTTCACCTTTCCAAGAGCCTGACTTTCTTCTTCCCAGGGTTCCTAATAGGTCAACAGCTTCATGTTCCAGCCTTACTCTCCTGTTCTTGTACTAGTGTCTATGTACAGTAACAACACACTAAATCAGTACATAGGATACTGAAATTATCATGACAACTGCAGATCTGTTACAGAAGAGAGGCTTTTCTCTTTGCTCTGAGTCAAAGTGAATGAAGAAAACCAAAAGAGCTATTATGGCATTCACTCTCTAAAATAAATCAGAGTAGGGGAAGGTGTAAGTACTTCTCTAGAAATGGTTTGCAGTTGCTTAGTCTGTGATCTGCCTCCCTGCTATCTTTCATGCTGAGTGTGGGATTTAAAGGATTTAGGTGATTAAAGATTGAGCCAGTTTGAGGCTTAAACGGATTTTGTGCATTTAAGTTGTCTCTGGACACTTTGGGCTAACCTGTTGTGCTATTTTTTTTCAGTTCCTAATAGTAGAAAGCTGGAATGCAGCATCTGCTGTGCACTAAACTGTATGTCTGCTGGGCTCAGAAAAGCACAATAGGCCAGATGCATGTCTAATGTGGCTAGGCTTGATGATCCTGAAAATAGGATGTGGTTTGATCCAAAGTGAGAGATATTAGCTCAATTTTCCATCTGCAAGAGAGTTTCACTGTTCTATTTACATTACTTCTCTGAGCCTTCCTCAGCCTGAGCACTTGGTACAGCTCTTCAGAAGGGGGTAATGCACCCTTTCCTTTCACAGGATATTTCCCTGCAAACTCACAAGTCTCTTGAGAGCTCCCTTCATTCTTTCCTATTTTACCCTTGCAGACTTTGGCACTCTGCTAGCTATTCTTCCTGGCCAAAACGTTGTGTGTGCCTCCTAGCAGGGCCATTTAGCACTGCTGTTGAGTCAGGCAAAGTGCTGAATATAAACCAGGTGCTCTTCTTGCTCCTTATTACACAAGCTGTGCTTCCTGCCTCCTCACTGCCCAGCAGAGCTTCTGGTGCAGCTCCTGTGGCAGGAAAACACCTGTCAGAAAAGAAAAAAAAAAAAAGGAAAAAAGGTCCCTTCCAACCTAAACCATTCTATGATTCTATGATTATCAGCTTGGGACTTTAAAGATGCTCTTTAAGGTATTGAGCTGTCCCAAAGTCCTCTGCTGCTTGACTAATATACCTTCTGTTTCTTGAGCCTGATCCGGTTTTGTGTGATCAGCCTTAGGAAGCAGGAGTTGGTAAGGAATTGGAAAATGTTTATGTTCTACCACCAAGTTATTATCTATTAGATTGTGATTTTCCAGAACTGGTGCAGTCTCTATTCCTAAAACAGTACAATATACAATGTGTGCCTTGTATACTGTTGTACACAGCAGTATCTTACTTTTCAAAAATGTGATCTGTTACCCAGCAGAAACTTGATACTTTCCAAAGACAAACGTTTTAGGAAAAAATCTCTATGTTACTGTAAGCAAGGTGGTTTATATGTCTTCAAAAATAGGAAGGAACTAATCAAAGGCAAAAGAATTCTGCAAGGTCTTCATTGATTGAGAGGGCAGAGGTTTGTGACTGGTGGTATTTAGGGTACTGAAGAACTGGAAGCCTTCTGTACAAAATAATAAACCTTAAGCCTTCACAGCAATCTCAGGAAGGGGTCGCTCCACCTGCTGAGCCTAGTGAAGGGACAAAGCTTCTACAAGCATCCTCTGTGTAAGGGAGGGAGAACAGAGCTGCAGTGGAGCTCAAGGAAGGTTCCAAAAGACAAGGTGAAGGTGCTGAGGCTAGAAGAACCATGTAGAGTGGGTAATGTCAGATCATGGGTAGCAAAGAGATTTTGAACCAAGCATATGAATAGCATTGATAGGAGCATTGCAGAGAGAGAGAGGACTCTCTGCAAGTTGTTAAGCCATGGAATTGTGAACACCTGACTTTAACTGCTGGCTGTGTGACCATGACAGAATCTTCTCCTTGAGTCTGAATTTTTCAACTGGGAGCTTATCTCAGAGAGAGTATTCGTATTGTTTTGGTGTTTGGTAGGTAAAACACAGGAAAGAAATACTCAGTGAAACCATATCTTCAGCAAAAGCCTCAGCGAATTTGAGAACTACATTGGCAGACATGTAGGTACTGTCCTGTCACTGACAATATATTTTTTCATTCCAAAGCAATTGATTGTAGTTACTCTGTAATGTTCTTCTATTAACTGTAGTAATTTAAAAGGTACTACAAGCATTCACAGCTCAGTTTCTGTGGATTAATTTCTGAACTTTGCAGTGTTTTTAGTGTTTTCCATAGTGTCAGGTGGGGCAGGCACTCTTTAAAATTCAAAGCTTTCACTATGCCATTTCTCCTGCCAACATTTCTGAATGCTGAATGGGCTAAATTTCATATTTAGGAGCCAAAATAAATATTTCTGCCACTTACCGCTCAGTGTTAGTCTGATTCCACTCTAAGCTACAGTAAAGATGTTCCTGGAAAAGAAATCACTGGCTGATGATAATCTTTCAGAATGTATTAGAAAGCTGGATGTATGCTGACCGTCAGGAATACAGAATTTAAGTGAAAATAGGTCAGAAAGGTTTCTATAGTATGTGGGGAGTATTTATTTCAGGTAACATGAGCTGTCTTAAAATACAATTAGTCTATCTCTTTTTATAGGCTTTTTGTGTGGTCAGCAGATCAAGAGTTCAGAAGGCAGTTATTCTGCTTCAGTTTGACATCTATGCTGGGATCTGGTGAATTGCCCTGAGGTGTCTGTCTCCCTTCATTGACTACAGAAGTAGCCTATACAATCAGCCTAGTCTGGAAGCCTAAGTGACATAAGTGACTACAGTTCTCTGTGATAAATCCTCCACCTGGTACTGTATGTGCACATCTGCAGCCCAGAAAACTAGGAAGCCACAGAGAATGGGAATTGCTGTGATCTGGTGTGGCACAGAAGATTTACTGTTATACACAGTGCACAGACTACTTCCTGTCAGCAGTGGCTTACCCCAAATTTGTCCCATTTCTGCATCCCAGAACGTTGCCTCCTACAGCACATGTGCACCCTTACAGGTACAGTGACAGTTGTTTCATCTGCTGTGTGATGTAGAAAATTTGTGTGTGTGATCAGACATTACCAGTTATGCCCCAGACTCATGCTAAATTACTGTTTGATCACACTGCATCTCAGAATGTCACAGCTTTCCATGGCTGGTTTGGGTAGACTGCTGAAATGCTGGCTGCTTTCGCAGATACCAAGTCAGCTGCACAGAATTCTAAGGTAGTGAAAGTCTTCCTTCTGAGATAAAACAAAACCAAAGTGATGAAAATTTGACCTTTTATCTATATAATGTCACAATCTGAATTTCTGAAGTTATGGTTGTCTCTCTAGGCAACCTTCTTTGCAGATTTGTTTGATCTGCGTTTATGCTGCAAGCCAAGGATTTTGTGTGGGGCTGAATTCAAGTAAAGGCATATGTTTAATACTGTGGATGAAAGAAAAAGGAAAAGAGGAACAGGTGTGGATAGGGGAAATGGTCCATTTAAGTCTCCACACACCACAAGCTCCAGGATTTTTACCCTGCTTTTTTTTTTTTTTTGCATTGCATGTTGAGTGAAAAACCAAAACTGTAGATTTCCTTGCTAAGAAAATAATATCAAGCTGTATTATAGCTAGTCCTAGCCACATTAATGTTCCTCTAGATTCATAGAGTGACAGCAGAAATCAAATCTCTGGATCCAGACAAGGACCCTGAAGGGATTAAGAGCCACATGAAGGTTTTTTTTCTCTCCTGGAAGTGGATTATTTCTTGCAGCATGTTAGTTAGTTGAAAATTACTAACTGAGTAGATAAAAGCTGTTGGTTGTTTGGGTTTTTTTTTTAGAAAGGCCACCAAAAATCCTTTCCAAGAAGGATTGTTGTGTTCTCATTAGTGCATTGAAATTACATCATCAGGTGCATAGGGGATGAAGTAGCCTTTTGCACCTTATTTTGTACCCTTCCTGAAAATTCTAGATTGAACAAAATGCAACTTATTAGACAGCATCTGCTAGCTGAAAAACAGGGGAAAATGCTGAAGATGCAGACAGCATGGGTCGTTTTTTCACAGAACTGGGAGAAATGGCAATGAATTATTCAGTAATTTTATTCTCAGTAGAGATGAAACAGTATGACAAGCTTAGCAGTCCCAGTTTCATGCTTCAGAAGTGCATCAGATCATGTTTGCATGTTATGTCAGAGACAGCAAGAGGTCCCAGCCCAAAGACTTAGGTTTAACAGTAAAGCTTTGACAAGACTTAGGTTTAATGTATGTAAAAAAGGCATTTCCAAAGAAGGCTCAAAGGTAGGATTTAAAGAGAAGAGAAAACTAGCAAGATTTGCCTTAGAAACCCACATAGTAGTTAGAATATTCTAAGACAGAGAGTAGCTCAAAGGAATGGCTAAAGGTTTCACAGTGCTCACCATGCAAAGCAGGGAGTGAGGCAGTGGTTTGTTCATGTATAGATAATACTCTTAGCGGCTGATTGAAGCGGCATCTGGTGAGTCCTCCAGACAAAATCATCACCTCAGGGACAGCAACCTGCAGTAACTCATTTATAATCATCACCCATTTATAAAGAGAAGACTCAGGAGTTTACTAAAGAGTGGAGATTGAATTTAGGCTCAGAAGAGTAACCCAGAATCTGTGTTCATTGCCCTTAGTGATAGAGGGGAGGCAAATGTGGATTCAAACACAGTGGGAAGTTCTGGAAATTTCCTCATCTTAGTCTTCAGGTTTTGGGGGGAACAACCTAAACATGGAAGTCTTCCCCTGCTCTTCTCCCTTCTTCCTTCTTTATCCAGACAAGTTCTTTTTATTACAGGATGTTCAAATGCCAAGTATCATGTGTTGTTGTGTAGCCATCCTTGAATAGTTGTCCTGGAAAAACTTTCTAACAATGGGCAAAATGTTCAGTACATTTCTTTCTCATATACATAACTCTGAAGTGTTTCAGTAGGTTTTTGTTGATTTGTATTGTGTGTGGGGTGGTGGTGGTGGTTTTTTGGTTGTTTGGGTTTTCTTGGTTGGTTGGTTGGTTTGTTTTGTTTGATATAAAATGTCCTTTAAAAAAAAAAGCCTTTGGTCAAACGCCAAGCAGGGAATACCTTAGCCAAAAAGACTAGTATTTTATGAACTAAGGCAGAGGAATGGAAATTGCTCAATTATTTATTTTAAGATATTAATGATGTAAGCTATAACATGTCAGTATCACAGATGTGCACTATCTGTCTGCCCCCACATCTGTCTGCCCATAATAAGACCTTGCTTTTTGTTGCTTTATAACTTTGTCAAACTTGCAGTTTGGGATGAAAATTTCCATGTCAGGTGTCTGCCCAAGGCTGATTATTTTGGAAAACTCAGTTCAGCCATTTCCAAAAATAAGACTAGAGGAAAATATGTTGGTTCTGACCATGTCTAAAAAGCTGTGGCAAACTTTTCTTTGAAAAGATGTAGAACTCCAATGCCTAAAGGCACAGATGTACCATTTCTGGGGATGATGAGGTTGAAAGCAGAAAGGAAAAGCTTTGTGTTAGCAATAGAACTTCTGTTCCACTCAATACTGAGTATATATGGTCAAATTATAAGAGCATGTTCAGCAACAGGCTCCAAAAGGACCTACCTGAATACAACCAGGGTAGGAGGGTGAACCTGTAAGGAAAGTGAAACTGTAAGTAAAGGCTTAATATGGCATATACCAACGTAGCACCTAAAGCTCACATATGAGATTGGAGTCCGGTATGCTAAGAACTGTGTATTCTTGCCTATGCAAATGTAATCTCAGTAAGTAAAAGACAAGAGGGTAAAGGATGACTGGGAGATGCAAAGACTTTAGAAATCATCCAGCTCAAGACAGCTAAAGCCCCAAATTCTAATCCAGTTTTCCAGCTCTGACATAGATCATACTGACAACAGTCAAAGTCATGAAAATGGTCATCGTCTGAAATACTGCCATTTGCAGGTGGTTTTTGTATTATTAGCTGTTATTATCATGTAGGCCAAACTGAGAGTCTGTCTTCAGAGGAATGGGAAAGGGAAGGGTTTGGGGGTGTCTTTACAGATAAGATCAGGATGCAGAACCATAAAAACACATGCTTTTCATTTCTGGGTAACCTCTTTGGCTTGATTTGATGCTTCTTTACTGTAGTTTTGTACCACTGCAATCGTGGCAGTAACACAAGCAAAGAACTTGAATTGAACCTTGGCAAATCATTAAGGATCGTTCTGAATATGGCTGAAATTAACTGCACTTCTGAACATGTATCCTACTATTTTAGGGGTAAAATAGTACATTTTGGGTAAAAATTTAGCACATTGATGCTTGCTTTACCATTGAAGCATGCTTTTCAAGTCCTGATCAAGAATTTTGAAATCACTATTGTATGTCAGCTTTCATAAGATTGGTTTTGATAGGAAGACAATACAGTGCTTGTCTCTACTAAATATGAGTGTCCAAGGCATTGGTGTCTGGAATAAATCCTAATACTGTACTTTCATACCATGGTCCATGAAAGTAATTTGCTTTTGGCATTACATTAGGTGATTACTTCATGCAGTAACATAGATTTGACAAAAAAAAAGGTAATATCTAATTAATAAATCCAAAACACAGTTTATGTCAACAAGTGTGTAGCTAATTAAAAACAAACAAACAAACAAACAAAAACCAAAACCAAACCAAACAACAGAGACACCTCTGCTATATGCTGTTCTTTTGCTCAACCAGCTTTGACATTCATGTAGTTTCTGAATGCTGACAAAATGGATGCTGAGGTGGATAGGATGTATTTGACACTGTGTTTGTGACTAAGAGAAATGAAACTGATGGAGTAGAACAGTCTATATCAGCTGGTAACGTGTAGAATGAAGAGATTATGAAGTTGTATGGGGTGGAATACACAGTTTGTAAGTATAGATGTGGGGCATTCCTGGAACACCAGGAAAGAATTGTACAGCTCCTCCCAAATGAGTATGTATATATAACTGCTTTTCAGTATCTGAAGAGGACCTACAGAAAGGATGGGGAGGGACTGTTAGAAGGGTTTGTAGTGATAGGATGAGGGACACTGAGTTTAAACTGGAGAAGACTACATTTAAATTGGACTATAGGAGAAAGTTCTTTACAATGAAAGTGATGAAATACTGCAACATGAACTAAACCAGTACAGGTTGGGAGGTGATCTGCTGAAGAGCAGCCCTGTGGGGAGAGACCTAGGAGTCCTGGTGGATAACAAATTATCCATGGGACAGCAATGTTCCCTTGTGGCCAAGAAGGCCGATGGGATCTTGGGATGTATTAAGAAGAGTGTGTCCAGCAGATCAAGGGAGGTTCTCCTTCCCCTCTGCCCTGGTGAGACCTCATCTTGAATACTGTGTTCAGTTTTGGACTCCCCAGTATAAGAGGGACAGGGATCTGCTAGAGAGGGTCCAGTGGAGAGCCACAAGGATGATTAGTAGAGGGGGAGGAGAACCTCCCTTAATCTCCACGTATTTAAAATGGAATGACTAAGTGAACAATATGGTCCCTGGTCTCTGGAGTGGTTTAAAAAAAAAAAAAAGAGGGCAGTTTCATTAAAATTCTCTCTTTTTTTAATGCTATTGAAATTATATAACATTTAATAATCCCTTCTTTATTTTCAGACTTACTTCTTAGGTCTAGGAATTATTATTTGTTTTTGGCAACAGCAAATCCATCATTCTCTAATTTCTCCGCCTTGGAAGTGGCCTTTTTTATTTTATAGTTGGCATCATCATCAAGAAAAAAAAATCAAACAAGCTGCTACTCAGTGAAAGAAAGGAAAAGAAACATTGAAGAAAGGCAAGGGAAAAAAAAAATCTTCAAATCATGTTTAGCCCCATCTGNCCCACAACCACCACGAAATAAAAATGGAATGACTAAGGAACAATAAGGTCCCTGGTCTCTGGAGTGGGTTTAAAAAAAAAAAAAGAGGGCAGTTTCATTAAAATTCTCTCTTTTTTTAATGCTATTGAAATTATATAACATTTAATAATCCCTTCTTTATTTTCAGACTTACTTCTTAGGTCTAGGAATTATTATTTGTTTTTGGCAACAGCAAATCCATCATTCTCTAATTTCTCCGCCTTGGAAGTGGCCTTTTTTATTTTATAGTTGGCATCATCATCAAGAAAAAAAAATCAAACAAGCTGCTACTCAGTGAAAGAAAGGAAAAGAAACATTGAAGAAAGGCAAGGGAAAAAAAAAATCTTCAAATCATGTTTAGCCCCATCTGGCCCTAGAAAAGTATGGAAATGGGTGATCGAGTACAGTTTCCAGGATGGGCTGCCTTTCAAGGGAAACAAAATCTGGATATTTCTGTGTCTAGACCACAGAAGAAAAAATGCTTTGGTGCTAATTAACCCATCAAAAGCTTACAAACCCTGAGTGGTGCTTGGCAATATATATATATAGGGAAGTTAGCAGATTTAAGCTGCCAAAGGAAGTGTGGGAGGGTGCAGCCTGGGAGTCAGGAGATCTGTGTACTACTGCTTATTCTGTGTCTGGGTTGCTCCTTGATTTGAGTGTGTCGGTGGCTCAGCTTCTCTCTGCCTCACTTTTCCTCATGAATTGTGACATTACCCTCCCTCCAAAAGCTCTCTGATACTGTTCTCTCTGCCTCACTTTTCCTCATGAATTGTGACATTACCCTCCCTCCAAAAGCTCTCTGATACTGTTCTCTCTGCCTCACTTTTCCTCATGAATTGTGACATTACCCTCCCTCCAAAAGCTCTCTGATATTGAGAGAGGGAAAAATGCTGTGAAGCAAGTACTAGATCTTGCTCTTCTACATGATATATAGTTTATCTGGCTGTTGTCAAAGCAGAAACCACAGTCTGTAAGTCTGCATGCTATAGACTGCCGTTAAATAATCACTAAGTAAGCACTTCTTTAGGGCCAGCTATACTCCTGAGAGGTTATATGTATCTGAAAACATTGTATGCTATGCTTTTCTCACAGTGCACATGCTCAGAGAGGAAAATATGTGTTTCTAATGGAGGTTTTGAGGGATATACTGATGATGGCCCATTATGAAAGTATTAATTATGCTTTAGGTTGATTTTTTGAATGACTAAAGCATGTGTACCATAAGTATGCCCTTAAAAATTAGTTTCAGTGTGGATGGAAATCCCTGCAACTGCCTGCCATTCTGGTCCTGCTGGTTGTGAATAGAGTGGAAATCATTCCCATATGACTTCTTTTTGGTTAAATACCCACTAGAGGACAGAAAAGATCACATTAGTTCCATCAAAGAAAAATGAAATAAAAATTCAGGATTGCCTGGTTCTGGGAAATAAAATGGTCTAGTATCTGAGTTTTACCTCCTGCTCCCATGTCAGCTCCCTCTAATGCCTTGGCAATCCTCCTACTCCATTATAGCCACAACTGCCAGTTCAGGCCTAACTGTACTAATTTCACTGTCTGCTTTACCCTTGTTCCCATTTGGAAACACATGTTCCTTCTCTGTTTACATGCTACCTATTTCCTGGATTGGACTGAGCTCTCACCAACTGGGGATTTCAGAAACTGCTAAGGATGGAAGAGAAATTGGTGAAGGCTGTGAGAAACTCTCTCTTGTGTCTTTAAAGCATGTAAAAAACCTTCTGTAACACAGCAAGTGAATTCCAGGGGTTAAGTCTGGAGAAGAGGAGGCTCTGGGAAGTCCTAATAGCAGCCTTCCAGTACCTGAAGGGGGCCTACAAGAAGGATGGAGAGAGACTGTTTACAAAGGCCTGCAGTGATAGTACGAGGGACAATGGCTTCAAGTAGAGAAGGGCAGATTTAGAATGGGTGTTAGGGACAGGTTCTTTATCATGAGGGTGGTGGAACACTGGAACAGGTTGCCCAGGGAGGTGGTTGAGCCCCTGTCCCTGGAGATATTCAAGGTGAGACTCGACAGGGTTCTGGGCAACCTGATCAAGTTGAGGATGCCCCTGCTGACTGCAAGGGGGTTGAATTAGATGGCCTTTGGAGATCCCTTCCAACCCAGACCATTCTGTGGTTCTGTGATTCTGAGGAAATTAACCCATACTCAGGGAAGGCATTTGAGAGGGAAGGGTCAGCATCTCTGTACCAGGTAGAGAATAGCTGTGTAGGATCAGAACGTTCCTGTTCCTCTGGAAGGACTGTTGTCCCTACAGGACAGCACTGAGGTGGCAGTGCTACCTGCTTGTCAGAGCTGGCAGGAAAAGGAGTAAGAGGTGGGGAAATATGGATTAGAGCAGGTGGAAGCAAGAGCCAGTATATGTGCAATCTATTTCAGACCTTGTGCAGATCTTTTGGGATTTGGCATATCTGCTATGTCCTAGACATTTCATACTAATACATTAATTCCACGTGTTCCTTAGTATCTACCTATTGGATGTTTGAGTTGTTACCTCCTGGTTGGCAGTTTGAGAAGAGTCCAAACCAAACTTTACAGTCATGCCAAGTTAAGATGACACTCCAGTGACAATATTGGATCCCCTGAAAGTGAAAAAAAAAAATAATTAAATTGTACATTTAAATAGAATTTGCTGTACTTCAGTTTGTGCCCATTGGTTTTATTCTGTCAGTGCACACCTCTGAGAGGAATCACAGAATGAATGGTAAGAGTTGGAACAGACTTCTGGAGATTTAGTCCAACCTCCTTTTCTAAAGGGGGTTCCCCTAGATCAGGTTGCACAGGAATGTGTTCAGCCAGGTTTTGAAAGTCTCCAGAGAAGGAATCTTCTCTGGGCAGCCTATTTCAGAGCTCTGTCATGCTCTAAGTAAAGTTTTTCCATATGTTTAAGTGAAACCTCCTGTGTTCTAGTTTATATCCATTGCTCCTTGTCCTGTCCCTGGGTGCCAGTGAAAAGAGACTGGCCCTATCCGCTTGGTGCCTGCCCCTTAAGTATTTGTAGGCACTGATAAGATCCCCTCTCAGCCTTCTCTTTGCAGGCTAAAGAGCCCCGGGTCTCTCATCCTCTCCTTCCAAGAGACATACTCTAGTCCTCTAATCATCTTCATGGCCTTCCACTGGGCAAGAGTCTGGCTCATTTTTTTTTTCACTCACCTCCCTCAGATGTTTGTCTATATTGATAAAAGCCCCTGCTTCCATTGATAAGATCCTCCTCTTTCAGTTGTATTCCCTTAGTTGATTCTTATATCACATATCAGAAAGGGAAAGGGCCATTGCAATAAGCAAGCCCTAAGCACTGGCTGATTACTGCCTGGAGTCAGGAGATTGTCTTTGCTTGGGAGAAAAGTGCTCCAAGGCAGAGGGATATTGTCATGGAAGGAAACATGTTGAGCATGGGCAGGAGCTTTCTCCTGGACTTCTCTGACAGCGGTGACAGGGAGTTGAATTCAGTATCCAGCTCAGTGTTGGCTTGAAGCTGGAGAAAGGGGAGAAATGCCAGAAGAAAGTCTTCTTTGGAGAAAAAGAGCTCCAGACAGAAAGGCAAATATCTTAGAGGGAAATGGGGTCAGGCATCTTTAGACTCCTCAATTGAAAGAAGAATGGGACATGGGTTGTTGTTTACGTAGAGCAGGTTATTGCAGCTATCTAAATGGTGGGAGAAATGTGAAGTTCATTTGGAGGACACAGGGAGAATAGTATCCAGATCTTAGAAAATGCTCCTACGCTGACAAAAAAACTGAAAGGAGCTTTGATAACAGAACTTTGATAAAATGTGGTGTTACAGGGTGGAAAACACATTGGGGTAACAAGGGCATCAAACACCAAGCTGCAGAGTTCAGGTTTAGCTTTACATCCATTGCTACAGCATATTTTGGCGTTTCATTTTCTGTCTTCAAGCTAGTCTCCAGTCTTAAGATATGAGAGTTATTTGTCCTTTTCAAAGTAAGTTCATAGGAGTGAAACCTTTAAATCATACCTTGCTAATACCCGTTCCAGGAGTGTGAACAAAGTATGAACTCCAGTAGAGACAGTAATAAGGGAACTGAAGTCAGATGATATTTAAAATCTGATAAGCAGACTTTTAAAACCATGCTAAGATTTGATAATATGAAGAAAGCTTGTTTGAATTTGGAGCTTTGTTATAATGTAATTCCTGAGTCAAATACCACATGCCAGAATTAAACCTACATAAAACCAGATAATCAAATTGATGATGAGTTATAACTTCTGAAATTATAAAATTATAATTAAAGAAAATATAAACTTTGTACAGTCCAACTGTGAGTTCAGCTTTGGTCACTCAGGAAGATAACTTTTGTCCTTACCATTCCAGAGCATTTTCTTCTCTAAATGGAAAACATGTCTCTTAATTGCAATTCAAGTTTGTAATTTCATAGTTGAAAATGGGAATATTTTGTTATAATTTGGAGATAGATGATTTTCCCACTTTTCTTTAAATACAGTCTGTATGTTTGTATTTGTAGGGTGTATATATTCCCAATGTAGAGCCTCAAGAACTTAAGTCTTCTGTGAAATAAAAACCCTAACTTGAGCCCAGATTTCCTCCATTGAGGACTGTGCTGGCAAGTGATCTTTGGTTCAATAGATAATCTAAATGTAGTTATACCTGCCCGAGGTGAATAAATCATGGGGGATTTTTTTGTAGGTAAAATGCATAAAGTGAAACTTTTGGCATTTAAAAAGAACAGATAAATGGGGATGAATGACTAGACTTGAGGAGTGTGGACAAAACCATTGAGCAAGATTTGAATCACAGAATCATAGAA
Organism: Tricholaema leucomelas; assembly: GCA_013400475.1. Taxonomy (NCBI): domain Eukaryota; kingdom Metazoa; phylum Chordata; class Aves; order Piciformes; family Lybiidae; genus Tricholaema lacrymosa; species Tricholaema leucomelas. The sequence goes on from WAAF01011388.1 coordinate 860,856, forward strand.
TCATAGAATCATAGAATAGATTAGGTTGGAAGGGACCTCAAGGATCATCCAGCTCCAACCCCCCGCCATAGGCAGGGACACCTCCCACTAGAGCAGGTTGCTCAANCAGCCCTCTGATCATCTTCGTGGCTCTCCTCTGGACCTGCTCCAGCAGTTCCATCAGCAGAGCCATCAGTGTGCTCAGGTGGCCAAGAAGGCCACCACCATCCTGGCCTGGATCAGGTATAGTGTTGCCAGAAGGAGTAGGGAAGTGATTGTGTCCTGTACTCGGCTCTTTTGAGGCTGCACTTTGAATATGTATTCAGTTTTGTGCCCCTCGCTACAATTGAGGTGCTGGAGCATGTTCGTAGAAGGGCAGCAAACCTGTTGAAGGGTGTAGAGAAGTCTTAGGAGGAATGGCTGAGTCAATTGGGATTGTTTAGTCTGGAGAAGAGGAAGCTAAGGGGAGACCTCATTGCTTTCTACATCTCCCCTACAAAGGGAATACAGGTGAATGAGGCGATAGTACAAGAAGAAATGGCCTGGAATTGTGCCAAGAGAGGTTTACATTGGATATTAGGAAACATTTATTTCCTGAAAGTGTGGTCAAGCATTGTAACAGGCTGCCCAGGGAGGTGGTGGAGTCACCATCCTTGAAAGTGTGGCATTTCTAGACCTCTGAAGGTCATGTAGTCTAACCTCCCTCTGCAGTCACAGGGACATCCTCACCTAGATCATGTACTCTGCCATTCACACACCTGGTCATTTTCTCTTTATGATGTAATGGAGCAACATTCATAGTAGCAAAAGATTCTCTACATAGCTGTGGCTGTGTTAAATAACCAAGATGTAGTTTACAGGCAGCAGCACTGCAGTAAAATGCTTTAGAAACACGCAGACACTGCGGCAGGATTTCACTACAGTAATTACTGCACTTTTCAGAGTTTTTGCCTTTCTCCTTGACTAGGAATCTCTGCCATGTTTTCTGACTCTCTGGGAATTAAGAAGAGAAAGACAGCGTGCAGAGGTGCTCAAAGGAGTGAAGTCAAAATGACTTTTCTAGTCTCGCTTCACTTGGAGTCATTGAGGACACTCAGCTAATCTTCCACTCACAGTTCCTAAGATGCTCGAAGTGCCAGTGGTGGATTCAGCTGTGTTAAGATAGTGATCTAGTTCTAAAGGAAACTCCAAGCATCTGAATTTAGGTCTTGATTATAATATAAAAAGCTTGTAGAGAAATAAACACTGCAGAGCAAATTCCCAGATGGTTGTGTCTCACTCAGCATGCTGAGTTATACATCAGTGCTTTGCATGGGCATTTCTGCCTTCGAAACATTTGTTTTGGAAACTCTTGCCCCATTGTGGAACACAGAAGAGCACATATTCCTGTTCCTCATTATCACATGTCCTTTGGCATTGCTATTGGTATTGCTTGAGTGCCACAGTGTGGCTGGTGCAAAATATTCTGGCTTCAAAGGCTGTAACACATGTTTTCTCAGTGATTAAACTACTCTTCGACTCTCACTCTCTATGAGAGTGTCTGTGTCTGGGCTTCCTTTGTAGCCTTTCAGTAACACTGGTATTCTCTACAAAAACAAGAGTGAGGTCTTGGGCTGCTTGAAACATCTAGAAGTTTTGCTTATCTATCAAAGAATGCACAAAAGAGTATTTTTCCTCATAGAGACAAGTCCTGATAAAGTGCAATTATTTTTGTTCCTGTTATGACTTCAGGGTAAAATTGTTTCTGAGTATCCTGTGGGACTGGGCTAGTGCAGTGGAAAAAAAAACCAAAGAAAAAGTATGGTGAAATTAAAAAAAAAAAACAAAAAAAAAACCCAAACTTGTACTGTTAATGCTGAAGAGACCAAAATAGGTATGGTCAACCTATTTGGGGAAGGTTTGTGCTTGAATTGTCAAGGCTTCTGAAGAGAGGAAAATGTGGTTAGATACTTGCACAGGACACATGTAACATTTTGCTATTCCTGTGATGAAGATCCACATCAGAAGGACATGAGTTTTCTTGAATCCTTTGTGGGGCACTGCTGAGTTCTCATGTGTAAAATCTCTAGGACACCTAACTCTAGATCCATTAGGGAGAGTCTGCATGGAGTTTTGTACCAAAATGCACTCCAGACACAAAGTATCAGTCACAACTGAAATTTCCTGAAAAATCTTGAAGATCTTTTTTTCTTCTTTGTTTGCTTTAACTTGGGGTTTGTTTAGTTCTGGGCTCTTGTTTTCAAAATCCAAACTGTAATCACCCTATAGTGATTATTTTGCAAGATAAAAGCCATATAAGATAATAATAATACAAAAACCCAAAATGATAATAAAAAGGTACCTTTAATTCTCTTTAGCTTATGACAATATATACAAAAGCTTCATTGTAGTCACAGCTGCAATGGACAGGGGAAGGGCAACTGATGTCGTCTACCTAGACCTGAGTAAGGCATTTGACTCTGTCCCACATGACATCCTGGTCACCAAACTGGAAAAGCACAAACTGGATGTGTGGAGCACTCACTGGATAAGGAATTGGCTGGATGGTCGCATGCAGAGAGTGGTGATCAATGGCACAATGTCCACCTGGCAACCGGTGACAAGTGGTGTTCCTCAGGGGTCAGTGCTGGGACCAGTGCTCTTTAACATCTTTGTCAGTGATATGGACAGAGGAATTGAGTGCACCCTCAGCAAGTTTGCAGATGACACCAAGCTGTGTGGCACAGCTGACTTGCTGGAGGGCAGGGATGCCATTCAGAGGGACCTGGACAGGCTGGAGAGGTGGGCCCAGGCCAACCTCATGACGTTTAACAAGGCCAAGTGTAAGGTCCTGCACCTGGGTCGGTGCAATCCCAGGCACAGATACAGGCTGGGTGGTGAATGGCTGAGAGCAGCCCTGAGGAAAAGGACCTGGGGGTCTGGGTCGACGAGAAGCTCAACATGAGCCGGCAGTGTGCACATGCAGCCCAGACAGCCAACCGTGTGCTGGGCTGCATCAAGAGAAGTGTGGCCAGCAGGGCAAGGGAGGGGATTCTCCCCCTTTACTCTGCTCTCCTCAGACCCCACCTGGAGTACTGTGTGCAGTTCTGGAGCCCCCAACACAAGAAGGACATGGAACTGCTGGAGCGGGTCCAGAGGAGAGCCACGAAGATGATCAGAGGGCTGCAGCAGCTCTGCTATGAGGACAGGCTGAGAGAGTTGGGGCTCTTCAGCCTGGAGAAGAGAAGGCTTCGAGGAGACCTTAGAGTGGCTTTCCAGTATCTGAAGGGAGCCTACAGGAAGGCTGGGGAGGGACTATTTACAAGGTCTAGTAATGTCAGGACGAGGGGGAATGGGTTTAAGCTGGAAGAGGGGAGATTTAGACTGGATATTAGGAGGAAGTTCTTTACAGTGAGGGTGGTAAGACACTGGAACGGGTTGCCCAGGGAGGTTGTGGATGCTTCCTCCCTGGAGGCGTTTAAAGCCAGGCTGGATGAGGCCTTGAGCAACCTGCTCTAGTGGGAGGTGTCCCTGCCTATGGCAGGGGGTTGGAGCTGGATGATCCTTGAGGTCCCTTCCAACCTAAACCATTCTAGGATTCTATGATTCTATGTATCTGTCATTAACTGTGGCAGATATGCAAGGAGTGGTAATGGTATCTTGTCTGACTAAACAGATTATTTGAATGGGAAATAAATGAAAACAGTTTTGGCCAAAGATGAAAATGAGTAGAGCACAAAATGTTACTGATAAAACCCAACAGTGATAATTGCTCAACACTGCAAATTCATGAGTATTGATTGGATAGCACCATTACAGTGGCTCTTATCATCATATGACATCCACTGGAATTCTTTAATAAATAAAACACTTATATATGATTTAGAAACCCTACAGGAAGGTCAGTCTACTTTGCATCACATTTTGAATTTTCCATAATGACATTTTGGGAAATAAACTTGATTTTTATCTCCATAATTAATATACTTTGGGATGATTAAAGGCATACCAAAATCACTGGTGGGAGCAGTCAAACTTCTCCTGTTTAACTGCCCAGCTTCAAAACACATTGAGGAGAACTCCCAGATCCCAAGGTCTTTGTATTCTGCTGGAGGCTTAACAGGATAGTTTTTCATTATCATGGCTTATGATCAAGTCTGGAATTTACTTTGATGGTCATTTTGATTATATCCAATACTGAGCCTCTATGATTGCGTTTATTCCCCTTTTCAGCAAAGTTTGCCCACTGTAGTCTTTAAGTCTTCCTAGAAGTTGTAGGTATACCACAGACGTATGTTCTTGCAAGGACTGCTGCATTTGGTCTGATCAGGATGTCTGCTGTTGCAGTAGCACAAGGTAGAGGAATCACAGAAAAGAGCTATTATTTGAGAAGCCAACAGCAGGGAAGTTTTGATGGGCAGACCAGCACCTGACATTAACCACACAGAACTAAGTGAACAAAAGCAACCAGGCAGTGCACTAAGGAGGATGCTGAGACACTTCATAAATCTGTAATTCAGAATCTGTTCTGCATACATTCTAGGCTGATGTTCAGGTCAGCTTACTGTGTTCAAAACTTTTCCTCTCTCTTCATCTGTGCCTTGGTAGGGTTGCACTCAGAAAACCACTGGTACAAACAAATAGTTAAGCTAATAAAATATTTTGGACTAAGCTCATCCAGTAAAGGAACTGCTGATGCTTAGTCTCTGAGACTGTTGAGAGAACAGAAAATTGGTGGGATGATGGGTTGGAGGAAGACACGGGATGCCTGTTGAGTATATTGCTTCCTATTCAAGTTCTCAGCTGGATGCTGTATCAGGAATGTACTTTTTCATTTGGCTGGGAGAGTCAATCCTTTTTTCGTCAGAAAGTGGTTGTTGGCATATGGACCTGAAATCAAAAGAAATAAAACGGAAGAAGCCAAGTACTTCATGTAAGATTCAAAAAATAGTGTTAGAGTCACGTACAGCATTATACAGTTATGATACTTCTGCAGTATTCTTATAATGCAATAGAGAAAAATAACTGGCCCACACTGTTACCAACTGTCTCCTGTTAGGATTTAGTGGAAGAAGTGCAGTTGTCTGTCAGCAACCTGATTCTGCTTCCACTGAAGTCACGTGGAGTTTTGCCAGTGCCTTGAGGAGGTGGAAAATGAGGAAAAGCCAGCACTTGAGAAGTTTTTTCAGCATGCTGTTGGATACATGCCACTGTCTAAAGGGCAATGGGTGGTCTAAAGAGGAAGAGTTTTAGAGAAAAGAGATAGAAAATGAGTTCAAAGAATTTGGGGGAAAAGGTCTTGTAAAAGAGCAAAGACTAGGCTTTGGAGGGACATGGTAGACCTGATCTTTCTACTGACAGTGATAGCTGAATGGCCCACTGTGTCAAGAAATGGAATCAGTAACTAAGTCTAGATTTGAGTTTTGCAGTGTGTTGTTTCACAAAGTGTTCATGTCAGAGATGCACCAAACAAATGAACAAGGTTTTTGATGGCAAATGGATGTTCAAAGGAAACAGACCTGAAGTGAGGGTGTAGGAAGATTTGGTTTCCTGGAGACAGGAAAAGCACTTCAGTTCATATATCCTGGCTTTAGGAGAAATAGCTTCCAATCCTTATAGACCATTCAGTGACATTGTCTCCTTGGTTTCTTATTAAATCTTTTAAAGAGGACTGGACAGCAGTATCTTCATAGCCCTATCTTCTGTCTCAATCTGATGAATCACTAAGTTAGTTTCCTTGCTGTCATTCCTAGGACCATGTGCAAGAGCTCATGCAAGCATCTGGAAAGTTGGCATCTTGACATCCTCCCTGCTCAGTGGAAAGTGATGCTGAGTCAGGAAAGGGAGTATGTGAGAACAGTTCATGTATCAGCTGAGAACAAAATGGAATAATGAGTTTGACTATTCAACCATCTTTCTTGATTTCCATTGGGTCACCTGCTGAGAACATCAAGAATGGCTGTATATCAATATAAGATGTGCTTGGCTTTTTTTTCCACATGCAAATGAGAATTGCTGAAAAGGATAAATGGCTCTGGAATTTATCAAGGTCATATAAAATATTTCTTGTCTGTGATCCATAAAGACATCAGGGAGATGCTTGCTGGCTACACAAACTATAGTTTCACTAGGCTCCACATAGGAGTCAAAACATTACAATTGAGGACAAGGAAACCTGAACAAGTCCAATTTTAGAAGCACTGCTGTCAGCATAAAAGTAAAATCCACTAAATTGATTTCAGATTCTGCAGGAGAAATCATGGTAGACTATATACACGCTTTTTTATATCTTGTTGCCTTCTTAACTTGATAGATTGGGCAATTGACTACAAGTACGTGCATCAACATATTTGAATGTACCCAATATCATCATGATGGATATGGCTATATGTGTGTAGGACAACACATGCACAGAGAGAAACTGACTCCTGGCATACCACCATCAGGCATGAGAAGAAACCTGAGTGGCAGCCTTTGAGAAAGAAGAAAGACAGAGGCACTTGTATGGTGTAGGAGCATTGTGTTGGTAGAAAACAGATTAGGAGTCCAGCTCTGCTGTTCTTCTCTCTCAGAGCTTGGACACACTATTCTACCCTTCTATTTAATTTTGTGAAAAGCATAATACCTGTTGTTTCTGCAGCCTTTGTATTTGTGGTTTGAGAATCCTGAGGAAGGTGGATACAAGTAAATATACTTTGGGTTGAGGTGGGTCTGAAGCCATAGTCCCCTAAAAAAACCCAAACCAAACACCTCCTCCACTCTGACCTATTGGCTTCAAACCCCTTCAGACATGCAGTAAATTAGAGTGCAGAGGCCAATATGACAGCTTGAATCTTTTACCATTTCAACCAGGCTTCAGATGGCAAGACCAAGGTCTGAAACCTAAGCACTTTGCTTTTGTTTTCCATTATTTCATTCCATATGTTTGACTGATTTCACATTATGTATTCCTATTGGCAAGGATTCAAGAGAGGATAGTCAAAGGACAGAACAGACACTGGTGCTGCATTATTCTTCCCAGATTAAACTACTTGGAAATAGCTGCATATATTACCACTTGGAACATGAGAAGTTGGAGCAGAGCATATAAACTTTACACTCTTTACAGAAAAATTATTTAAAGCCACTCTGCTAACAGTGGAAATTCCTAATTCACCTTTTATGACCCCTTTCAACATTCACAGTAGGGGTACAGTGAAGAATTATGTACCAGATGAGCTAAATTAAGTGACAGTTTAATGATCTCTGAATGACCCCATGCCTTTCATTAAGCAGGTGGATCATTGAAGACTTCTCTGTATATCATCCCATTACATTTATTTGCCAAGAAACTGAGCTAATCAGTTTGTGTATGGTATAGTACTTTTGTCTTCTCCTTCTTATATTTAGAGTAAAAAGGTATTAATCTACCTATGATCTATGATTATGTATTTTTTAGGTAGGTCAGCACAAGAAAAAAAATTGGGTGGAAGAGGGTCTTCTGTTCGAGTCCTATCTCCTTTTGGGATCCTTCCAGCAAGCACACATGTAAGCACATCTATAAACCTATCATCTCAGAAGAAATCTCAACACAAGTTGCATTTCAACCACTTTTACAACCTGATAATTGTATGTGCTTGTTTAGGGACTTGGGAAGCTGTATTTCAAATTGTAGTCACTGTTTTATGTGGCTTAATGGCTTTCCAATTTGCCATGGTTAAATCTCTGTATGAACTGCAAAGGGGGATATACAGTTTTCAAACCAGCACAGTAAGCAGCTTGTTACAGAGCGCTGGCTTGCACTACCTGTTGCAGTGTTGGAAACCTCTTACACCAAATAATAGGAGAAATGCCTTTGATAAGTGTCTTAGCTGCCTAAGTCTAGATGCACAATGAGTGCACATAGTTACGGCAACACTAAGCGTGAGAGTCATGGAATGCATCAGGTTGGAAGGGACCCCAAAAGTCATCTTGTCCACCCCCCCCTGCAGTGAGCAGGGACATATCCAACTAGATCAGGCATGGATTTATTTTTAAAATAAAATGTTAGAATGCTTATATCTCAGGAATATAAACTACTGATTTTGCCTTGTGTGTGAAGAGCCTTCCTGTGAAACACCGTGTTAATGGTGGATGTCTAGGTTTTGTAATCTGCAATCCTTTATTCATTTTGAGCAATTGCTTTCAACACTGATTTTTTCGTTCTTTCTTTGCAAGATTCTGGTGTGGTTTACACTGTGTGTTTATTTTGCATCTTTTTCATACTGCAGAGAAGCAGTTCAGTGGCCCTAAATCCACAGCCTGAAAATAAACAGGTACTAAGAGTTGTCTTCTTTATGATATTCAATTTACCAGGCCCAGGATTGGCACAAAAATCATAGAATCATGGAATGGTTTGGGTTGGAAGAGATCTTAAAGATCATCTAGTTCCAACTTCTCTGTCATAAGCAGGGACACCCTCCAATAAACCAGGTCTCTCAAAACCTCATCCAACATGGTCTTGAACACTTCCAGGTAAGGGACATCCACAACTTCTCTGAGCAACCCTCACCACCCTCACAGTGAAGATTTTCTTTGTCTGCTCTCTCTCAGGTTAAGTAATTACCTTTGGTTCTGTTGCTACACACCTTTGTAAACAGTCTCTCTCCACTTTTCCTATAGGCCCCTTTTAGCTAGGGGGAGTCATGGATGTAAGTCTCTCCAAAGCCTTATCTTCTCCAGAGTGAACAACCCCAACTCTCTCAGCCTGCATCCACAAGAGAGATACTCCAGGCCTCTGATCCTTTTCATGGCCCTTCTCTTGACCTGCTCTAGCAAATCTGTGTCCTTATATTGATGGCCCCAGAGCTCCATGTGAGGAGCTTCTTCACCCCATGTGCGATGAAGAACGCATTACTCCATGCGGAGGGTCACATGAAAGTGGAGCAGAGGAACAGAATCACCTCCCTTGACCTGCTGGTCTATGTAAAATATTATGTTGTCTCCCTGAAGATGTTCTTATGAGATAGTAATGAAAAAACTACAACACAAGGGTGTGAGGATCTGGGCTGTAGTCTCATGTACCCTTTTTTTTGTATCTCCCTTTTCTGTAAGAATCTCAGAGGCCTGCATCCACTGCAGCTACCGTGGAAATCATGCAAACATTGTATCCAATTGCATGTATGTGTTCTTTGGTTCACATCTAAAGCATATGAAGTCAGATTCATTGGTTTTGTTGCCTGGGTAACTTCTGCACATATTTCTTTCTGTGAGGTCTGAGAGGGGGAGTTGCTGAGGGAAAACCAGAGGCAATATGATGTAAATATCTCTTCTAGTCACATTGCAAAAAAACCTTGTATATGCCAAACAACAAGTTCCTTGAAACTATGTGGTTTAAGCACCTGAATAGGTTTTTTTGGTTGGTTTGTGTTTTTTTTGTCTTTCATGTCTTTTAAGTACATAAGTAGTTTTCCATACTGCTACATACATGTCTGGTCTTACATTACAGAAATAAAAGAAAAAAGAAAAAAAAAAAGAATGCCATATCAGTAGCCAAATTTGGGGTCTTAGCCTAGAATACTTACTTAGATGCCAAGCATGCTTGCTGTACCCAATCTTCAGTATTTGGCTGAAAACATTGGTGAGCACTGAGTAGGAAACGTTATGCCAAGCAAGCCGTACGCAGCTTAAGGAAAAAGGAACTTCAGAATGAGATGAGTGAAAACAGACACTAATACTTTCAGCCTTCACTTCAGAGCCATGTGGTTCTCCAGGAATTGTAAGAAATCCACCTTATTGCAAATGAAGTACTGCAGTTAAATGAATAATAACATCAAGAGTTTTTGGGCTGTTGGTTTGTTTTTTTTTCTGTGAAGATAAGAATCTTATGAAAAAAAATCTTGATACACTTGATAAGGTGAGGAGAAAGACTCTCACTTCACTAGAATTAAGAAGACTTTCTGTTGGACTTTATATCAGCTTTGATTTTTGTAATTAATTACATAGGAGGGGATCTGATTTGTATTTTCCAAGTTGCACTTCAAAAGACTTATGACAAAGACAGACTTTCAGAACTTATTTGTAGGATGTATATTCCAGTGGTTCTGTAGGACTCCCATGCTCTGGCAGAAGGACAAACATTTGTTGAATAAATAGGAGTGTTCACTCTTCCCTGGTCCAATGGGAAATCTACTTCTAGATCTTGGTTGCAGAGATTCAGTGATTACCTGGGAGACCCAGACACATGCCTCAGTGTTGGCAAAAAATAACAAATGAGCACAATTTACACAGGAAGATGAATTTACCCTTTACCTTCATTTCTTTAAATTAACTTTCTGGTCAAAAAGAATATGGAAACAGCAAAAAGACCACAACCTCCCCCACAAACCAAAGAAATGACAGCAGCTCACACTGGGAGCAGAGGCAAGAAAGAAAGAGGGAGAATTGGCTGTGATGTCTTAGAGTTTGCAGGATGATGGGATGGAATGACAATAATTGCAATGTCCTGTGCCTCCTCCTAGGAACCGTCTGGCCCCTTGTACCCTCTGGTACTTCTGAAGGGCTTTCTCTGTGATGGGACATTTAGTCCTGAACCTATAACACTCCATAAGAATGAAGTTCCTTAAAGGCTTCCAGCATACAAGTACGAAGGGAGAAATCAAGCTGACAAGATGACCCACTCACCTTGTACTTTATGCAGGGGGTGTACTTTATGCAGGGGGTGTTAGAGTCCTAAGAATGAAAAGCATCTCCTCAGTGGTTTAATTCCCCAATTCGAGTTTAACTATGTGTCTCACTGCTTAGGCTATGTGCAGGGCACCTGAACAGAGGCTGTGTTAGAGATAAAATAGATTTTTCTGGAATACTCCTGTAACACATGGATTTCTTAAAAGTGTGTCAGCATTCTCTGTTTCCCAGGGCACTCAGTAGTCATGTATCAGTAAATCTTACCTGTTTTTCCTCTTCAACTGCTGTGTTGTGGAAGGATGCTTTGGGTTGGTCTCTTTTGGGTGATCCTTCAGCTGTGTTCAGGTTTAGTTTTCCCATGGCATATGTTCTGGGCTCATGCTTTTGTCTGCTCTAAACGTTTTGATCTTTGTTCATAAACTCTGCCAGATGCTTGAATTTGTTGCAAATGTGTTGCACTTAATACCTAATCCATTTCTAAATGATTTGCCTATGAAGATTTTTAGCTGTCTGTGTTGCACATTCATCTCATAACATGCAAATAACATTTGAGATGGGGAGTCCTACTTGTAGGATTTCAATGATTTAAAAAAAAACCAAAAACCCAGAGTGCTTCTAAACTGACAAACACAGCTGATGCATTGCCAGTTGGTGGCATTATTTTTTCTGAAATCTCTCATACCAGCAATTAAAAACTGACTCACTCTTTCAATTCCTTTGGTTTTTATAATAATAGTTATCTTGGGATTTCTTAGGTTTTCACCAGATTTGCCTTTATTTTGTCATTATTTATCTGTAGAGTTTTTTGGTTTTTTGTTTTGTTTGTTTTCCCTAAGTCTGAACAATCTTTTACTTCTTATTTAGATGTAAATTGAGCTTAGAAAGGCCATACAGTTAACAAAAAAATGCATAACATGTTGCTGTGATGCTTCTCATGTAAAGCCATTGTACTGTTTTTTATAGACTATTTTATTACATGCAAAACTGATAAATGACCTCCTCTTAAATTCAAGGTTTCCTAAAAGATCCCTTTATAAGGCTCTATTTTCATTTGCATTAACTTTGCCAAATTTGAACTGTTTATACTGATATTTTCCACTTCTGCCTTAGCCTGAATATTTTGTTTTAATGTTTTGGATTAAATGGTTCAGATGTTTCCAAGAACAAGATTAGGGAAAACTGCATTGTTTTCTCCATTCTTGATTTTTTTCAATAGGCCTTCAGAAATCCCTAAACTCTTTCATGGTCTGGAGCAAAGATTTGAAGCATTAGGATAAGAGGAAAGCCAGCAGGAGGAGGAGGAGGTGCAAGAAATAATGAGATGGAAACAAGCCTTAAGGGATCACATGGTCCATCTAAGCAGTGCTCTCCTCCTCAGTGTTGTTTTGAACCCATTGAGGCCCAGGTTCTTTGCTTCCAGAAGTTAGTTTTGAGACATTCTGGAAAATGATTATTACCCTCTTTTACAGGCATGTTGATATCACTTGATTGGTCTTCTTTCCAGCATTTTCTGGGCTTTTTAAATGCTTTGGATTATAAGTAACATGATTTTAACCTTTTCTCCTTTTTGTATGGGTATGCATGTAGTTTAGATTGCTGGTTGAGAGATGCCTGAACATGAGCCAGCAGCTTGCTCAGGTAGCCAAGAAGACCAACAGCATCCTGGCCTGTATCAGGAACACTGTCTCCAGCATGAGTAGGGAAGTGATCATGTCCCCCTGATTTTCTCACATTAGATTTTCAGTCTTTACAGAACATAGAAAGAGTTTTTATTTCTTTGCAAGCAGGGTCTTTGTGTTTTTCAACATACCATATATTCTAGTCAACAAAATCAACTGTATCTGCAGAACAAGTGACAGTTCTGAGTGACACACATCATTCCTTCTTTCATCCTTCATGAATCAGTGTCTCCTTCCAAAATTTAACATTGGCCAGGAAAAAGAAATAAGATGCTACACAACAGGGATAAACTCCTGTACTGTAGTTTAATTTTTAGGACTAATAGTGTCATGGGAAAGAAAACTGTCATAGCAAATTGTTTCATGGATATAAACAGATCAATAATACAAAGACAACTCAGAGGACTTTTGGGTTTTTAGAGGCCAGGAACTTCAGTATTGTTGCACAATCTGTGTCTGCTAACACTTTCTGCATCCTTGACTCACGTAGTCTCGCATGACTGTGGGAAAGAAAAATGGTGCTTTGTGTTGTCCAGCATATTTCACAGATCTGCACTGCCACAAAGCATAGTCAAAGATAAGGAAAACTTAAAATTCCTGTAAGGAAGGTCTCTGATACTGGAAGAGGTTCAGAAGCACATGGAGACTGGAACACAGTTTACTGTAACATATAGAGGTAGGACCTGCACCTCTAACTGCTTCACAGTGCTACCCAAGCCAGTTGTGTCCTGCACTGGTAGCAGAGGGGCCATTGTCAAAGTTTTGGGTTTTGGTATTTTTCCATGAGCCATTCTCATTATTTTAAACTAGAACAGGGTAGATTTAGGTTTGGCATTAGGAAGAAGTTGTTCCACAATGAGAACGGTAAGACATCATAACAGGTTGCCCAGTAAGGTGGTGGAGTCCCCATACCTGGAGATGTTCAAGGTCAAAAATGCTGATGAGCTAGTTAAAGATGTCCCTGCTTACTGCAGGGGGGTTGGACAGTACAAGCATTGAGGGTCCCTTCCAACCTGATTCTAAAGTAGCCCAGCCTAAGGATAGACTATCTAGTTACAATGAAAATGACAAGCCTGAAAAGCCCAAAAAGAAGGAAAGTAAAAAGGCTGAGAACAATTATTATGAGGAAAGGAGAGGCAGGAAGATTGAGCAGATATGGAAAATAGTCTATTATGCTGCCAAGAAAAAAGACAGGATCACATAACTAAGCATGCTGTCATCATCCACTTGCAGAACTAGACCAACTTAACTTTTCCTTTGACATTTCCCGCTTTTTGAGTGTTTGACACTGTTATTTGTGTATAGAATAAATCAGACTTTCAGTATAGTATGTGGATGGTTGTATGTTGCTTTGAGTTGATCTGCTTGTACATGCAAATCCTATCTGTAATAAGCATTTTCAAATGGAAGATTTGAATGGGCATAAAGTGGCAGAGGTGGGAGATGATGTGATTCATCTGTAACTTGCTAAAATGAATACCAGACAGCATCCTCTGACAAATGGGTAGAGTTTCCTGCAGGTTGTTTTAGAAGCAGTTCTCAAGTTCTTGTGGGAATATCAGATTGCAAATGAAGAGCAGTCCACATAGAGTCTAGTGTTTAAATAAATCCTTATCTTTTTGCCTTAACATTAGCATCNTGCCTTACCACCCTCACTGTAAAGAACTTCCTCCTAACATCCAGTCTAAATTTCCCCTCTTCCAGCTTATACCCATTCCCCCTCGTCCTAACATTACTAGACCTTGTAAATAGTCCCTCCCCATCTATCAAGTACAATAAGTTGTTAAAGCAATATAAATAATTTGAGATTAAAATAATTTTTAAATGGGATGTGATTTTAATTTGGTTTGTCACAACGTGAAGGTTCTGTTTGTGAATGAATGAAAACTGGAATTTGCAAAGGAAAAATGGGTGCCAAATATCCATTTTTAGCAAGACTTGAATGTCTTAAACTCCATTTGAAATTCCCAGCCACAGTTCCTAAATAATTTAGTCTATAAATGTTAAGAGATACTCTGAATTTTTAAAGAAAGATGTATTCATGTGAAGTGATAAAGGATCTGGGTGTAGTACAGTAACACAAGTTATGTTCTCACATGTTTCCCCTGCGCATTCACACGCAGGAGGATAGGGCTGTCTATGCTCCAGATAATTCTCCCCTCCAGTTCAAGCAGTCCCCACTCCCTTCTTCCAGATGAATATACAAAACTTCACATCCAGGCTTTTTTGCCGTCCATCAGCTTATGACAGACAGTCTAGAAAATAGTGCACCCTAAATGTCATGTAAATGTTAGTCTTAATCAGGCAGCCAAATACAATATTGTGCTACAGCTAAAAATGAATTAAAGAAACTGCCACACATTTCTAAAAAATTCCCTAGAAAGGAAGGTTTAGGGAAAGTTCAAATGCTTAGAATATAAGTAGAATGTAGTCATAACAGGATACGCCTTTTGTTGACTGAAAAAAAGAAAGAAAAATCAATATATGAATGAAATTACACCTGTGTAAAATGTTATGGTAGGATGAATCCATTGGTACTAGGTGAGAAGAAAACCTACCTGGCTGTTCTCTGTGGGGAACATGGGAACAGGGCAAACAAATAATAATTAAAAAACAACCACCTAACTATCCCCCATGACAGAGTGTAGGAAACTAAGAAGGTTCAGCATCTCAAGGTGTGGTGAAGAAAAAAACCAACAAAACAAAATAAGAAGGGAAAGGCATTCTTGTCATTTCACTTCCGTATAATCAATAACTCAGTTTCACAAAAATCAGCCAGAACCACCTTTACTTTGTTCTTACTCCTTGGCACTGTGTTAGTGATGAATGGTTGGCCTCTTTAGTGGTAGCATAGCTGTCTTTTAGTTAGCAGTTCCCAGCTCCTGCTCCAAAATGTGACAGCAGCAAAAATGACACTGAGGTTCCTTTATTATGTCCCATTAATGTTGATGCCAAAACTGCAACTGTCCAGTCATTGAATATGGCTTTTCTGTGTTGTGCACACTGAGTTCCCAGTGCTTGCTTGTGGTGGCGTACACCGCCCGTACTGTGAGCTGTTACTTGTGCAGTGTGATGCCTTTCACTTGTATCCCAGTCAAATGTACTGGCTGATTTTAGGTTGTAATTGCTCTCACTTTATTTCCTCTTGACATGTTGATAATTAGGTGATGTTTGGTATGAGCTCTGGATATCACTGTTCTTTGCAGACTGTTTTTGGGAGAGGAATGCTTTGGTTTGATTATAATCTGAAGATTTTTTGAGGTTCATCAGTTTTACCATGTTCAATACAGACTAATACATTAGCCTGTTAGCCGTCTTAATAGAATCATAGAATGGTTCAGGTTGGAAGGGGTCTTAAAGATCATCTAGTTCCATCCTCCCTGCCATCAACAGGGACATCTTCTACTAGACCAGATTGTTAAAGGCCATGTCCAACCTGACCTTGAATACCTCCAGGAAGGAGGCATCCACAACCTTCCTGGGCAATGTGTTGCAGTATCCCAGCACCCTCATACTTTTTTTTAATATTAAAGACATTTAACCAAATGCTGTCATCTTACAGTTACTTCTTTTTGAGGGACACTCTACAAGGGCTTGTGAGGTTATACAAGAGCGTATAGGATGAGAGGGAATGGATTGAAGTTTGAGGAGCATAGGTTTATATTGCAATTTAGAAAGGAATTCTTTACAGTAAAGGTGGTAAGACACTGGAACAGATTGCCCAGGGAAGTTGTGGATGCCCTCTCCCTGGAAATGTTCAAAACCAGGAGGCACTGGGCCTTGAGCAACCTGGTCTGGTGGAAGGTGTCTCTACCTATGGCAGGGGGGTTGGAACTAGGTGATCTCTTCTGATCCAAACAATTTTATGATTCTTCAAAAGTATGACTACTTTCATACAGGAAAAATGAAAAGTAAGTGATTTCTTTTTGTAAGGAAATTTGGTACCCTTTTTAAAATGCCAGCAGTTATGCAGTAAAAAGTTTCTATGTCTTATTTCCATTTGGAAAAAGAAGAACCTGATGATGGTAGGGGACACATTTCATGGAGTCCTGCTTATGCACAAAGGATGTACACAAATAATGTTCATATGCCTATATTAGTACAACAGCAGTTGCCTAGCCTGTAGCTCCATGCCTTGCAAGCTGCAATCTCCAAAGCTGGTGCTTTGCTATGCTGTTCATCTCTTCCTTATCGATTTTCTCCTTGCTCTGTACAGTACACACCTAGAGTTAAATTCATCTGCACATCCTGCTGGTTTCTTTTGTTTTCTTGCATAATAGAGGGAACTGAACCTTCTCTGCTTTTGCCTGAGTATATGGGGCCTCTCCTAGATTGTTAATTATAGAGAGGTTTGGGATTTAAATCATCAACTTATCAGTTATTGTCTGATCAACCACTGGTATTCTGAATACTTGTGAAAAGTTTTGCCTATCAGTTTCTTTCTGAAGCTCAGACTGAAAAGCGTTTTAGAGTTTCTAAGTGTTTGATTTGGTTTCCCACATAATATAAAGAATTCTGCCACTTCTTGAATTTCTTCAGTATCATGTAATTCCAGGAGCAAAATTGGATTTTAAGCCAGGATCCCTTCCAAATAATTTGTTGCCTTTCAATCCGAGAGTTCTTTTGGGATTTCAGAAGTCAAAAGAGCTAATCAACAAGCTCACTTAGGCTGGGAGTAAACTTACCCACATTTGTTCTCTGCTTGGGTTTCATGGCGAAAGGCAGACTTGTTTGCAGTCAGGGTTGTTCACCGTGGAGAAGTGAAGGCTCTGATGAGACTTTATAGCACCCTTCCAGTACTTAAAGGGGGCCTATTAGAAAGATGGGTACAGACTTTTCATCAGGGCCTGCTGAGATAAGACAAGGAGTGATGGTTTTAAGCTAAAAGAGGAGAGATTTAGGATAGATGTAAATGAGACATTTTTTACAATGAGGATGGTGAAAACACTGTCACAGGTTGGCCACAGAGATCATAGATGCCCCATGCCTGGAAACATTCCTGGTCAGGTTGGATGGGGCTTTGGGCAACTTGATCTATTTGGGGGCCCTTCCACCTGATCCATTCTATGATTCTACAAAAAGGCTCTGGCTCTGGCAGAGCTTCAGTACACCATATTTGTAGCTGACAACTCTGATGAAGCTACTAGACCTCTATTTGCTTAATTCAAACTGTGATAGTCAGCTGTACTTTTACTGATGTCAGGATTAAAATGACTTATTTTTGACTTGAATCAAGTCCTCAGTGTAAGTAATGTTTGGTTTAGGTTCAGAATGTACTGCCTTTTTTTTCCATTGTTTTTTTATTCATTTGTTTTCTTGAGAGGTAAGAAAGACGTAAAAAAGCTCACCAGGTAATAATGGATACAAATATTGACTGCCTCCTATTGCTTGCTACTTGTGCTCCACCTATGAATAAGAAGTCTGCTTAAGTGAAGTTTTTTGTGCTGTGCAAAATCCTGTGTATTTATAACTTTCCTATACATATTTTGTGGTTTAAAAAATGTTTTTAATACAGACCTAAACTCATACTTCTCTCAGCTGATACTGGTGAAGGTTTGCCTTTTGCCTTGACTGTAGGATGCAAGAGAAAAGCCAGCTTCATCCACCCCATCTCTTTGGGCACTGCATTGTTCAGTCTGTTTTTGTCTGCCTGTAGCAATGGCCAGGACCTTCCTGGCCCTCAAGAAGATTTCAAAAAACAATACTCCAGAAGCAATTCAGAACCACTTTGTGCATAATTCCTAGCTTATTTAGGGGGACTTTATTCTCTTTTTATAGTTTGAGGTGCCACAAAGAATAAGTGTAAGTTTAATTCACTTAAAGGTTTCTTTATATTGCCTGAGCATCAGCAAAAGATTTGTGTCTAGATTTTTATATGCCTCCTAGATCTTAAGAATCGAGTAACTTGTCTGCTTTCTCTGAAGGAGAAAGACAGTGCAATTGTCTAGACTAAAGATATACGAGGACAGGTTTAATAGCAAACTATGAGAACTTGCACTTAAATGTGGGTTTGCAGGTAGCTGCAGACAACCACATCCCTCCAACTTCTGGCTCTGGTGTCTAATTGGCACCATTTTGTAGTTACAAACACACTCAAAGACACTCAGTGAGGTGAAGTAATGAATCCTGGGTCTGGCCAATTTCTCCCTGGTCCTCTTTTTGTTCTTTCTTATCTTTCTGCTACAATTCCTACTCAGCTAGCATGATCTTGGGCCAGGCCTTCTACCTCATGATACTCTCAGCGTTGCCGTGTGATACCTGTCTTCATCCTCAGTAGGGTAGACAAAGCATAAGGGGGTTGCCTTACGGTAAACCCTGCATATCTCCAATTCCTTTCTCCTTGGCTTCTGACTGGTCATGGGCCACAATACTTGACTGTACTTGTAGACCTGGACACTGTGCCTTACAGCGTGGTGGGGCTCTCACTTTTTGTCTATCCTGTGACTGTTCCATTATGTCATACATATGTCATGTTTAAGAAGATGAAGAAATATCAAAATACAGTGTCTCCCTGGAGCTCTCTCTGCATGGGTGTCTCATCTAGACACCAAAACAATCTAAGGCGAATAACACACAATAACTGCTGTCAGTGATGCAGAACTGGGAATTGGTCTTTTTTCTCCTAGTAAAAGGTATTAACAACATCCTTTGGTCTTGCACGCATAACTTGCACAGGAGTAGGTCTGTTAGTCCTTCCTTTGCCCACCTGTGTCCATGTAGCAGTTCTTTTCCAGTATACACAAATGGCATGGCAGTTGCATTAAGATGTTAAATGACTGAATTCACACCAAGGAGGCCCACCAGCTATATTTTCTCCTAAGCAATTTTCCAAACTGTAATTTTCTACTCTTGATTCCTAATTCTTCCAAAAAAGCCATGATGAAGTTTGAGAGGGACTTGTGCATTTTGGTGTGGGAGCTAGAATGACATAATCAGATTGTGAAAATAAGCTGACAGCAGAGTGTCTCATTGCATGGTCCTCCTCACCTGGCACCTTTACTCTATATAGCAACACAGTACAAGTGAGACTCGTGAACCTTTCTCACATAGGATCCTTCTGCGTGCAGTGGTATTTTACCTGATGTTCAGTGTGAGGGACTGTGAACACTACAGCAGTGTTCTCCTTGCACTTTGGAGAGCTCCCCAGTTTGCTGATGAAGTTCAGTTCAAAGTAGAGGCCTGTTGCTGATGGCACAGGCACAGGAACATACCATGAGTCCCGCTGAGTGGGCCAAAGATCATCTAAAGCTCATCTGTAATAATCTTCTAGGCACTGATAGCTAGATGAAAGGTATGGTTTCCAAAACAGAAAGGTCTTGCTGTTATTTAATAGACTTTTAACACAGAGGGGCATTTGTTACATGTGAGTCTTTGGCAATAACTTCTCAACCACGTTTTCCTGAACCTCTCCTTTTTCAGACTAAGCTAAATGACTTGTGAACACACAAACATAGGTATTTTGTTAATGACGTGGATATTAGTGTGAATGATACTGTGGCTGTAAGCAACTTTCTGTATGGCTTTTAGGCTTCTGAAGGAACAATAAGACCTATGATTTTAAAAGGAATTATTTATTGTAGTTCGTGTGTTGTGTCTTTGTAGGGCTTTCTATTTTTACCAACTAAAACATAGGGAAACTCTCAAAAGCAATTTAAAATAATAAACTTGTCTTAAGTCAAGAACAGATCCTGTCAACCTATTGGCTCCTGCTTCTGTTTTGAAAGGGGCATTGCTGTAAGAGCAGCCATTCTTCTGGTGTGAGTTTCCCATGGGTTTTCAGTGTAGGCAATCAAGATTTGACCAGACCTTAGACAATAATATAACAGCTTCTGAACAAGTCCCATGGAACATTTACATACTTTACACCTTATACAACAGATCAGCATAAAATCTTGACCGCCTGACATTAGCTGTTTTTCTCATTCCAGCAGAAGTCACTGACAAAGGTGAGAAAATGTTAAAAAAAAAGTTAAATAAATCCCCCTTTCATGCTGTGTTCTCTTTTTTTTTTTTTTTTCTAGGAAGTTAAATGGTCTATAAGAATTTGAGTAATGAATGTACATGATTTCTTGCCTTTATATCAAGAATGTATGTAGGATGGAAATCAAAATACACAGCATCTCTGTATTGTCCTGGAAAGCTTTCACACAAAAAGAACCTAGAGCAGGATGACATACTGTGTTCAGTTTTGGGTCTCTCACTCCAAGAAGCACAATTTGTTGCTGGGGCATGTCCAGAGAAGGGCAATAAAGCTGGTGAAGGGTCTGGACAACAAATCTTAGTGGGAATAGCTGGGGCAGCTGGAATTGTTTAGTTTAGAGGAGGCTGGAGAGACCTCATTGCTCTCTACAACTGCCTGACAGGAGGTTGTAGTGAGGGGTGGGGGTCAGTCTCTTCTTTCTAGTATCAGGTGATAGGACAACAGGAAATGGCCTTTAATTGTTCCAGGGGAGGTTTAGATTGGCTATTAAAAAAGAAATATTTTCTACTAGAGTTGTCAAGCATTGGAACAGGCTGCCCAGGGATGTGGTGAAGTCACCATCCCTGGAGGTGTTCAGGGTGTGTGTGAACACAGTACTTCAGGACATGGATTTAATGGCCACAGTGGTGTTGGGACGATGGTTGGACTCTGTGATCTTAGAGATCTTTTCCAACAAAACCAATTTTATGATTCTGTTATTCTGTGACATGGTTACCTATGGGCCCACACTGCACTGTGTGCTTCTCCAGAGAGCATTTAGCTGCCATTGTGGTGTTCCTTGGACTCTGTCTTCGTGAACTGTAATAGATTTACCACAAACAAGTTTGACAATAAAAGTAAGCCATTTGGATGTATAGGTGTCATGCTTGAGAGCCACTAAGCAGCTTAACAAAAATGCTTTGTGTACAGAATGGAGTGGTGGTTTGGGAGTTACCCACCCCCCTCTCCCCTCCCCTCACCAGACTAGACTCAGTTGGCTGGAAGTTAAGGAAGCTCTATTTACAGCTTAGCACAAATTACAAGCATATATATATATACAATATACATAGATATTTATAGATATATGCAAGTTAAAGCTAATACAGAAACACAATACCCCTCCCAGAAATCAGAGTGCCTGGGAGGGGCTCCCAACCTTCTTTTCACCCCACTCCCTTATCCCAGTATTAGTGTGAACGATACTGTGATGGTAAGCAACTTCCTTTATGGGTTTTAGGCTTCTGAAGGAACAATAAGACCAATAATTTAAAAAGGAGTTATTTATTGTAGTCATCCCTGGAGGTGTTTAAGAGGAGGCTGGATGAGGCACTTAGTGTCTTGGTTTAGTTAGAAGAGTTAAGTGATAGGTTGGACTCGATGATCCTGGAGGTCTTTTCCAACCTGGTTAATTCTGTCATTCTATGAAAAAGACCTTCAAGATCAAAGAATCCAACCATTAACCCTACTCTGCCAAGCCCATCACTGAGCCATATCCCCAAGCACCACATCTAAACAGCTTTTAAACACCTCCAGGGATGGTAACACAGTCACCTCCCTGAGAAGCCTGTTCCAATGCTTCATCTTGCCTAGTCCAGTGGCAGCCCCATATTCACCTTTGTCTCATCCAGATGCCAAGGTCCTGAGGTANTATATACAATATACATAGATATTTATAGATATATGCAAGTTAAAGCTAATACAGAAACACAATACCCCTCCCAGAAATCAGAGTGCCTGGGAGGGGCTCCCAACCTTCTTTTCACCCCACTCCCTTATCCCAGTATTAGTGTGAACGATACTGTGATGGTAAGCAACTTCCTTTATGGGTTTTAGGCTTCTGAAGGAACAATAAGACCAATAATTTAAAAAGGAGTTATTTATTGTAGTCATCCCTGGAGGTGTTTAAGAGGAGGCTGGATGAGGCACTTAGTGTCTTGGTTTAGTTAGAAGAGTTAAGTGATAGGTTGGACTCGATGATCCTGGAGGTCTTTTCCAACCTGGTTAATTCTGTCATTCTATGAAAAAGACCTTCAAGATCAAAGAATCCAACCATTAACCCTACTCTGCCAAGCCCATCACTGAGCCATATCCCCAAGCACCACATCTAAACAGCTTTTAAACACCTCCAGGGATGGTAACACAGTCACCTCCCTGAGAAGCCTGTTCCAATGCTTCATCTTGCCTAGTCCAGTGGCAGCCCCATATTCACCTTTGTCTCATCCAGATGCCAAGGTCCTGAGGTAAATCCACAACATGGAGTGCATGCACACAAAACCAGTCCTTACTATCTGTGTTTAGTTCATATTCAGGGCTAAAATACATAAATTGCTCTGTCATCCAATGACATCCCCACAGCCAAGAAAGGGGATTAGGAAAAGGACAGGAGACCCATGGGCTGAAATATAAACAGATTTAATGAAAATAAAAGTACTACCAATATAATATACACAAAGTTATCTGGCTTAGGGAATTACCACCAGAGTGATAAATGAAGAAGAAAGAATCCACAGGAAAAAATGGGGATGTGCCCAAGGTAGATCTACTACAAAATGGAAGATCTATCAAAAAGATAAAATAATACCATGAAAACTTTTAAGCCATATTTTGACATAGACCTATAATACCTATTTCCCATGTTCATTCTGGAATTGGGCCAAGCATGATGACCAGAGCAGGCTGATGAGGGGTATGGATTCCTTGATTCTTTTGCAGAGCTGTAGTCAATCTTCTGGATTCATTTTAAGACAACAGCAATAGCAATGTCCGTGTATTTGAACAGAATATTTGGATTAGATCTCAAATTACCTCAGCCAAATTAATTAGCATCTTTGCTAAGTCTCATCTGCATTTTGTTCAGTAATACTTTTTATGCACAGCATCTAAGAACAGTGATTAATGATTGGAATGTGTTTTTGAAAGCGTTGAATGAAAGTGGCTACATCAGTACAACATCTAAATATTTTAATGAGTTTGTAATTTTCCTTTCAGTGCCAGTGTTTTTTCCATTGTAAACTCTTCAGCACAGCGTGAAACTCCAATCCCATTAAATTTTATTGAGCAACTTAATAAAAATGAGTTGTTCCAAAAAGAAAAGAAAACTTAAGTACGAGCACAAAGAACAGTTTTGTAAGCTCTGGTGTGGGACTGTGCAAGGATGCCTGGGTGCATGTGGAGCCCTCCTTACTCCACTGGTAAGGGCTGCCGCCTGCTTCTTGACGTGTTAGTCACAAAGAACTATAAATAACCACAAGAGATCTTCTCTTTTTTTGATGCAGCCTTTGTTACAGCATCAGTTTATGTTTGCACGGCAAACCTGCAGTAGAAAGCACTCCATGTGCCCAAAGCCTGATTTGCAGAGAGAGAAACTGAAGGCAAAGAATGGTAAATTACTTTTTCTCCCCACCACTGAGGTTGCCAGAAGAATTGTCAGCATTCCCAATATGTTAATGGATTTTGCCATGGAAATGTTTTGTGTCAGGGAATTGGTCGGAGTCTACTGAATCCACTTTAAGCCATCTGGTAGTATGCTAAACAGATATCACATACTTAGGGCCACTAACCTACAGGCAAACAGAAGTAGTACTCCTAAGTTCAAATGCACTATTTACATTCAGAAAGACTCTGTATCTCCTTGTATACTTCTACAATAATGCTAAGCAAGTGATAAAAAGATGTTTCATAGGTACACATCTTTCTTAATTGTTTTTAACCTTTAATCAGTCTTTTCTTATTGCTTCTCCTAACCTGTAAGGTCACAGAACTTATAGGCTTCTTTGTTCATGATGATATACCATGACACTTAGAGAGAGAGAGGCAGAAATAACTTAAAATAGACAAACTCTCCTCTGCACAGCGCCCTAGGAAAATATTTTCATAAGCCCAGGCAGCAAGCAGGAAGGCTTGTAAAGGAAAGTAAGACATATCTCACTGAATCTGGACAAACCTTAGGAAAGCATGGCTTAAGAAACAGACTACATTTAAGCTTTTATTTTACATGAATCAATTTGCCTATCCAATGTAAAACATATGTCATAAAGCATTCAGGTAATAGGAACAAGGAGAACATTCTTTCTGTCCTTTTGCTGCTTTCTCTGCACCCAGATGTGACCTTGGCAAATGATCAGAGACTTGCTTTACATTTTGTAGGTTAACAGTATACAACAGTAAGGCTGCCAGGGAACTGCTGTTTTTAATTCTTGCACTTCCACACTGGGAGAAAATTATCTGGACAATGGGACGTCTGCAAAACAACAACAACAACATTGATTTTATATGGAGACTTTATAGGTGGCAAAAAAGAATGCACAGTGGCTCAGATTATCCAGATACTCCTGATATTTGGGTGCCTTGCTCTTATAATAAGTTGCATGACAACACTAAGAAGAATGAAGTGGTTAGAAACCAGGGAGCTGATTTCCTGGGAGTATTCACTGTTTCAAGTTGCGTTTCAAAAGCACCATCTGACTTTTTGTCTAAAGTGCTGTGCCCAACTTAGGTGCCTCAGTTTCTGATCCCTTCTGCAAACCCTGTTGGACAATTTTTGTTGTAGAAGCGAAAGTGAGAGAAGTGACCTTTGCTTTGGAGGCCCTTGTAAGTGTGGTAAGAAAAACACACTAAGAATTTTGGTACTTTGGTCATTTCCAGTGGCATTTTGTTAGCAAATTCTCCTCTTGTAAAGTTAGAATGACTTCCAGCATTACATGTGAAAACCTGTCTTTACAAAATCATGACTAACTACATGTATGTCAGTTCTGTGATTCAGAGGGATTTTTTTCCGTGGTTGATACAGTACTTAAACAAACAAACAATCAAAACACCAAAAACCAACCAATCAACTACAAAACCAAAACCAACCAAAAAAACCCTCCAAACCCAAAACCCAAGCCCAAACCACAACCACAAACTCTCCTAAACTCAACAAAACCAAAAATCCCCAGTCTCAAACTTGAGCTATTTCTCAGGCTGATTCATTGTGAGTTTAGTGCCCTCAGCTTTTCAGGCCTGCCTTGACAAAACTTCCTGTTATATAGCTCAGCACAAAGCTGGCAAATGGCTTAGCCATCAGGAAAACATAAAATATCATATGCTTCTTGGAAATTTTGGAAAGCTCCCCTTTCCTATGTGCTTTTTATTCTGTTCACTGAGCAGCTCATACAACCAAACATCATGCCATACCCTGGAATCTGACTTTACCAATGTAGCAAGGAAATAGTTGTCAGAGTGCAAGAACTGATCGAAACATTATAGCAACCAAAAAATACCTCTAACCCAACCAGTCGAAGAAACCCCAACCACTCAGACTCTTGAGTATTATAGTATTATAAGGACATTTTTAAAGAGGAATGTTTTTCTACAGAGAGAACTGAAAAACAAGTAAAATCCCCAAGTCAGTATATTTTGACCAAGGCTGAAGTGAACTTTGGTATTTGCCCTTGACCCTGATACTCAGTCCTCTCATTAATTTTGGTACCTGAAGGGGACCTTACAAGAAAGCCAGGGAGAGTCTTTATAAAGACTTGTAGTGATAGGCTGTGAAGAGATTGAAGCTAGAAGAGGGTAGATATTAGAAAGAAATTATTTACTGTAAGGGTGGTGAGACACTGGAACTGGTTGCCCAGGGAAGCTGTAGATACCCTCTCCCTGGAGGTGCTCAAGGCTGGGCTGGACGAGGCCTTAAGCAGCCTGGTCTAGTGGAAGGTGTCCCTGCCCGTGGCAGGGAGGTTGGAACTAGATGATTTTTAAGGTTTCTTCCAACCCAATTCTCTCATTCTGTGATTCTGTGATACCAGTTTCTTTGCGTGGTTTGTTCTCTGTTAAATGTGAAGCATACTTTCAAGGGAGTTACTCTAACACTTAAGGGCTTTTAAGGATAAAGTGTATGTGCTAAGTATTGCATATTTAATAGAAAACTGAATCATGAAGTCTTAAAATACTTTTGACTGCATAGAAATAGCCAAAAGTTCCCAATAGGAGAGTATTCCTTAGGTCACGGTTATTATTTTGATCACGGTACATATGGAAAACTCATCATACATTCACAAATGCTGTAATGTACTGGAGCAATTTTACCAGGCTGGTATGTTCTGTGTTTGGTCAGACCTCTCATCTGGGATTACATACCTTTTCTACAGTCTAGGTTGGTATGGAAGAGGCGTGCGTAACGTGCTGGTCAAAGTGAGGAACCCACATGAGCCTACTCAGAAACAAAGCAGTGTATACTTCCTGGCATGTTCAGGAAAGATCTGGAGTAAAAACAGCAAAGCTCTAGCCTACCTTTCCAAGAATTCTTAATGTCAAATGAAGCCTGGGGCTAGAAAAACATTTTGATACCAACCAGCCTGTAATACACATAAAGCTGGTATTTTATGGGGCATTAAATGTTTTTGCCATATTTGTAGTCATTTTCTTTTGTTGATGCCAATTCAAATATATGCTTCATTTCATAAGATTTTTTACTTACTCCTGACTAGCTCCCTGTTCATAGCTTTCTTTCCCCTAGCCTGCAGTTCTCAGGGGCATCTCATTTTTTACTTGTTTTTTCTCTTAATATTTCACTGATTTGTTTTCTGTAACATCTAGATCCTTTTTGAAGTTAATGGTTTCATCTGGCTGATTTTTTTGTTTTGTTTTTGTTTAGTCTCTCCCCCCCCCCAATCTGTAGTCACTTTTCATCACTTTCATTCATTTATTATGTTTGTTTTTTTTTTTTTTTCTTATCAACTTTGTTTTCTAATTTTTCCCTGTGGAATCTGTATTTGTGCCTTAACCTCTCTCAATTAATATTTTTCTACTCTGTCTAAGGAAAAAGCAGTCACAGGATAAAAGGGCACTTTTGTCTCATACATTCTTTTCCCAGGAGACCAGGATTGTTCCCATCAGTGTAGGACCTGGCTTGTTTCTTGCTAAGGTCAATTATATACCAACTTTTCAAGCCCAGTTTTCAATCCCTGAAACAGAAGGAACAAATCTCATCTCAATTGTAACTTTTTTTTTTTAAGAATGGAGATGGTCAACTCAGAAAATTAATTGGTTAGTGATTGATTAAAGTTGGTAAAGGATGACAAATGGAAACTGAGGGATAATCTAGAAGAGTTATAGCCAAGAAAGCTGTTGCCAAATAGCTGTTATTTCTCTGGTGTTCATGTGGACATTTGCCTTCTAATTCCATTAAGTTTTTGATGGAAACTGTATTGCTACTGTGAAGTTTTTGAATCTGTGGTGCAAGTGGATCTTTATTTCAACCTACTGAAATGGACAGTTTTGTGTCCCTGATCTTGCCCTCAGAAGGGCCATAACATTCAAAATTTTGCTGAATCAGAAAACTTCATCTCTTCATTAAAAGACATGGACCTGATGGAGTGGGTCCAGAGAAGAACCACAAAGATGATCTCAGAGGTGGAACACCTCTCCTACAAGGACAGGCTGAGGGAGCTGGGATTGTTCAGCCTGGAGAAAGGAAGACTCCAAGGAGACCTAAATCCTGTCTTGCCCTTAAAACAAATTGTTTCAATATTTGAGAAAAGCTTAGCCAGGACAGCTGAGCACATCTCACAGGTGAGATCCCTTTCAGTTCATAACCTCCTGACTGGGAGCCAGCACACACCTGCAGCTCTTTTGCTATGAGGCACAGAGCAGCCTCCAGCGTGGCTACTCCATCTGAAGCTGCAGGTAGCTTGCCCCTCTCCTTCCCTTCTGTTCAACTAGCAAAGTCTTTCTGCGTCTTGGTATGTTTGGATGAATCTTGGTATAAATAAACTGATAGCTGCAGTTTCAGTTATCTGAAATGATAGGCTGTAATTTTTGTTGGTTTTTATCCTTTTCTGGTAAATGTTTTCTTTAATTTGTTACTTGAAAAAATATACCAATAGCTCTGTATAACCATGGGAACAGACTGTGATGATTACTCTAACTCCATCTGTTGCATGTGAGTGTCAGTTACCCAGAGCTTGACACTGGCCCAGGATATGAAAGTTGGAATTTTCAAGCAAGTAGAAGGAAACTCTTGTAGATTTATCCAAGAGAAACTGGCTTGTAATTTGGATGGGGCCTTGAGCAACCTGGTCCAGGGGGATGTGCCCCTCCCCATAACAGGGAGTTGGAGCCAGATATCTTTTAGGTCCCCTTCAACCCAAACCATTCTATGATTTTATGATATACCAAATCCAAACAAACAGTAATTATGGAACCCTTAGGATCACAGTATCACAGTATTACCAAGGTTGGAAGAGANCCCTGAGCCTCCTCTTCTCCAAGCTAAACAATCCCAGCTCCCTCAGCCTCTCCTCGTAGGGCTTGTGCTCGAGGCCTCTCACCAGCCTCATTGCCCTTCTCTGGACACATTCAAGCATCTCAATGTCCCTCTTAAACATATTTATGTCTCTAGTCCTCAATTGACCCCAGCCAGGATATTTACACACAAAGAGCTACATTGGCACACATGTAATTTCTAGTTCTCTGTACAGCAGGACAGAGGTATTCTGCTTCTGGAGTTAGAGAATCTGCAGTGAGGAGGCATGCAGGCTGGATGAGAAGTTGAAATGGGTTCTCAAATGTCCCAGTTTAGGGCCACAGGCAGTCTAAGACTAAACGACAGAAATAGCACTTGCTCCTTTTGAAGAGTAAGAATGAAGATAGTGCACACTGATTGGAAGTTCAAAGGGAGAGTCTATTTACAGGTGCATTTATACAAAAGGCAATCAGGTAGAATGAATGCATCCACAAACTACACTAGGTCTATCAGACTAAAACCTTCCACAATCCTTCACCCTTTCCACCCTCAGCACACCTGGGAGTAGGCCAAAGCTGCCCTCTCCAGCTTAGGCCTACAAGGCCTCAGCAGGCCGCATGATGCAGCTCAAAATTCCCTGCCAGCTAGAAGTCCTCGCCCCACACAAACCATGAGGTAAGTGGAGACACACTCTTCCCAGACAGAGATATGAAGGGAGGAAAGGCAGGGAGGAGAAAGGAGTGATCTCAGCCAGGCACTGCCTTACAAGCTATGATACCAGAAAGCAAAGTAGAATAACAATTTACAGTATCCTGGGATGACCAGGTCCATCTCCTGGGACGGGACTTTGTGCTTTCCTTCAGGGAAACTAGCCCTCCCCCCCCCGCCCCTCCCCAGACTACCACATCAAGTTTGAAGAGTAAATAATAGAGGAATAACATCTAGTCAAAGTCAAACTTAGGAGATGCAGTGTTGAGAAAGCCGTTGCAATTGCAGCCTTGCTGAATGACGGTTTGGTTTCTGTGCATTTGAGCAACCAGAAGGTTATCAATCACTTTGCATCTATACTTAGGTTGATGGTGTTTGGGGTTATTTTTTAGGTGTGAGTACCTACGCTAGTAGTAAGAAACATGCATAATGTCTGATCTTGTCTGAGAATTACGGGAAAATGTTTTAAAAGTACAATAATGTTTCATTTAGGGAAAAGTCAGGAAAGATCACAATATTTCTTTTTCTTGTAAGATAAAAGTTCGGTAACCAGATCTTAATTTTTGTCAAGCACAAGCAAAACACAGCACCTGAGGTTATGTTAAGATCAAAACACAGACGCCGAAATCCAGTCCTGATAACTCTAGAATCAGCTAGCTAGCTTGAGATCTAACTTCCCTTCTCATGTATATCTAATTTAGAGCTGTTTATCAAAAAAATATGACAATTCAGGGTCTGAAACTTATCCAGCTGCCCAACGTTAGTAATGATGATGACTGAAGACATGCATATCTCTGTTTTGTGTGTCAACATATTACTCAGTTGTCGCAAATCATCCATCTCTTTTACTTGTACTTCTGCTTATCTGGAAACATGAAATAATGTTGAAAGAATTCAGAATGGCAGTGATTTCCCCTGCATTCCACATGGCCTAGGAGACTGATTTGCCACCACCAATGATATAAGGAGGGGAGGGAAATTACATTGAAAGCATATAAGGGTGAAAGTACGTGGAAAGGAAGAATGCTGCCTATGTTTAGAAAGAATGAAAAATCTCATGTACGTCTCTCTGTGCAGTCATTACTGCAGGCTCAGTATGAAACATTTTCAGAACTGCAAGGAATGGAGTTTTATTGGCACCACTACAAATGCGCATACAAGGACTCACTTGTAAATGTCAATGTATTTTCTGGGAAATAGCCTACATCTGCAGATATTTTCAAGAACAGTGACAGGAGAAGGTTATTGCTTAAAACTTCATCTAAAACATGGAAGTGGCAGATTCTGAAATAAGTGTAACAGTAGACAGAATGATCTCACTCGTGCTGATCCTCATTCCCTGTTGAATTTGAGGGCAAATGAACACACAACTTCAAAATGAACCCTGTAGTAGAGTTTATGGAGTGGAAAAAAAATACATTTCTCTCCAATTTGTGTCAGACTCTGGCAAGACTAAGGGGATGCTTTAGTATTAAGATGTTAATTGACACAATGGATTAAAATTCATGGGTAATTAAAATAATTCTGTTGCATGTTCTTTTGAATTTAGGAACACGTAGATGTTTTCTAGTCAAACATTTCTCAGAATGTATGTTTTCTAAAGTGTAACCTCAGTCTCTGTTTGTGTTCATAGAGGTACTGCCCTTCAGAGGTGCTGAAAACCCCTTGGACTTGAAGAATATCCTGAATTTCCACTATCTTCAGTAACAGAAGAAAACACTCAGCACCAGGTAGGAAGCAAGAGGTCCATTTTTCTGTGCAAAATA
The DNA here is from genome assembly GCA_013400475.1 of Tricholaema leucomelas. Classification (NCBI taxonomy): domain Eukaryota; kingdom Metazoa; phylum Chordata; class Aves; order Piciformes; family Lybiidae; genus Tricholaema lacrymosa; species Tricholaema leucomelas. The sequence continues at coordinate 891,798 of WAAF01011388.1, forward strand.
TGAGAAATGTTGAAATGTATCAAAAAGGCTTTCATTCCAAAGTCTTGCAAGCCCTTCTGAATTTGAAATGAGGTTTTGTTGTTCCTTCTGTGAAAACTGTTAGGAATAGGCCTGTCATCAAGACTTGAATTAAATATATCTTACAGTAATGTGATTGTATCCATATGAGATTGCTCTCTTGACTTACATATGTTCTTGTTGGTGCTAATTGCTTTTTTTAATTCCCCTACACATTTTAATTTAGTAAGAACAATGATTGGTGTATAGAGACCTAAAATAACTAAATTTCACCCTTTCTATGCTGTTTACTCTACCTATGTGATGCAGCTTGTATTGCTGATGCAGCTTGTATTGCTGATGCAGCTTGTATTGCTGCTGACATTTACAGTAGTTATGGTGTATTGGGACATCTCCAGTGCAGAAGCTTGCTGCATATCTGATCCTATTCCTAGTAAAGGATATGGAATTGCACCAACAGAAACACAGCTACAAGTGCTCTCAAATAAGGGCATCTGGCAGACAGCAAATACTTTTTTTTTTTTTTTGGTAGTGGACAGAAGTAGAGATCAAGAGAGTGTTAGCATTTCTTTATCTAGGTTTGGCTGTGTGTATTCGAAGATCATCTCTCACAAAGTAGGAATTATGCACCAGGCATAAAGAGTTGTACCAGGCTTTGGGAGCTCAGAAGGGAGTAGCACAAAATGTGTTTGAAGCACTGGCAATTAGTCAGCCAATGACAAAACATGCTTAGGTGTTCATGAATACCCTTTGATTGTGGCTTAGCCAGGATGCAGTTAGTCCACCTGAAGTTCTATATTTTAATGTGGAACCGACTTGATGAGATCCCCAATCAGAAATGGATTTTCAGAAAGGCAATTACATAAGGTTGAAACCATGGTAAGTGGTTAAGAGTTATCTGGACAAAAAGCCCAGGAATCTTGTAATCATGTGAGCAATAAATATATAACTACCTAAGAAGTGGAAAATCATGGTGCTTATGTCATTAACCTGTACATGTCAGAGATACATGGTAGTGTGGTTGCTCTTTAGTAATGGATGGGAACTGGACCTGGAGACCTTAGCTGACCCCTTAAATTCTGCAAGGCAAGATGGAAGTCCGTGTATCACATTGGCTTTTGCAGTGAGGTGGAAGAGCAGAACAGGAGGAGAGGACACAGCAGAACTGAATGGTGGTATACCAAAAAGCTGAAGTCAGGCATAGAGGGAGAACAGCAAGCAGTGGTCTAGCACAGAGAGAAGTCAGTGTTGTTTTTTCTTTTGTGAACACCAAATTGTGAGTGTAATGGTTGTTGTCTATGGCCACTCCCATCTTCCTGAACGTGCAAGTAAATGCTAATTGAGGTTAAATGCTCAAGACCTGTAAATGAACTTGTGATTTTGTTTTTTAATTATTATTATTTTGTTGTTAGTAGTGATTCTTTGGTAAGTAGCTGGTACTTTGCCTCTTCACAGTAGAGGAAATGCTGTCTGTCCAGCAATCTGGCCTCTCTTCATACTCATTCCAAACAGTCTGCAAGACCAAAAGGGTAGGCCTGTAAGTAGAAAAGCTGCTTTTGCATATCATCACTGCTTGATAAAAATAAAGTCTGTTCTCACTTTATTCTTTTCTGTATGTCAGGGATTGTAGTGCATAAGCATAAAAACTTAGCACCTGATTTTTGAAAAGTGCATAGTATGAAACAAGTGACCATAAGCCTCTAAGTCTGATTTGTGACTGTGAGTCTCTAAGATACTTCATAGAATCTCCAGTAAGATGTTTCACAGTACTGCAACAGAAGCCTTCCTTTCAGCCCCTCAGGGAATTCAAAACTGTGCTGACAGTAGAAGTTGCTTCTTCTAGGCTGACACTTCTTGAGAGATCACTATCTCTGGGGACTTTTCTCCACATTTTCTAGGAAAAATCTTCCATGCAATATGTGGTTACTGAAAGCTGTCCTCAGATAATTTTTAGGATTTCCCGGGCAGGCATTCCTGAAACTGAACTGGAATTACAGAATAGCTAATTTGAGAGTCCAGCTACAGTCTAAAATAAATTCATTTCTGTCCTCAATGCTTCCATTTTTAACATTTACACTTAAGTACTATAAATTATTGTATGAGATCCTACCAGCTGAGGACCTGACACTTAAATAAACAGCAAAACAATAACGACAACAAACAGCAGTAAAGAGCCATCACAGACAATCAGGAAAGTCCGGTTCTCAGAGAGAGCTCTGCAGCGTGCAGGTGTGGAAGGACAGCATGCCCCGTACTGCCCAGCCAACAACAGATGCCAGCTGAGGAAGAACATGACCTTGGCATTAGAACTAGGTTGCTGTTTCAAATATGTTAGCTGGCCAGTAGCTGTGACCAGCATTAAGACTCCAGCAAAAGCAGTAAATTAGGGGTCTGAATAACGTGGTCAAGTCACCTATGGTTAAAAGAGAAGGTGGGTCTGTGCAGCTCTGGTTTGGTGACTGTGCTACAAAATTACTAACATCCACACTGGCTGAATGAGAAGTGAGCAACCTGCGTTTATTTGTGACTCTCACACCCTGTTCCCTTGCCTGTGCTCCTTAAAGGCCAGACATGACCCCAAATTTGCCCCGTGTGAGATGCATCTGGAGAAGAATCAAAGAGAGTTGAAATTCTGGCATTCTGTTGTCCCGCTTTTGCCACGGGCTAGTGGAGACGTAAACAAGGGTGGGGAAGGGGAGAGCTTTTGTCAGCCACCAATCTACTCTCAGGAAGGTGGGAAGCCCAAGAGTTGAAAACATTACAGCATTGTCCCTTGGAATTGACTGAACATGTTGAAAATAACTCCTGATGATAAATGCTGTAATAAATATTGGCAGGGCACAAAACCAACCTCTGCAAAGGCTTCTTTTTAAAAATAGTTATGAAAGCACCTCAAAACATTTTAATTTAGCACATCTTTAAAGTTATCCTGCACTCCTCTCTAGATTGCCATATGGTGAAAGAAATGGCATTTAGAACTGCTTTCTGTTAGAACTGTGGTAGACATGAATACCAAACAACCTCACAAAACCACTAAATATTTGGCACCTTTCTAGTCTACTGTAATTTTTAAAAAATGTTCAAGACAAATGTTTATGTTGAAGGGGAAATAATCCCCAGGACAGAGCTGTCAATTAGAGGATAATTCCAGCTTTTCTATATAACTGTTCCCTAAAGTCATACTTCAGAAAGAGAGAAAAGTTTAATTAGAAGAGAACTGAAAAACCTTTAAAAACATTTGAATTGTGAGTGAATGCTGCTCTGGCTTTTCTGGCATGTTGTATGTGGGACGTCTGGCCAATTCTTCAGTCTTCTCTCAGATATGTTACTGATCCAAAATATTTTCACCAGACACCCTGAAGTGGAATCACAAGTTTGCCAATTTCCATTTCACGTATCTTCCTTAGAAAACTGAAAATTACAGCTCATGAGCACTGGTGATTTGATTGCTCAATGTCCAAACTTAACTCGGTGGAACAAAATAACAACAAAGATGCGGATAATGTTGCCTGGCCTCTGTGAGACAAAGTTGCATAGAAAGAAAAGAAGTTATCCTGCTTTAGCAGTAGGCCTTCATCAGCAAAGTTACTGGATTACTATGCTGACATTTCCCTGAACCTGCCCAGGTCTTCAAAGCTAAAAAAAAAAAAAAAAGGGGGGGGGGGGGCAGTTCTTGGTGTCTTTACAGTGAGCAATTTTCAATTTTCTCAATTCTCTGAGCGCCAAGTCATCGCTTCTCTTGTAAGATGTGTATTTCAGAAGAAAAGTTCTCAACAAAGGTCTCATATTCTGATTTCCTTGGACTTTACAGCAAGATTTCAAATGTGGTTGAAGCTGCCAAAAAAAAAAAAAAAGTTAAAGTATGTTATAGTATTACAGATGATAACATAGTCCAGTCTGGGCTTTTTCCTTCTAACCAGTGCTGAGATAGCTTAAACAATATTATTTCACTAGGCCAGGAAGTCTAGGCAGAACTTCATTAAAATACAGCTGAATGACTGGTTAGATGAACCAGACTCTGAAAAGGAGTATTTGGGAATTTGGCAATGTAGTGCTTCTGCAAGTTGTTTCATTGTTCATTAAAGTTGTAACTTGTGGCATGAGCATCTCTTCGTTCTCTGCAAAGGAGGACAAGACCTGGATACCAAATAAGGTGTCTGATCCTCACATCAAAAAGATCTCCTCTGGGTTAAGTAACAGGCTTTATCTCCTTGCCTACCATCCTCACCCCTCTGATTCGTTCACAAAAAATCCTGACTGGAGATGTGTTCAGGTCACCTCTTCTCCTTCCAGAAAACCCTCTGGAGGGAAGGAATATGGAAAATGGAAGAGAGCTGCCACTTTAATAGTGAATTCCAGGAGTTGTTTAGCCTGGAGAAGAGGAGGCTCAGGGGTGACCACATTGCTGTCTATAACTATCTGAAGGGAGGCTATAGCCAGGTTGGGGTCAGTCTCTTCTGCCAGGCAACCAGCAACAGAACAAGGGGACACAGTCTGAAGTTGTGCAGGGGGAGGTCTAGGCTGGATGTTAGGAGGAAGCTCTTCATAGAGAGGATGATTTGCCATTGGCATGAGGCACTTAGTGCAAAAGTCTAGTTGACTGAACAGGGCTGAGTGATAGGTTGGACTGGATGATCTTGAGGTCTCTTCCAACCTGGTTGATTCTATAATTCTATATATAATGCTATGGTAATCTGACTTTGGAGGATAATGATACTGTTGATGGCTGCTAGTAGCACTCTAGGAAGCTGATGATTTTAGCTAGGCCAGGTCCAGTACTCCAAGTGTGATTGCTCAGTATTACAGGTTATTTAGAGCTGAAGCCCCAAAAGGGACCATTTTAGGAATGAATTCAGATTTGTAGAACTGGGTAGTGGAGCAATAGCCATTTAGAAGAATACCAACATGGTAACTGAAGTCCAAAAGTTCCTGAAGTTCAGGCTTTGGCTGAGAGATTTTGTCCAAAGTCATGCTTTAACTTTTAAAGTCCTGCAAATCCCATGTAACTGTAGTCAGTGAGAGGTTTTGGGAGCTGGATCTTCTAGAGAAATCTCTGCTAGACAGGTTAGCCACAATTTGCAATAAGATGATACCCACAGAGACAAAACATGTATCAAGTCAGGAATTCACCCTGAGATCATGTACAGTCACAGCCTGGCCACCTGTGAAATTCTTGCACCAACTCAGCTCTTCTTAAAGCCTGCTCACTTTTTCTCAGTCCTTGCTCAGTGCAGCTGCCCCGCCAAGCAGCTCAGGCAGAAACAGGGAGTACATGGGCAATTTTAAGTGAATGATAAACATTTTTGAATTGCAAGATTTACATAGAGAATATTGTAATTGAAGAGGAATAATGTAATAGCTGGTGAGGGAGAGACTGTAAGCTCATGGGCAATCATCCAGAATTGTGAAGGAAGTCTATCTTTTATAGTACTGTATATCAGTTTATGAATATCATCAGCATGTTAAATTAACTGCTTACAGACAGACCATAAAAATAAGGGAACCCTGAGGAATTCCAGAAGCAGTTTTAATGGTGGAAACGTGGTATTTTTATTCCTAATTGGATACAGTCAACATTAGCACAGCAGCCTCTTCATTTTGTGCAGGGAGGGGACAGTGTCACTGCTGGCTATGTTATCCCAGCAAATGTTCTGTGTTCAATAAAAGGCTTCAGTCCTAAAGACTACCAAGTCAGCATCTTTCGCTAAGAAATGGCAAGACATTACTTTCAAATGTTAAAAATGTTGCCTTTATTGGCAAAACTCTATAGAAGAGTAGAGAGATCTATAGAAGAGTAAGGTGCTCTGTGTTTAGGGCAAAAGCAAGGTTATTTTTTCAATATGTTTTCAAGCAGCCTAGATCTTTTCCAGCCAATGTACTGATAGTCATTCATACTGATTCCCTGGCCCTGCTACTTTTAGCTGACAATCTGTATCCCTCTTTGCACAGCTATCGTTGCCTACACAGCAGTGGAAGGTCTTGCCATGCTTCTGTCCTGGCCAGCTTTGGGGACTGAGCTTCCTTCTTCTCACTTGACTGGTGAACTCAGGAAGCATTCAGCTTCCCAATAAAAACTCCAGATTATGTGGGGGATCGTTACAGAGTGCCCAAATGGAGGTTTGCAGCTGCTAGTAAGCAGTGTCCAGGCAGAGGCAACAAGGCTGGTGAGGGGTCATGTACACGAGTCCTTTGAGGAGCAGTTTAGGGATCTGGGATTATTTTATTTGGAGGAGAGGAGCCTGAGGGGAAACCTTGTTGCTCTCTCTAACTATCTGAAAGGATTGTGGAGGAGTGAGGGTTGGCCTTTTCCCCCAGGTAGCAAGTGAAAGGGTGAGAAAAAATGGACTTAAGTTGTTCTGGGAGAGACTCAGGTTGGATATTAGGAAAAAGTTTTTCACCAAAAGGGTTATTAGGCACTGGAACAGGCTGCCCAGGGAGGTGCTGGAGTCACCATCCCTTGAGGTGTTTAAAAGGCATTTGGATGAGGATTTTAGGGACACGTTCTGACAGTAATGTACGGATAAATGTTAGGTTGTAGTTGCACTTGATCTTAAGGTCTTTTCCAACCAGGTGGTTCTATGATTACTTTGTCTCAAGAGGCTCACATTGCCTTTACAAAGGTTTTTCATAAGTAAAATCAATGGGGATTATTTAATCCAGATTGGATTATTCTGCCCCCAAATCTCATCAAGCAGATTGTCCTTTCTCCCTCTTGAATTGTTTCTGTCACAGCACACAGGCCTGTGCCGTGCATGGATGCCAGCAGAGCACTGGGTACAACCAAGGGCAATGGGGCCCGGGTCCATCACTGCCTGGAGCCTCACCACTCTCGGCCACCTGCCTCTCTGGCTGCCCCTGCTTCTCTGCTGGTCTTTAGCCATCAAAGGGGAAGTTTCACATTATGGGAAGGCCAGATGAGAGTTGATGACTCTAATAAACAAAGGATTTTAGTGGAGGTTTTAAAACCAGAGCTCTCAAGAGCACAGCCTGAATTAAACATTTAGATCCATGTTTAGGCATCAGAATAAACAGGAGTCTGATTTTAAGAGGTGTGGGACAACTTGGGGTTTCCACCTAATTCCCCAAAGGTTGTAAATGTGTTCATTTCCTCTAAAAATCTGGCAGCCTCTTTAGATCTTTAGGAATAGAGTTGCAGTCTCAGCAATCCAGAGAATCCTAAGAGCATCTCTCAATACTTTGCCAAGTAAGAAACTGAGGGCTGAAATACAGAAAAAAAATTGAGGCCCCACAGCTGGAATCTGGGTGCCTGTGTTCAGGGGCAAGACAAAAAAAAAACCAAACAAACAACAACAAACCACAAAAAAAAAACCCCAAAACAAAGCAAAAACAGAAACCCAAAAAACCCAAACCAAAAACAACTAATGAAAGAATTAAAAAAACTAAAATAAAAGTCAGATCTTCTGTATTTGCTCAGTTTCTGGCCTTGCCACTCTTGTATGGCTTTCTTTAGCGTTACAGTTCCCACACCAGAACTAGGTCCTTAGGGCTGAGGAAGGGACAAAGGTGGGCTCAAACGCCCTGGACTTGTGGGGCTTCTTCTTTTTGAGCCTGTGTTCCACTCCTTGTACTGTGGTATGAAATAAAGCACTGTTCCATGTCTTTCCTCATCTTAATTTTCTTCTAAAGAAAGCAATAGCAGTAACTCTGGTTGGCAGAAGGAACCAACCATGTAGATAAATCCGTGAGATTCCTGCTATTCTCACGTAATTGCTTAAATGATGAGGCTCTTGCTGCTGCACTCTTTTGACCTTTTCTGTTCATCTGGTTTAGGCAGCTCTTACTCAGCACGCTGTTTCTTCTTGTATTCCGGTGTAACTTTTCACGTTTCCCTGAGTAAAGAACTCACCTGGGGCTGTGAACTCCTGTCCACAAAACTCAGTGCCTAAAAATCACAGCAGTGACTACATTCACCTGAGCACAGAGGCTGTGTCTCTTTTCCTTCATCCGAGACAGGGATGCCTTCTGGGTAAGAATTGTGTATGCAATCTCTGCCTTAACTTTTATTGCATTACTATTTTTATGGTATATTAGAGCTATTGCCATGATTTGTGTCTCTGACTTTGTCAGTTGTTACCCAGATTTTACTAACTTGAGCTTGATCCCTTGCAGTTAGTGCCTTTGTCACTGGCAGTCCCAAATATGTTGTATTTGTCAGTCTAATAAATTAAGCCAATTAATTAATTTAACTTTCTGAACCTTTCTGCAAGTCCTTACTGGGGCACTAGAAAACAGGCAAAGGTTAATTTTGTCTATTTCAGTATGAGTCCTGAGGATCTGAGACAGGCACATTTTGGCATCTTGCCCATAACCCAACACATAAAGGTACTAAATCCTCGTGGACATTGTCACATAGAAGGCCTTCTGGATATTGTTCCCAGCCAAGAAAAAGATCGCTGATCCTTGCTGGACTTAGCACTGAAGTGGCTCTAGCTTCTGGATAGTGTCGGTTTGATGTGCTTCCATTCATTCCTTCCCTTTCTGCATCATCTTTATCCATGGATATTGGGTGCTTCACTACCATCTAGCATTATGGATTTAACTATTCCTCAAAATTACAATAAAAATGAAACAACACAACCAGTACTTTGATGATTCCTTCTTACTAAATCCATGAAAACATGGTTTGTACCAGCGCTGGAAATTTTCTCAACAGCCCTTCTGACATTATTAAATTGACTAACAATGTCAGCATTTTAAAAATGCTTTTCATAAAAAATGTGAGAAAGTGGAATGTGTTTTCCCACCAGCACAATTAATTTCCATGTGCCTAGAAATGATCTTTGTCTTCATGAAGCAGAATCATGAGTGGGCACCTAAGGAAATGGGCAATTTGTGCATTTATTGGTCAAAATATAACCACCCCCCCCCAGCACTCTTTTCTAATAGGCCAAGAAAAAGGCTGCTAAGGCAGACAAAGCAAATAATTCCACTCATTCCTTTGAGAGAAAATATACATAAATGCAGACACTGTGCTGAACAGAAAGTTCTCCAGAACTATTTCAGGTTAATGGTTTTGCAGCATTCTGTCCCATACAGGCTTCCCAATATTCATTGACTTAATATTTTAGATTAATACTATAAATTACTAATCTTTGCAGACTTTATTCTCCAGAAGATACTGCACTGAATGTCTAGATCTTCCACAGCCCAGAGCTTGGCCATTTATTTCTTTCAGCCTTGAAGGATAGCAGCACTGGAAAGCTGTACTCTTAATAAATGCAAATCACAAACAGTTTTTCTTGTGACAGCTTGCATTACTGAACTATACTATATCCATTAAGACATGGAGACAGCAGAGACAGTTCAAGGCCATGTTTATGCTGATTAAAAAGCATTTGATTTTGTCATTCCATTTTACTTTAGTGCTTGATTTTCTTCTCATGGTAGTGTTGTTGCTGGATATTTTCTTTAATCAAAAGTTCTACATGCATACCAGACCATATTTTCCTAGTTTCAATCCAGTCAACTGGATTATAATAACATTAAATTAGAGCAACAGGCCTAGACTGTATAAATAAATCTGTGCTTTGATGCTAGTAAGTGATAAACCAGCACTCAGAGTTCAGTTTCAAAATATCATTTGGTTATTAGCGTGAAGTACCACTGTTAACTACCTAGAGATTTCTGAACATTTTCACAGGATGAAGCATCTCAATAGAAAATGCATTCAGGAAAATGTTACAGCATGTTCTTAAGTCCTACTGAAGACAAAGCACATCCTTTTTCTGAACCCAGGCCAGAAAAACTGTCTCATTCCCTCTTGCCCTCCTATTCAAATTCACAGAATGTTTCTGTACCAAATCAGAATATCGTATACATGGAAAAATGTGTCTGTTCCATTACAGGCAGTTATGGATTAGTGGTTCTGTCCGTTCTGAAATAAATTAATCATCCTGTCTGCATTTGTTCTTCATTTCAGCTGCTTCTCCCATCTGTACTCTTCCTCTCTCTCTTCCAGCTCCCTCAGTTTGAGCAGAGTCTCACAGTTCAGCTGAGATCAGAAGTTGGCCCAGCATGCGTTTGCAAATGTTCTTGTATGTGTCTTGATGTAGTTTTGTTCAGGGGGTTGTTCTCTAGAAATGGATGCAAGCTCCAGGACTTACGGCCACCCTGAGGTGAGAAGTCAGGATATTTTTCCCTATGGGTGGTTAAATGAGGAAGGCAATGTTAGCAGAAGCCTAACTGATGAAGCCTCTCTTAGTTCAGTAATCCATTCAGCTCCTGGTTTTGTGGGCAGCACCTGCTTTATAGGCAGATGCATTTAGGGAGCAGAACGTGGGGCCTTTATAAGGCAGGGCTTATGCCCCTCTCAGTTCCTAATCTAGCACTCCTTCCTAGAGTGAACTTTGCACCACATCAAGTGTTTTGTATATACTCTCGAAAGTCTGGCCAGATGTAGCAATTTTATTTGTTTTACTTAGGTATGCATACCCTATTCATGTAGCTCTGAAAAAAAACCCTCATCAAAGCAGATTAAATAGACTAATCCCATCCATAAAGAAACAACACCTCTAAGCCAGTGTTTTCATGACATTTCTAACTCAAATATGTCTGTATGGCTTAACCCATACAATAAGCAACTGGTTTGCTTCCTTTCTTCATCTGCTATGAGGGCGTCTTCAATATAAAGGAAAATGTAGCAAACCAAATATGCTGTGATTCACTTGGAACATGATTTAAAGCTGCTAGAGGGTCACTGCTTGATTGTTCTTGCTAAAAAAAAACCCACAAGTTTGCTGCACATGCATGATATTTGAGAACTGTTGTAAATTTGTAGAACAACTTGATGCATTCCAGAACCAAGCACCCTTGTAACAATCCTGTGCAAAACCGTAATTCTTACCAGTGCATTTGAAAAGCAACTAATGCAACTGAAGAATCCTCTTCTGGTCTTCATATTGCCACCAAAATGTGAGAGTAAGTCGACTTGAAACTATCAAAAGTGTCACAGAGGTTTAATATAAAAATCAGACACCAGTTTATAGACAATATTTTTCAGTTTTAACAGTAAAACCATGGGAAAAAAATCCTGGAAGGTTGCAACCCCTTTGTTTCCTGCTTGATCCCACTTAATCCTTCAGCGAGTTGGCTCTAAGGTCAGTCTCTCACAGAACTGAGTGCTGGATTTATTCTGTCATTAGATTGATTACTCTCAACTATTTCTTTTTATCCTATTTTCAGGACATATCCCATCTGAATCTGCTTCAGTTGTTTTCCTCTTCCATCCTGTTTGTTATTGGCAGTCATGTTATTAACAGTGAGAGAGAGAGGTGCCCTGCTTTAAGTTCCTATTCATATTCTAGAGTAATTTTGAGTTGCCATTACTGTCCTGACACTAGTAATTCTATCCTGGCTTTGCAGCGTAGCCCAGCTAGTAATCACTAGGAGCTTGGGAAGTTCAACCTTGCTCTGTGGGGCAAGAGTCTTCAAAAATCATAACTACTAAAAAATTATGGGATTTACTATATCTGTGTGAGAAAAGTTTTCACAAAGACAGCAAAAAGGACTCCTGGCAGGAGTGTCCCTTCCCCTGCCAAATTTTGTTTGCATGCTTTAAAGCATTAAACAAATCATATACAAGGAATGGTCTCAATTTTTAGATGTGGGCACTAAATTAATTTTCCCCTGAATTTTGTTTGTTTGTTTGTTTTTTTCCCACAGAAACAAGTGAACCATAACTCTTGAAATTTAAAAACTCATGAATACAACAGCCTAGAGCAAACACCAGGCATGGAAAATTTCAGTTGAACTTGTAAAAGCTTAACTAAATTATAACAGCATCTTATAATGTGCAACATCAAAAAAAGAGAAATCTCTTAATAACAATAGCATAATGGTGAAGCAAATCCAGTATTCTAGGGAGGGTAGTTTAAGGAGTAAATGGCATCACAGGAGGAAGAAATGGAAATAAGTGAATGACGAGTACTAATAGGTAGCACACACAAGCTAGAGGAGTTTTAGGAAAGTTTAGAAAGCATCTGGGAGTCTGCTTTTCTTTATATATACTTTTCTAATCATAAAAAAACACTAGTGGCAGATTTAATAACTTTTTAACCTAATCTTTCCTAGAGTAATAAAAATATAAATAAAACACTGGAATGTTGCAAAGTGATGAATGCTTTCAGACATCCAACTCTTTTCATGGGTAAGGAATAATATCTTGGGTGATCTTTTGACTTTGTCATTCCAGTTTGATATTTTTGTAAAGCAAACTGACATATGGCAGCTAACTCTGTGGCAGCCACTCCCACTGTGGTGGTATTACTTGGGGATGTGTCATTGGAAAGCTGCAACTTGGAGAAGGACCTGGGGGTATTGGTTGATAGGCGACTGAATATGAGTGAGCACACAGGTGGTAAAGGAAACCAGCATCACCCTGGCTTGCATTAGAAACACATGGCTATTATCCCCCTGTACTCAGCACTGGTGAAGCCACACCTTGAGTACTGTGTTCAGTTCTGGGCCCCTCACTATAGCAAGAATATTGAGGTGATGGAGCATGTCTATAGAGGGACAACAAGACTTGTGAAAAGCCTGGAGCACCTGGCCTGTGAGGAATGTCTGAGGGAGCTGGGGTTGCTCAATTTAGAGAAGAGGAGGCTGAGGTGAAACCTCATTGCTCTCTACAATTACCTAAAGAGAGGTTGGATTGAGGAGGGGGCAGCCTCTTCTCCTTGGTGGCCACTGACAGGACCAGAGGAAGTGGTTCCAAGCTGAGTCGCAGGAGATTTAGGCTGGATATTAGGAAATACTTCTTCACTGGAAGGGTCTGCCCAGGGCAGTGATGTGACAAAACACCGCGTCTGGAGGTGTTAAAGTAGTGTGTAGACCTGGCACTTAGGAACATGGTTTAGTGTTGACCCTTCAGGGCTGGGTCAAGAGTTGAACTGGATGAACTTCAGGGTCTCTTCCAAGCAGATATATTCTGTGTGATTCTGTGTATAAGACTCCATTCCTCTCATGCATGGCTAAGAAAACTATCCATTAGTGGAAACAAAAGAGCCTTTAAAGCAACTTTTCCAATGCATTGTAAGGTGTGTATGGTCTGTTAGACACAGATAACACTCCTAGTGTACATCTGAGCTGTGGCACAGATAAAAGTTTCTGAAATCCTCTCTTGCACTTGGTTTTCCCGTGGAATACATCCACCCACTGTGGATGCATCCCATTTTCAATTGCTGAAGCATGAAGAACAGACTCCCTTTCTTTTATATTCAAAAAGAGTTTCAAATAAGAGCAAAAAATTAGTAATTTACGAAGATGAGCATGCTCCAGCTGAAGTTCATATGGATGTGTATACACCTTCCCTACCACCTTCTCTTAGAACAGCTATTTGTGTCTTTATGAGATTATCAGCTAGGCCAGTCACTTCCAACTGTTCCATCAACAAATGTTATCCTTCATCTGATACTATGGGTTTCTCCTCCAGATCCTGGAGATTTATTTTAATAAAGGGGAAAAAAAGACAAAGGAAAAAAAAAAAGACTGTAACCCAAGACTCTTGTGCAAGCAGCTGTAAATCCATCTGGACCTCAGGATAGACACTGGTGCAACTTTCAGCATTTTCAGCAGTAATGACTTAGAACATCCAACAGTGGAATTTTTTTTCCTGCTGAAACAGAAAGGAATAAGTCCCAGTCCACACAGGGCACAGACTGTTAGGCAGCATTGCCTGCCTGAAAGTCTTTATGAAAGCTGAAGCTTTGTGGTATGCCAAATGCATAACATTCTGACAAAAGAGTAGAAAAGCATATTCCAAAGAAAGGAATGTAGTTATATTTAATGTCAAGAGAATATTTCTCTAGGTTTGGGCTTGATTTTGTCTTTTCTCCAGAAGGCTTAATTTAATTTTGTACTGTGTCTTTAACATGAAACAGTGGAACACATCATGATATTTTCCCTCTTGCCAGGATTTGTTTTTCCAAATATGCACACTTATTAAACAAATTAAAAGAAAAATTCTTTCTACTTGGGCATCAGGCATGCTAGATGTGTCTTCAGGAACTGCCTGGTAAATTGCTTGGACATCTGAATCCTACACATTCTAGCATTCAAGGTGTTGGGAGGAATAGACAATGATGCTCTAAGGAATATTTATCAATGGAGAAAACTTTTTTAAAATGGCTTAGTTTTCATTAGGTTGATGTGCTGCCAACCTAGCCAGACATGACACAATGCTTTTCAACCCATCTTCCATCTAAGGCCTGTTAGTTGATTAACTGCTGATTTATGTATGCTATGATTATTATTGGTTTTACAATTGGGCATGTTCTCAAAAAAGTCTATATATATGGCATATTCATGCTGGGTTTTTCCACCCTTAACTGGAAAGCTGCATTCTGTGTGAAATATTTTATGAACTATCATTTCCCACTTGATCTGTTTTTGATGACAGAGGGATGGTATCTTTTTTATTGTGTCATGTGTTGTATAACCAAAAACAACAACAAAATATTACAAGCAGCATTGGGTGGCCTATGCAGTAATGGCTGCACAGAGTCCTTGTTACTGATTACTACCATTTCAGAAGCTGGTATCCCTAAGGACAATACTTGATTTTATCCAAGGGAAAAAAAAGTCAGGGGAAAATACTCTGCCCATTACTCTAGGAAAAAAGTAACAAAACAGCAAAACCAGCAAACTTAATACTAACAAAAGTTATTATCTTCATTTCTAGATTTGGTCAGTCAAATTATTAAACTTCCTGCCTATGTTAAAAATGGCTTTTACAAGAGGTTTTCTGTGCATACTCTAATTTTCTTTTATATCCTTTTAAAGCCAAAGACCTTGCTTTTGGTTTCTTTCACATTTGAGTTTTTCTCTAGCAGGCTAATTTAAAAACGTATACATCTGCTCTTAATGGGTCACATTTGTGCCTGTACACCAGGAACAGCAAGCAGCCATTAATCCAGGGTAACTTGTTATTCAACCCAGATTTACAGCTGGGTATTGTCAGTGGACTTCCCCTCTCAGCTTCATTGTGCTGCAGCAGTGTTTTTCAAAGTGAAGGTCATGGTCCCCTTGAGGGTTGTGGAAATGATCAAAGTGTGGGCTGGAAGGTGCAGGAGAAGTGGTGTTAATCACTAGCAGCCCCAGCTGCGATTCCACCAGGTTTTGCTTTGACTGCAGTGTTATTGCAAGCAGTCACTCTGTGCTCTTGGATGTCAGCTCCTCTCCTGCACACCATCATCAACAAGATTGAACGGCCGACCTGGCTGATGAAATGCTCATGATGCCAAGCAAGCATGTGCTTGGTCACAGCCAGAGCTGTTTCCAAACTCACTTCACCATGCAGACACCAAATGCAAAAGTATCTGTTTGCTTTCATGCAGGCTATAAGACAGGTTAAGAACAAGAAGCTGTGCAGCAACAGAGTTAGGTGCATGCAGTGTCAGATCATTTAAGGTGGGGAAAAATGAGGCTGTAACTACTTGCTACACATTTTAGACTCACCAGAAAGCTAGAAAATGACTTTAATTGCAGGCAGTTTAACTAGTACAACATATAGGAGCAGCCATTGTGGGTCAGAGCAATGTTCCTATTAGCACTGTATCCTGCTTCCAGCTCCAGCCAAGAAGCATACAAATCAAGCACTGATACATAATACTTTTCCCAAATATCCTCCTTGCTGCCAGTCACTTGCAGTTCAGAGGCTTTCTGAGCTACATATGGTAGAATTTAAATAAATCTCAGTGGATTTCTCTTCTGTGAACTTCTGTTTCCCCTTGAACCTATGTAAAATTTTAGTATCTGTAATGTCCAAAGACAGTTTATGCCTTCATGGAGTAACTGCAGCAAGTCCTTCTCTGTCTTAGAGGAAATGAGCTGCACTCACTCAAGGAGTACACCAAGACAGATGAACCGAAAGGAGTGGATAGGATTGCCACAATTAAAGAAACTAATTTTATCCAAAGGAAGTAACCTGTTTGATATGTACATCTTGCTCTTTTCAGAAACTTGAGAGATCAGATCCTTTACTTGGTGATGGATTTATCTTTACAGAATGTCTGAGAGCTTTCTGTTTGGTAAATTTGTACCACAGCCTTGATTCCTAGCACACAGTAGCAAACATGTGCCCTTCTTCTGCTTGTTTACTTTCTTTTCCAATATATATATCTAAGACTGTGGAAAACAGCAGTAACTTAGGTGTCACCCTTGAGGACAGAAGCTGGAAAAGCTCAGAAATACCAAGCTGATGATTTCTAAGTGCATCTGAGCTGTGACTTGATAGATGTGTATGTACAATGAGTACCAGAGAGGAAACATACCATAACATGCACTTCATAAAGTACTGTGCATTAGCCTTAGCGGGCAGCTCAGCCTCACTCAGATGCTCACTTGCTCTTCCCCAGTGAGATAAGGGAGAGAATTGGGAGGCAAAAGTGAGAAAACTTGTAGGCTGGGATAAGGGCAGTTGTGTGTACAAGCAAAACAAAAGATGGAATTAATTCATTAATTCACATGGCAGACAGGAGTTCCACCATCCCCAGGAAAGCAGGGATTCCTCACACATAACACTTGCTTAGGAAGATAAATGTCGTAACTCTGAAAGTCCCCTCTTCCTTCTTCGTCCCCCAGCTTTATGCACTGAGCATATTATAGAGTATTTCTTACATCACTTAAGGTCAGCTATCCCAGCTGTGTCCCCTCCAACTTCTGTGCACCTTCAGCCTCTTCACTGGCAGAGCTGGATGGGAAATGGAAAAGACCTTAATGCTGCTTACGCCCTGTTCAGCAATAGCTAAAATGTACCAATGTTCTCAACACTGTTTTCATCGCAACCCTAAAACACAGCACCGTAAGAGCTGCTATGAAGAAAATTAACTCTATCCCAGTCAAGACCAGTAGGAAAACAAAATTAAACTAAATCTGTATTTTCTCTACACACCGGGCTGGGAATGTGTTAATTTGCTCATCATTATTTAGCAGTTGTAGCATTTGACCACTGAGAGATCAGAACATAGCCTAAACATTAATATAAATAAAAAATAAACCAAAAAAGTCAGTAGCTAATGTTGAGTAAAAGCCATGAAAGTACTAATATGTTATCTTCAGCACTTATCTGTCATCATCCAAGGTAAATAGCTGCTTTGTTAGTTTCACCAATACTTCCTTTCAGCATTCAGAGAAAGTCTTTGGGAGGGATTGATCCAGAGTGCCAATGCTTTGAAATGCTCTTGGAAAACCTGCTCTGTCAGCTCTCATCAGAGGGAGAATCTAGGGAGGCACTGAGCCTGGACACTCCACTAGTCAGTCGGAACTGGATTAGAGATCTCATATGGCATCCTGGGGTGCATCAAGAAAAGTGTGTCCAGTGGGTCTAGGGAGGTTCTTCTCCTGCTCTACTCTGCTCTGGTGAGACTGCACCTGGAATACTGTGTCCACTTTAGGGCTCCCCAGTTCAAGAGAGACAGGGACCTGCTGGAGAGAGTCCAGCAAAGAGCCACGAAGATGACTGGAAGACTTGAGCATCTTCCCTGTGGAGAGAGACCAAGAGACATGGGCTGTTTAGTCTAGAGAAGACAAGACTGAGAGGAGATCTTATCAATGTCTATAAATATCTGAGGGGTGGGTTTCAAGTGGATGGGGCCAATCTCTTTTTGATGGTACACAGCAACAAGACAAGGAGCAACAGGTATAAACTTGAACATAGAAGATTTCACCTCAATACGAGGAGAAACTTCTTTACAGTGAGGGTGATGGAGCACTGGAACATACTGCTTAGAGAAGTTGTGGAGTCTCCTTCTCTGGAGACTTTCAAAACCCACCTGGATGCATTTCTGTG
Organism: Tricholaema leucomelas; assembly: GCA_013400475.1. Lineage (NCBI taxonomy): Eukaryota > Metazoa > Chordata > Aves > Piciformes > Lybiidae > Tricholaema lacrymosa > Tricholaema leucomelas. Next base: position 909,622 of record WAAF01011388.1, read on the forward strand.
CAGACTACCCTAAAGGATCTTGCTTTGGCAGGGGGGTTTGACTTGATGATCTCTGGAGGTCCCTTCCAACCTCTAATATTCTGCGATTCTGTGATTTGAGGTTCATAGACTTGGATAGCTTTTCCCCACCTTTTCCAGGGAATCCAGTGGCTGAGGCTCTGTCTCCATATGATTTAAGCATTTTCAAATTTGTCTGTGTTTATCCAATATCTTTGAGTTTACTATGAACCTCTGTGCTCTGGGTACCTAGTCTGGCTGCATCCTGGCTCCCAGGGATAGACATTGTTACTCCTCATTAGAAATGCAGGGAAATGTCAGTGTAAGGGAATCAGAGCCAGTCACCAAGATGAGCAGTCGAGGGACTAGAACTCTGAAGAGTGCTGTGGAACACACCTGATACAGATATTGGCTGCTGGGAGCATGTATGCTAACTACACACGAGCTTGCACATGTGCAGACATCAAGTGTATACAACTATTAACACCTTGATTTTCATAGATAGTTGGGTCCAGGGATCAAGATACCAGCTCTCTGAACGTAAGCCAGTAGTGTGCTCAGGTGGCCAAGAAGGCCAACAGCATTCTGGCCTGGATCAGGAATAGTGTGGCCAGCAGGAATGAGGAAGTGATTTTGCCCTTAAACTCAGCACTGGTGAAGTTGCATCTTGAGTAGTGTGTGCAGAAGGACATTGAGGTGCTGGAGATGGTAAAGAGAAAGGCGAAGAAGCTTGTGAAGAATTTGGAGATCTTGTCTTATCTGAAGCTGAGGAAGATGGGTTTGTTTAGCCTGAAGAAGAGAAGGCTAAGTGGAGACCTTATTGCTTTCTACAACTCCCTGAAAGGAGGTTGGAGTGAGGTGAGGATCTGTCTTTTCTCTCAAGTATCAGGTGATAGGACAAGAGGAAATTACCTAGAAATGTGCCAGATGAGATTGGATATTAGGAGAACTTTTTTTACAGGGGAGATTGGATATTAGGAAAACTTTCTTTACTGAACAGGCTGCTGTCAGGGAGGTGGTGGAGGTGGTCCCTGGAGGAGTTCAAGAAATGTGTGGACATGGCACTTCAGGACATGATTTAATGGCCATGGTGGTGTTAGTCTGAGGATTGGATTCCATGATCTTGGAGGTCTTTTCCAGCCAAAACAATTCTACGATTCTATTATTTTCCCCACTGCCACTATTAGGGTATGAAAATAAGGGAAAAAGTAATCTCTTTCAGCTGTAGTGGCACTTTGTCATTGTTGAAGTATTCCTGTGACACAGAGAACACGTTTGGGAAATATCTGACATACTGTCTTTGGAGTGGGAGTGACTGAAGTCATCTTAAACCTTGCAGACATAAATGCTATAGCTATGGCAGAACTGCTGTGAGCAACCCTTTGCCTGTTGGGTTGTGCGCAAGAAATGCCAGCATCCTCTGCCATAACAAACAGCTGCCCTTTTGGCAAGAGTCTTATAACTGAAGAGCAGTGTACTTGAAAGGACACAAAGGTACAAACCTTTTAGATGCTAAGAAATAATATCTATACAGAACGTAAATGTAATCTTGTAGGTTTACTGCCTTCAGTCCTCCCAATCTCTCTCAAGGACTATGTCTTAACTTCTAAAATATGAAGAACTTTCAAATTGTCTTTTGAGCACAGATATTTTCTTTCAGTCATATCAAGACAGGATACTTACCATGTGTTCATTTGCTTTATACTGCACTGACCTGAGGTTTAAGACAGGCAATAAGCAGGTTTGAACTTAATGGCAGACTTCAGATCCAGTGTCTCACCAGAGCTAAACATGGAAGCTGTGAGAAATCGGATGATACTTTGAAATCTCAGGAGTTTATGAATGAATAAATGCTTTCTGGAATGTTTTTAGAAGTTTCTAAACTGTTTAAGATCCACAGTAGCTATAGGTAGGACAATATAAAATTTTAAATCCTCAGGACACTTCCAGGATATTTTCTGTTAAAATGCACAATGATCTTTGTTCCAACATACAGAATACTTGACAGTTGCCCAGACAAGTTGTAGATTCTTAGCTCTATCAATTTAAAATACTTCACATAACTCATATAACTCATGTGAGGTTTGACAACTTCTAAATAGAGTTGGGAAAATAATGGGGATTTTTACTCTGTGCCTGAGCAGAAAAAGTTGAAGAAATATTATTAAGATTCAGTTTGGAAGGCTCAGGAAAACAGGAACAACAATCAGGTCTTTTTGAATCACTCCAAATATTTCATTTATTTGGAAAAAAAAATATTCCATCTGTCATCATTGTCATTATATTTTACCAGACGTTTTGTCCTTTCTTGCTTAAAAGATAGGTCTTTCTAATGGAAAAAGGACATTTTAAAACCAGAAGTAAAAATGTCAAGGTAGGCCACTCTGACTCTGTAGATAAGTATTTAATACAAAGAGAACTGAGGAAATAATCTTTGGGTCTTCCAAACTCTTTCAGTTAATCTTGACATAAATTTTGAACCATTTCACTGCCTTAAGAGCTCCGTTTCTTCTACCATATCTATCGCTCACTATAAAGGAAAAGAAAAAGAAGCCCAACTGTATTTCAGAGCCATGCCAGAAAATCTCTTTCCCTTAGCAGTGTGCTGTGGAAACCTGCTCATACAGGTACTAGATGCTATCGTCACATAGATTCCTTAGAGTAGTTTGTGTTGTTTCACCTTGGCCTAAACTCCTCGCTGTCTTTGAGCAAGTACACAACATTGCTGCATTCACAGGGAACTTGCTCTGTGTGATGACCTAAAGGATCTAACCAGTTTCTCTGAAACTGAGGAACTGTTTGTGCAGAAGCAGGCAGCTGCTGCCTTGTACATAGGCTCCACAAAGGAGCTTAGCCAGAGCTTTGCATCATGACTGATAGCATCAGCTAGTCTGATCCAATAGCTGCCTGTCTCCTGAAGTCAGTGACTTCACATAGTGAAAGGAAGAACAGTAGGACAAAAACATGCTCCAAAAGAAGCCAGTCTTGGACTAAATCCAGCAGTGAATGTTTTGCATGAGGGATTCAGCAACACTTCTGGGAAGCTCCATTCCACAGGAAAATTCTAGGGCAACTGGCATTAGCTCATTAGGATCACAGCTGGCCTGAGAGAGGACAGACCACAACCCATACAACTAACAATTACTGCTGAACCAAACCAGTCGTTGTTATGACTAACCACTGTGTCACAAATGCTTCCTAAGTTCTGGCTTTTCAGCTAGCATTTCTACAGTTGTATGATGTTTTCATCTACTTTCCATGGGGAATTGCCTGCTAGGCTTGCCATAGTCATGCTCTCTTAGTTGAAGAAGTTGTTCCATGTATGTGGAAGGGAGGAAATGCAGTGTTACAGGCTTGGGGAAGAGTGACTGGAGAAATGCTTGCAGAGAAGGAACTGGGGATGTTGATTGGTGTCCAGCTGAATATGAGAGAACAGTGTGCTTGGATGGCCAAGATGGACAATGGCATCCCGGCTTGTACCAGGAATAGTGTGGCCAGCAGGCCTAGGGATGTGATTATCCCCACCGACTCTGCATTGGTGAAGCCACACCTAAAACACTGTGTTGAGTTTTGAGTCACTTACCACAAGGAGGCCATTAAGATGCTGGGATGTGTCCAAAGAACCTGGTGAAGGGCATTGAACAAAAGTCTTAAGAAGAATGGCTGAGAGAACTTGGGGTGTTTAGGCTTCAGAAGAGAAGGCTGAGGGGAGACCTCATTTCCCTTCTCAACTATCTGAAAGAAGGTTGGAGTGAGGTGAGGGTTGATCTCATCTTCTCACACTCAGCGAGTGACAGGACAAGAGGAAATAACCTCAAGTTGTGCCAGGGATGGTTCAGGTTGGATATTGAGAAAAAAAATTATTCTCAGAAAGGGTTATTTGGCATTGGAACAGGATGCTCAGGGAGGTGGTGCAGGCACCAGCCCTGGAAGTATCCAAAAGATACATGGATGTAGTGCTGAGGGGTATGGTTTAGTGGTAGTAGCTTATTAATAGTGGTGGGATTGTGAGCTCTAGGTGAGTGGTTGGACTTGATTCTCTCAAAGGTCTCTTCCAACATCAACAGTTAAGAATCTGTGATACTCAGTGGATAGGAAAGATAGGGATTTGTTTTCTTACTAGCTTCTTGAGCCCTTACTAATTGTGTACACCTCATTCACCTCTTGTCCTAAGATGTGGGGTTTATGTTTAATTTCCAAAGCATTACAAAACCCTCAGAGAAGCAAAAATGCAGATGTGCAGTTTGAAAGAACTAGGAAACAGTAATACTTTTTCTCAAGTCTGATTATCTTAATTGCCCTGATATAACGAAATGAGAAAACATGTTTTCAAATGGAATTATTTGGAATCAGACTAGATGCAGGATGTGTCATTCATTTGAGATGGATGTAGAAACTTCTGGATTTATTTAGGAGAACATTGCTTTAAAGGGAGTTGCTCAGAAGAAAGCAATTAAGTGTCATTTAGGAAAAAAAATGCTTATTGTGGCATAAATGATGAAATGTGATGCAAAATGTATAGCTTTCTCTCATGGATTTATTTTTTCTGGTTGGACCTGAATGTATCCTGAACAGCAACAGCTAATCTTACTGAAACGGGGGAAAGATTTTAGTGGGTTTGGGTGTGGGAAAATACCTACTAGTATTTTACTACCAAAATGGTAACTTCTTGCTGCTCAAATCAGATTTCCAAAGTTCTGACCTGACTCAAACTCCCAAGAGTAAAAAAAAGCCCAGTTCACTCCCAAGAGTGATAAAGTGTATTGAAAGCCCATAAAGATCAATGGCAGTCTTTCTTTTTACTTCACTGACCTTTAAAAATGATTTTGAGGTTGAAATCCTTCCCTCACTAATTTCAGTGGTTCTTGGATGAGGTCCACATAAAAGCATTTACTACCTCTGGAGCATTTCTTCAAAAAAATGGGGAGCTTCCCTGTATTTGCCACATACCAACCTCATTGGCAAGGAAGGACTAGAACTTGCACAACTTTACATTGGATCAAATTTGCTTATTGGTGAGGGTACTTTGAGCAATTCGATGTATGCTTGCATCCCTCCTACCAAAATCTTGCAGAAGCTGAGGGTTGGGGATTTTTGTTGTTTTGGTTTTGTTGTTTGTTTGTTTGTTTTTCTGGAGTGGGGGTGGGTTTTTTTTCTGTGCTTGATTCTGCCTATGGAATTTCTCCCCTCTTCCTCCATGAGGCTCTGTGCAGACACAGCAATCCATATGGTTCCCAGCTCCTTACAGGTTATAGCTCCCAGCTGCATGTTAAAAAGGCATCATGACTGTTTAAAAGGTGTTATGTTACCCTGTGGGAGTAAAAACTTGGATACTTCTTGTAATAGGATCACAGGGAGACTGGAGACTAGGTTTTATCCCTCCATGACCTCCAGACCATATCCCAAAGTGCCACATATACTCGTCTTTTGAACATCTCAGTGGATGATTCCACCACTTCCCTAGACAGCTTGTTCCAATGCATCACCACTTTTGTGAGAAAGAAATCCTTAATGTCCAATCTAAACCTCCTCTGGCACAGTTTCAGGACATTTCTTCTTGTCATGTCATTAGTTACCTGGGAGAAGAGGCCAACACCAACCTCACTCTAACCTCCTTTCAGGGAGCTGCATAAAGCAAAACGGTCTCCTCTTAGCTTCCCCTTCTTCAGGCAAAACAGCTCCCTTAGGTTCTCACTTTTCAAAGTGCTCATGGGCTTTGTTGCCTTTCTCTGGTGGCTCCAGCACCTTGATCTCCTTCTTACTCCTTCTTATGTGGTGCCTAAAACTGGACATAGTAAAAAAAGCTTCACCAGTGCTGAGTACAGCGGCACGATCATTTCTTTGCTCCTGCTGGCCATACTATTTCTGATCTAGGCCAGAATGCTATTGGTCTTTTTGTCCATTTGGGCACACTGCAGGCTCATATTCAGCTGTCACCCAGCACAGCTAGTTCTTTCTTTCTAACTACACTGCCCCAAGCCTGCAATGTTGCAGGGAGTTATTGTGACCCAAGCGCAGGGCCCAGAACTTGGCCTCGTTAAACTGCTTATCTGTGCATACTCTTTTGTTAGGTTGATTCCTTCCCCCTTTTGTGGTTGCTGCAGAGACTGTAATTTTTCTGGTTTCAATAGTGAAGCTGTACTTTAAAAAAACTTAAGGTACCACATATAAAAGCAGAAATGTGTCAGCCTCAACCCCCCATTCACTTGATCCCCACTAGCTGGGATATCAGTTCATATGCTTCAAGTGGTTGTGGCTAAAAATGCTCTTATTCCTGAAATCTAAACTTACCACCAATAACACAGGGCCTTCTACCAGCACTGTCACAAGTTCTTGGAAGCCATAATAACAGGATTGTTTCTCTTCCTGCTTGTATGATCATTTTGACCTTAATTATAGCTGTTCATTTATTAAAATAAATAACTCAGGACTATAATAAGGTTTAAATTCCAGCTGTGCAAACAGCCTTTTTATTGTGCTCACAGTTTGGTAGGCAATTTATTGTATCCATATTCTTTTTCTTTTTCTTTCTTTTTAACTAAGAAATGTGCAATATATTCTCCAGATATGCTTGAGAACGATGTATGCAACAACCATTACTTCAACACAAGGCCATAAAGGAAAATGAACTTTGCCCTTTTTTTACTAACACAAGTGATCTATGATGTTCATTGATTTCTGATTTGGTTAATGATTTACAAAGTGTGCCTGAGACTGCTGCCATGTGTCTTAATGTTCCACCTGTCCCTTTGCTCTTTTCCGTGGGGAATTAATTGCCCCCTTTCCCTGAACTTGTCTTAAATGCTTGCTAGTGTCCACTGTGTCTTCTTCAAGAGGGAGACAACTATTTACCCTTGAGATGAACACCATGCTCTATTTAGCAGCCTTCTTTGACTGAAGAAGCATTATTCCCTACATCAGAAGGCTTACAGGAGATAGCTGGGTGTAGATTCAAGCCAATCCCTCTCCATCTTCTTCCAGTGAAGCCAAAGGAAGACTTCCTTGTTCCCATCCTCTAAAGGAGGAAGAGGAGGCAAGAGCATAGAGAGAGTTTGGCCTCAACTCCTTGCATGCAGCCAGTCCTGAGGAGAGGAGGGAAAGGGGAGCCACCTTGCAGCAGCAGAGGTTCATCAGTGTTGGTTGGCATCCAGGGATGTTTCAGTGCACATCAGAAAAACATGCTTAGGAGCTGTTTATTATAGTAAAATTTTCTTATACATTATTAATTCAGACAGGAAGGACAATAGGGTCACTAAATCCAAATAAGGTCTTTAGAAAGGAATAGTTTTTATTTTGTATTTTTGTGTTCCAAACTCTAGCTTTCTTGCATTCAGTGCTGCAAAACATATAATGAAGTACAGTTTCAGTTGTAAGAAGATAAGAGACAAAAGAAACAATATTTTCAATCTATTAGGGAAATGGAACACAAAAATAGGAATGCCTTGATTTTCATTAATATTTAAAGCTGGCAGTACATTTGTCTAGTCTTAAAATGGATGTGAATTACTTTTAAACCCCACTTCGGTACCAGAACTGTGTAAAATGTCGTTATAAATCAAACTATGGACAGGGTCTTGTAACCATTTGTCTCCTGACCACAGACACTGTAAAACTCTAATGTGGTCAAGAAAGCTTGCAGCTTTCCTGCATGTTGACAGGTTTAAGTGATCAGGAAGAGTGCATGTAAGGTCTACTTCAGCTAGCATATACATTTAAGTGCCAGTTGCCTAATCATGACATGCAAAAGCTTCCCATATCCTAAAAATGGCAAAGCCTGTATAATTTGCCTCAAATCACTCTGAGATTCTGATTCCAGTTTGTGAAAGGTGCCAACAAGTTTTGCTTCAGAATTTAAACAGTCAGATGTGTTCAATTTAAAAAGAAAAAAGAAATTATTTGTGAATGTGTGCTTGCTTACAGGACTATCCTGTCAGCCTCTTACTCTCCTTGTTTTTGTCTGCATGATGTTCTCCATCACACAGACTACTTGTCAGCATGTTCTGACTGTGTCTTCCAGCTTCCAGTATATAATAAGATGCGCATAGAGGAAAACATACCAGTATTAGGGAAGATAATGTGCTGTCCCACAAGAGAGACCTGGTGGAAGCAAATAAAGGAAATAAAGTTGGTCTGAAACTATAGATGAACATATGCAGACTTTGTTATGCAGCCTGCAAACCAGGAGAAATCCCAGCAGGTCTCAGTTATATTTGCACTCCTACATTATACACCTCGAGAGGTCTGCTGCAAAGCTCACCAAAGCTAAGTCATAGAATCATAGAATGGTAGAGGTTGGAAGTGACTTCTGGAGATCAAGTGACTTCTAGCGACCAAGTCCCACCCGCCTGCCAAAGCAGGATCACCTAGGGCAGTCCACACCAGAAAGTGTCCAGGCAGGTTTTGAAAGTCTCCAGCAAATGAGATTACACAACCTCTCTGGGCAGCCTGGTCCATTGCTCTGGCACCCTCACAACAGAGAAGTTTCTCCTCATGTTGAGGTGCAAGTTCCTGTGTTCCAGTTTGTATTCATCGCCCCTTGTCCTATCACAGGACACCACTGAAAAGAGACTGACACCTTCTTGACACCCACCCTTCAGATATTTATAGACATTAATAGCAGCTGTATTTGGAGAGAGTAGCTTAAAGAGGGGGGGGAGGGAAGAAAAGAGGCAAAAGGAAGTGAAGTAACTTTCCTAACTTTTAATGAGGCCTGTCTTCAGGAATGTTTACTTGAACTTCCAATTCATGATAATGCTTCACAAAACATATTTTAAGCATTTTATTTAGAGGCAGATGTGTGTGTATGTGTTGTGGAGTCTGTATTTTAGTTCTTCACATCAAAAGAAGTTCTTTGTTTGTCTTTTTTTTTTTCCTTTTTTTTTGCTTATGAAGTACTACTCATATGGTAACAATACTGGTACTAAAACCAATGTACTGAAATGCTTGTAACCTAAACCAGAAGCTAAAACGTCTACATATCAAGACAGGCAGAGGGTGTGTCTGGAAAATTTTTTAAAGTTGCTCTGATTAAGGTCTAATAAAATAACCCCTTTGCACTTAGACTGTAAATAAACTAGAATGAAAATAACTGCTGCCCACAGGTATGGCAAAGAGAAACGATTCTTGTGATGGCCATGAACAGATGCATGAAGAAACCTTCTTCCCAGGTTTTGCAAAGCACTGCTTTGGGGCATCAAAAACTTTGCAGTTTAGACTGATTGCTGATGTTCTACCAAATACCACACACATGCTACCAACCACCAAGGAACTCAGAGATGAAGTGATTTTGTCTGAATCCCTTCCTCTCAACTGCTTTTCACACATCAGCACACATCCAGTTCTACACAGGGCTTTACAAATTGCAGTCACACATTGTGCTTCCTCTGAAATGTGCAAGCCATCTGCCACAACTCTGTTTGGTTGTGAGCCATTTCTTTGTGAATAGGTGCTTACCAGTTTCTCTTGTTATTATTTGTACTTTGTGGTAGGCAGTGGGGAGTCCAAGACCACCAACGCTGTCTTGGTCTGACCAGATGCATACAGAAGTATTTTCTATAAATAATGGAAGAAGTTTCTGAAAACTGTATTCCTATTTATATTTCTGTTTCTTCTGGCCTGTGTGTTTGCTTTATAATGTGTCAATAAATAAGAATAGGGAAGTATTGTAAGTATATCATGATAAAAAAAGCGAATAACTTCAAAGAAAAAAGATCTGGCTTGTAAAAAAGGGGTGAAGACAGAGTTTATGATTCACTTTAAGTATGTGTCAATGTTTGCGAACCAAGAGTTTTAGCAAACATTTTGAAGAATGTAAAGTATTAGTAAGCAGTACTTTAGCCCTCCTGTGGATAGCTGAGATGGACATTACTGAAATATGTGACGCAAAAGCATAGTTTTGTTTCCTTTTGATTTGTTTTGGTTTTGAAGAAAAGCCTGATGAAGAAGTGATATTTATATTCCTCTGACCTGTATGAGCTTAGGACTTGGTCTGTTCTCCTATGAAGTATTCCATGAATCTCCTATGAAGAATTCTAATCCACAAACCTCTCTCTCCAAACACTGCCTAAAAGCCAAAATATGTCTCTCTTTCTGCATATTGTCTGAGTGGACCACAGCTGCTTTGTGGGTTCTGAAAAGGTCCACTTGTGCATACATCTACACAGTTTTTTTCCCCAGGAATTATCCTACACATAGAAAAATAAACATGCTATTTTCTCACTTAAAAAAAAACAACAAAACAAAACAGGGTAGCTTTAGGTTAGACATAAGGAGGAAGCTCTTCAAAATGATGGTGGTGAAATACTGAAACAAGTTGCCCAGAAAGCTGGTGGAGGCCTCATCCCTGGAGACATTCAAAGTCAAACTTGATGGGCCCTTGAGCAACCTGATCTAGTTGGAGATGTCCCTTTGAGAGATGTTTATTGCAGGGGTGTTCAGACAGGATGACCTTCAAGGGTCCCTTCCAACCCAATGCATTCTATCATTCACAAAATGAAAAAAAAAAAAAAATCAATAATTTCATAACCTGAAGTGTTAGTTTGATAGAAGTGTGACTCACTTCCCTTTCAAGGTTTCAGGTTAAGGTGTGTGGCTGAAAATATGGTACAAAATTTGGGCTTAGAGGTGAGCTGTTGTGTGGGGGCAATTTTAAAGTTGTTTCGAGTTGCTCATGGCCTCAGCTGGTCCTATTTTAATATATCTAAAGACAGTAAACACACAACTTCCTTGAGCATAAAATACAATTTCTTCATATGCTTCCATATTTTAAATGGGAATCTCTATGGCCAGCCTTAATATTTCTACAGTGAATCTAACCTTTTTACCCATTACCATAAAATCACAGTTCAGCTCATTCTATAGTTAATTTCAATTTTGCTTTTTCAGGAGACCTCAAAGCAAAGGACCATGTCAGGCATACCAGTGTTTGATGTATTCACAGAGACAGGAATCACAGAATCACAGAACATTAGAGGTTGGAAGGGACCTCCAGAGATGGAGTTCAAACATCTTGCCAAGGCAGGATCCCCTAGAGTAGTTCACCAAAGGAATTAATCCAGGTGGGTTTTGAAAGTCTCCAGGGAAGGAGACTCCCCAGCCTCTCTGGGCAGCCTGTGCCAGTGCTCCATCACCCTCACTGTAAAGGAGTTTCTCCTCATGAAGAGGTGGAACCTTCTATGTTCCAGTTTGTAGCAGTTGCTCCTTGTCTTATTGCTGCACACCGCCAAAAAGAGATTGGCCCCATCTAATTGACGTCCACCCGTCGGATATTTGTACACATTGATGAGATTTCCTCTCAGTCTTCTCTTCTCCAGGCAGGAGACACAACCTGTAAGCTTAACTACCACTGGTCAGACAGACTGATTCTAAAAAATACTTTTCCAAAAGTCTGGAATTTTTAAAGGAAATGGTAATTTCTTTTTGAACTGAGACTCAACAGATAATGGGTAGGTTCAAGAAGATGACATCCATATGTGCCAGGCTCAATAGTTGTAGCAGTTTCTCATACACCTCTTACGTGAGTGCAAGACGGAAAACACGCTGATTCAGGGACTTGGAAAAGCAACTTGGCTGGTTGGTTAAAAGGTCACTCAGTTTCTGAGTATTTCTTTATTTGCCTACATTGTTTGCACCACTTCTAACAATAATCCCTAGGAAAATCTCCACTTTACACACAAAATCTGGAATTATTTTGACCTGATGGAGGCAGTTTCTGTAATGGTGTCCAGAAAATAAGTGAGTTTTACCTGCTGGCCAATCCCAAATGCAGGCTTCTCAGCTGTATCAAGCCACTGTTGTTCACATCCTTCCAAATAGTTCAGAGGGGGGGGAACGGTTCGAAATGTTTGGGAACCCTTTAAAATCACTAAGGTTAATTTAAAAAAAAAAAATCCATCTACTCTTAAAGCCAGCTGCTTTAGGATCATGGATGCAGTTTATAGATGACTGAGATATGAGAGAAAAGTGTGACTTTTCTGCCAATATAACTTGAAATGTGGGTTGTTTTTTTTTTTTATTGTTGGTTTTGTTGTTGTTGTGGTTTTAGTTTGTTTTTTGTTTGGTTGGTTTGTTTGTTTGTTTGTTTCTCTGCATACATTTTGAGGAGATGATTTTAAAGTAGGATATCATTAAAGAAAGAGGAGGAAGAACATCTTCTACTATGGCAGGCCAAAATGCCATGCACTTCTTTGGACAATCTTGTGAATTGGCAAAAAATAATTTGATTTTTAAATTATCAGACATGTAGAAGTAGATGTTACTCTTTTTTCTCCCTGGACAAGTTTCTGACTGATGAAGACAAAACAGGAGAAAGAATAAGCATGATTTTTCTGTCAGGTTGCATTTAAGTTGCTTGCCGTCTTGGAAGATGGCAAATGCTTAAAATACTGAGCAGAGCATAGACATGGGCCTAACCCTAACATGAAGTTCTGAGCTGTCTAGCACTGTCACCACCTGGATGTGGCTGTGCTTTCCTTACAGACAGAGATGATGGTACTTGCAGGACTTAGTACTGTGCTGGATTGAGGCAAATTGGAGTATTTTACTGAGAAAAATTGGATCATAGGCTGTGAAAAGAAGACAGTGGTGATGTCTAATTCACCTGTAGGTTTGCTGAGATGTATAAAATCAAGGACATAAACATAGATAAGAGAGTTCTGTCTGTTGGAGTCTGTCGGTGTCTGTGTTATTCCATGGACTTCTGATGCTCTGCTTGGATCTGTGTAACCCAGCTAATCATTCTCCTTCTAACCCCTTCTTGCCAATCCTTCCAGCTATCCTTGCATATAAGACAGACTCTGGGATAAGGTAGAGGGGTTGGAAAGAAGGTGGGAGGGTGGTTAGGAGCCCCTCCTGGGGTCTCTGATTGCTTGCAAAGTGTGCTAAGCTATGAATATAAAGCTTCATTTCNTATATAGCTGTAAATATTTCTACTATACTGTAAATATATGCTTGCAAAGTGTGCTAAGATATGAATATAAAGCTTCATTTCTTAACTTTCAGCTGGCTGAGTCTAGTCTGGGTGATTTCATAAGAGTAACTCCCAAACCATCACAAGTACCCAAGCATCTAATAGTACAATATCACCCATAACTTTGGGACTAAAAGAGTAAGTTTTATCTGTGAGACAATGTATGATGGTATGATGTAATTAGCACATGGGAAACTATAAAATCTATGACAGCATGATGCTATCTACAACCACCTTAAAGGAGGCTGTAGTGAGGTGGAGGTCAGTCTCTTCTCCCTGATATCAGATGGTAGAATAGGAGAAAATGGCCTGAAATTGTGTCAGGGGACATTTAGATTGGATATTAGGAAAGAAATCTTTACTGAAAGGGTCAAATATTGGCATGGGTTGCCCAGAGACCTGTGTGTGTTACAACTCCATCTGTGTTTTTCTAATCCCAAACACAGTGTCCTCCTTAGTAATCCATATTTACAACCAGACTGTGAGTCAATGGGGGATGTCAGTAGGAGAAAAGTAACCCCTGGGCCACATTTAGATGCTGTCCTTAGATCTATGAACTACTGTCTTAGTGACAACCTCATAACTAATATCAGTCTTATGAACAGCATTTCTGTGCATTTTCATTCTTTGTCTTGGAAAATTCCCCACAATAAACTCATCTCTGCCCATGTTGGATGTTCCATCTCTTGGAAAGAGACAGCATTGCTGTGACTAGTCTGAGACTATATACATATATACCTACCTACATGCACACATATATTTATATTCCCAGATTATACACACATGTATATTTACCTATATATGTGTGTGTATACATGTATTTATGTGTGTGTGTATTTATCAGTTGAGTGTGTATATACTGTTTTGCAAGTTTGCAACAGTTAAATTGTATTTAAAAAGCTGAGTTCTGCCTGCATTCTCTGAGTCTATTATACTCAACAGTTCCTCGAAGGAACTTCATTACCTATTTCTCTGCTTTGAAATCAATAGCAAAACTCAAGTCTTTGAGCTGGGCAGACTCATGAATGACCCTTTTCTGTAAGTCTCCTTTCCTTATAAAAACGGGCAAAACTCTCAAATTTAGTCAGTTTCTGGCTTGCAAGAAGACTGAATTAAGTTCTAGATGTGTCCAGCCAAATTGGTATCATATGAATAAAAAGTGATGTTATTTACAATGGTCTGAAATGTTCTAATTCTGGCACCATAAATGTCCTTTCACACTATCAAGACTCTCTTCTTTTGAGATTTCCCTCACTATGACATTAAAGCAACCTAGAGGAGGAGTAGCTCAAGACTGTAACAGTCAAGAGGTGAGAGCTTTGAAGATTTTATTACTAAAATGGTGGGGCATTTATGACTAAATCAATTCTTCATGAAAAGGTTACCCTTCCTGTTCTGGAAGCGTTTAGTGAGCGGTAATATAGCTCAGGCAGGAAGAACTTTGAAGCTTTTTCATCAATATGATTTTTACAGACTCTAAAAAATATTTACTCTGATACTCTAGACTAGAAAAATCAGTGTCCTCACATGCCCTGGGTCTGGGTGCCTGCATCCAGAACTGCTGAGCTTGGAGTGTGTTGGAAACCTGGGGCAGCTTCCATTTTTCCCACAGGCCAAAAAGTTTGGACAGTTTCGGAAAGGCATTGGATCTCTAAAAGTAAAGAACTTTAAAGTGTAAGTTTACATGTGGCTTGTTTTAAACCCTGCTGCTACATCCTCTATAACATGCTGGGACTGCTGTTGCTTCTTTATTGGCTTGTAAACCTTTATCATCTCTCTCAAACCCACAAGAGCACTATTTGCTAAGCTTCTAGTTCCTATTCCCCAAAAGACATCAAAAACCTCAATGAAAGCTTAGCCTAGAAATGAAAGTTTGTCAGCTCATTCCGTTGAAACATGATAACAAAGAAGATGCTGTTAGTGTGCAACACTACAGAGTTGGGGCAGAGTGGCTCAGCAGAAAGAGACTTGAGAGTGTTGGTTGATAGCCAGCTGAATGTGAGCCAGCAGTGTGCCTGGGCAGCCAAGAAGGTCGACAGCATCCCAGCCTTTATCAGGAGTAGTATGGCCAGCAGGTTTAGAGAGGTGATTGTCCTACTATACTTGGCACTGGTGAGGTCACACCTTGAGTACTGGGTCCATTTTTGGATGCTGCAGTGGAAAACAGACACTGAGGTGCTGGAGCAAGTCCAGAGCAGGGCAACAAAGTGGGTGAAGGGTCTTGAGAATGAGTCTTGTGAGGAGCAGCTGAGGGAACTGGTGTTATTTAATCTGGAAAAGTGAGGTTGAGAGGAGACCTTATTGCTGTCTACAACTTCTTTAAAGGAGGCTGTAGAAAGGTGGGTGTTGGTCTTTTCTCACAAGTCACAACTGACAGGACAAGAGCAAACAGCATAAAGTTACAGCAGGGGAGGTTTAGGTTAGAAACTAGAAAAAACTTACATACCAAAAGGATTCTCAAAGACTGGAACAGGCTGCCCAGGGACATGGTTGAATTGTCATCCCCAGAGGTATTGAAAAGCCGTGTAGATATGATGCTCAAGGATATAGTGTTGTAGTGACCCTGGTACTGGTAGCTAAAGGTTGGACTTGATCTTGAAGGTCTTTTCTGACCATGGTGATTGTGAAAAGCACAAGAGTTTAACTGCAGATTAAAAAAAAAAAGACAGTGTCATCTGTTTGAGCACCACCTTCATTCATGCTACTGTCATTTGCTCTTACTACCCTCTGGTATGTGCCAAAAACTGTCTGTAAATTTGCAATGAGGTGATTGTTATGAAATTGGTTCCCTGAGGGCTGCTAGGATTGTTTCTGATTGTTTGGAGGGCAATAGTCAAGCTAACATTGGTTTATTAGTAAAAGTTTTAACGAGTGATAAATCCCAGCCAGCTGACTTCATACAATTTCCTCAGGTTTAGCTAATGAAGTCCAAGCTTTCAGAGCACTAAAGTGACTGCTGCCAGACTCACTAGTGCTGACGAGTGCACTGCTGTAAAACAGTAGCAGGGAATTCCCTGGGCACAGTGGCCCCCAGACTCTAGAAAAGGCAGTCAAGGAATATTGGGCAGTATAGGCTGAAAGATGGTGTATCAGTTGGCAACTAGCATAGCCCATGGGCTGTTGGTGGAAAAAACACCTCTTTCAACAGGAAATGTGATCCAAAGCAGGGAGGAGTTTCATTGTTGGAGCAAAGGGGATTACTATTCCTTCTGCTGGGAGGTCAGATGTCCAGTGGGAGTAGTTAGGGATTTATCAGCTTATCTGCTAACTCATTAGCATCTGAACTTTCACCAGGTACCTCCTTTTAGGGCTCTATCGTCAGCCCTTCAAAAATGGTTTTTGGTATAGTCTAGAGGAAGCAAAATTCATGATGAATGTTTTAACAGCATGGAGATATGGAAAATGTGGTTCTTTGGCCAACCATTCTTGGCTTTTCTGTGCTGAATTTCACTCATTTCTCCCATGTTGTGACTTCTTCGAGTGTCCTTTAGGAGCTCTGTATTACATACACTTGAGTTGCTAGTGTGGTTGAAGATTCAAACAATAGCAGTGAAAATTTAGTTGCTTATTCATCAGAGGTGTCAAGTCTTCTTAGCTGTATTTGTGCATCTCCTGGCCTTCTGCTCTTGTGAGACTCACACTTGAGTACTGTGTCCAGTTCTGGTGTCCCTATTGTAAGAATGACATAGAACTGTTGGAGTGACTCCAGAGGAGGGCCACTCAGATGATCCAAGGGCAGATGCACCTCTGCTGTAATAGGCTGAGGGAGCTGGGGCTGTTCAGCTCACAGAAGAGAAGACTCCAGGAGGACCTTGTAGCTGCCTTTCGATACCTGAAAGGGAACTTACAGGAATGCCAAGGGGGGGATTTTTCATAAGCGTGTCTAGCGATAGAACAAGGAGGAATGGTTTTAAACTGAGGGAGAGTAGATTTAGACTACATTTTAGGAAGAAGTTCTTCCTAAACTCTTAGCACAAGGGTAATGAGAAACGGTGAATGGACTTCATTAATTCTTTTTAATCTCCCACTCTCTTTTATGGTGTCTTTCTTATTAAAAGTTCTGTTCACAGAAAAGACCAGTAATTTTTATTCCTTTTAACACTTTTCTTCCCATAGTGCTTCAGAGACTGATAAACTAAATGTAGCAAGTAACCACAATTGTAATGCAGCCAAGTTTGAGGTAAAGCAGAGCAGCTATAAAATGGCAAACAGTAACATTCCAAAATGAGTTAAAAGAGGACAGAAAGAGTAATAGCCTAAGCAAGTGTGAAAATTCGGGGGGAGCGCAAGAATATGAATCAAGAATTTGGTCAGTACATACCACGTATAAAGCTCAAACTACAAATAAATATTTCAGGGGGAGGATTAGTAAATGTTCTTTTAATCCTACATTCAGCTTGTCGCCAAGCACATTCAGTGTGTGATAAAATCAACTGAAATATTTGACCAAAATGTGAAACTTCAGCATTTTGTTTCATGTTGCACTTATTATTCAGAAATTATAATTATTTTTAACAATAAGTGCTATTCTTGCAAAAGAAATAGCTACCCAGAAGAGAAATAGACATGGGTAAGATCCATCAGGTTCAAGCTGAGGAGTTCTCTGTGTTGGTCAGTGGTTTTTTTTCCCCATCATACCTTGTCCACAGAGAAAGGGATGTGACACTTGCTTATTAATACCAGGGCACACAGTGCCTTGGTGCTTTTCTATATTATCCCTCAATAGTCCGTAAGGAAAATGAGATATAAGCCCACAGGTTAGTTTGCAATCACTACTTTAAGAGGCCCACAGCACCTCTATGCTAGAGTTATAGCATCCTTCAGTAATCTCTGCCTTGCCTGCATTCTCTTATATCCACTCCTGATTTCCTGGCTGTACCTCCTGGGCAACACAAGCAGCTCTCTGTTCAGCCTGTGAAGACTCCCATTTTCCCAGCCACCTCAAAGAAGTGAGGTTTTCATTATTTTCAGCAAGATAATGTTGGGATTTGGACAATGTAGACCCAGTTGCTTTATTAGTCTTCTCCTGGCAACTTTTCTTTATCCATATGGCATTTTTGAGGTAATATTTAGCAGCCCTTAGTGCAGAACCCTTTGGTGCCAGCCCTTGTACAACCATCCAGCTCGCAGGCCCTGTTGACCAGTAGATCTGTTCCAATGGACATAGAAAACTTTCCATACTGCTGAAGGAAACTGATAATGGCAGCTAAAATATGCCATTTACAGCAAAATCTTGACTTCAGGCTAAGATATGACATGCCAGGGTTGTTTATTCATCTCAGCCTATGTCTGGTGTAGCAATAGAGGAAGGTCTGTACCCCACTTAGTTTTTCCTGAACAGCTCAGAGTACTAAGCCCAAGTGAAAACACAGCTCTAGGGATGGCAGACCAGGTCTGGGCAAATCCTCCACCTCCCACTTATTTCCCACCTTCTGACCTCCCGTCTGCTTCCCACATACTTGCACTGTCAGTAGAGAGCCTACTGGGGAGAACATCAGCAGTTCCTATGGTTAATCTCTCTCCTCCTGTCTCCTGCACTGGCATTGTCTCTGAAGCTGGAGAATTACTTCCAGAGCTGGCTGAGGAAGGAAGGTGATGAGGGGAATTGCTCTATTGCTGATGCAGGGTTGCGCATTGCCACATTTGAACTGAGGATAGAAAAGGAATTTTTGCCTTTCTTCCTCCTATCCATCACTAGGACAACAAAATTTTATTTTGAATATGTTGGTAGGAAATATGGAACTAATTTTCATGAGGCAGAAGAACTTTCTGTCTTTTTAAGTCCCTGATACCTTTTAGATCTGGGGAAGAGCTGGCTTAATGTGTAGCTTGAAATTCAGATGGATACTCCATGTTGTTAAAATTATTTCGCTGTTAGTCCAGCTAAAATGTGAGGAAGCAATCTAGTCATTTGACATCTATTAAACCCTTCTGATAGCCATTATAACCTCCAAACCCAGATGCCTGAGACCAAATTGTTTAGCAGATGAGGATGCAGTTCCCAGGCAAAGCATGTTACTCAATCTGCATAATAGGTGTGATGGGAAATATGCTGTAGTGGTGTCCAGCTAGCACAAAGGCCAACAACATTCTCTTTGCTGCACTGACATTCTTTAGCTTCTTTTCTACATTTTTTCTGTTTGTTCAGACAATCTGAATCTTGAAGTGATGGAAGGATGCCTGCAGCCTTCTGGGTAAAC
This sequence comes from Tricholaema leucomelas, assembly GCA_013400475.1. Taxonomy (NCBI): domain Eukaryota; kingdom Metazoa; phylum Chordata; class Aves; order Piciformes; family Lybiidae; genus Tricholaema lacrymosa; species Tricholaema leucomelas. The sequence continues at coordinate 928,786 of WAAF01011388.1, forward strand.
TGGTGCTGTTGGCAGTTCAGCCAAGCACTGCTATAGCTGAAGATTCCATCAGAGATCCAAAAAACCAAATGTCCATACACTCCAGCCCAAGCAGACAATGTGCAAATGTTTAGTCTGAGGTATTTTATTATCTTGTGTCTCTTCTGTTTGAGAATCAACATTTAACCTGTCATGGATTTTTACTTTTCTTTTTTTTTTTCCTGACGTAGTTGAAAAATACAATGAAATCAGTTTGCTGAACCTGTGCCCTCCTAGGCTCTGTGAAATAATAACAATTAAAAGTTCTCTAGATTGAGGGGGTGGGAAATTACTGCTACAGACTCTGCTTCTGTGAAATCCATGATTTGTGTGGAAAAGAAAAAAAAAGGCAATATTTTATTTCTAATTTTTGAGAATTTTATTCGAGATGAGAAAATACACTTCATGAACTACTGGAGAAGTTTCAATGTAACAGCCAGCTGCTCACCCTCTCCCCTGCTCATCGCCTGCCAGGCTGGCATGACACAGTCCCTCGTGGCTGCATGCATGGGCTTCAGGGTTGGGTTCCATGTCCCAGCTAGTCCCCCTGCCCACTGCTTCTGGCTGAGCTGTCTGCCTAGCCTGCTGTACTTGCTGGGAGCCCAGCAGTGCCACGACCAGCTGTGTGAGCTCATACAGGGATAGACTCTTGTTTAGGCACCAGAATTTGGAGGTTAAGAAGAACAAGGACTTTCTGGAAAGGGGACAGAAAGGGGCTACAAAGATGCTTAGAGGACTGGAACTCATATGAGGAAAGACTGAGAGAACTGGATCCATCTAAACATGTCTAAACATGTGGGAGTTGATATGAATGAGGTTTCACTGCCCTTGTTCTTGAGAGACAGCACTGAGAAGGACCACTGATGAGGAGGACAGGGAGCAATTTATAAGCAATGAATCAAGGCAGTAGAAAGGCTTCAAAGCCAAGTTAGGGAGGACTTACTCCTCATCCCTCTAGCACCTGCTCAGACACCTGGACCTTGTTATGGTTCCTTGTGGAAAGGAAGGCTAGCTATCTCTTACATTGAGGGAGAATGCTTTCTGTTTATGCCAGTTATTACTATAAAGCTACCCCTCAGATTGTTAGAATAAATGTTCTCACTGAAGTTCTCTTTGGATCTAAAGTGTGGACCATTAATTCCTCCAGCGTGGACATAAGGAGGAATGTCTTTAATGTAAGGGTTATGGAGCTGCACAGGCTGCACAGAGAGGTGATGGTATCTCTGTCTCTGGAGTCATTCAGAACCTACCTGGACATGTTTCTGTCTGACTTTCTTTAGATAAACCTTCCTTGGCAGAGAGGTTGGACTCGATTATTTCCAGAGATCTCTTCCAATCTCTACCATTCTGTTTGGTTCTTTGTGTACAAAATTAAAACCATCTGAATTGAGTTGGTTTTGAGTTGGTTTTTTTCTGTTTTATTTTTTTGGTTGTCGTTGTTGTTGGTTGGTTAGTTGGTTGGTTTTGGGGGGTTTTGATTGTTTGTTTTTGTGGTGATTATTACATCATTATTACTACATGTTAAATTGCCTTTGCTCATTCCTGGTGATTTCGCTACTCTTGAGTAGCTGAAAATTTTGAGCAGTTGAATTGGATCCACTTGGAAACAGGCTCCCAGACTTCAGCATAAGATATATCTTTCTGCTCACATATTTCCTGCCTTTATTGGCTGGAAGTTTTTCTTACAATGAGATGGCTTGAAAGGAAGATTGCATTGTTATTTATTGCCGAGATGTGTGGGTGAGATTTTGTTTTATTTTTACTGGGTAATATAATGATGTCTACCTCAAAAGAAATGCTTTTTGAGAACTTAATTTTCACAGACATTTCAGATCAAATCCAGCTGAATCATTGGGCCAGCAGCCACTCCAAGTAACAGAGGCCATTAATTTCAGAACAGTGACATCAATGTTCAGTTTGCCCAGATAGCAAAAGATTCAAGATTATTCACCTAAGTTAGGATGTTGAGTTGCTATATAGATTATTTAATTCATTCAAGATGAATTAACTCTGTGCCACTATAATAGGAGTAAACAGCCGGGTACCAGGGATCTGGTAAACCAAACCTCAGTCTCTATTCATCTGCAGCACATCTTTATATTTTATGCTTGTGGTGACTGATAGTGCCAAAGCTTGTGAGCTTTCAGTATTATTGAAGTGTATGTATTATTACCAAGAGATCCAAAGCAGAGGATCAGGCTTCTCTTTTAATAGGTTGGCTGTTGTAGTGTTCACCAAGTCATTTATTCACTAGTGTCGTTAGGACTAGAGAGCCACAATTTGTATCTCTCAGTCTTCATCTATTCAAGTTCACTTTTCCATGAAATAAGATCTAACAGAAGTTTCGACAGCATTGTTTGTAAAGCCTGTGTTTGGCAAAACTGGGCAGAACTGCAACAACTTGTAACAATCAGGTCTTAACACCCGCATGAAAATATTTTTAAACTCCAGCTGGGTAGGTGAGTGATTTCTCTGGTGATTTCTTCACCAGAACTTCCCCATGGTGTGTGAACAGGCAGGATTAAGAACATGAACTGTTTATGTTTACAAATAAAACAGTTCTTTGTTGTTGTTCCACTGGGTTAAAAGAGAAAGCTAATTAACTCTGTTACCATATCATGTGATAGAAGAGTGTAAAAGACACATTTAAATGTGGTGCTAAAGAATTTCTTATTAGTTTCTGTCAGGGTCCGGAGCACAGGGATTAACAATATCTCTCTCCTGAGGAGCAAGACCTGTTCTTATGGATTTCCGTGTTGTGAAATTAAGGTGCAAACGAGACCATAGATCACCACAGAACTATTTATTAAAGGATAAGGTTGGACAAAACAGAGGGAGAGAGGGAGAGAGGGAGAAGGGGGAGAGAGAGAGAGAGAGAGAGGGATAAAGAGAATGATGGAGAAGAAGAGAGAAGCAGGAGGGAAGGAAAAGAGCTGGGATCATATTACCCTCAGTCGCAGGTGGGGAGAGAGAGGGAGAGAGACTGGTGCGTGGCCCAGGGATGATTTTCTGTGGAGTCCATCAGGGGTTCTTCTGGTGGTGGTGCAGCTCTGGTAGTCCGGTGGAAGTCTGCCCTTGGTGGTCTGGCAGAGGTGCCACTGGTGGTCCAATGAGAGTGCCACTGGTGGTCCAGTGGAGGTGCCACTGGTGGTGCGATGAGAGTACCACTGGTGGTCTGATGGGAGTGCCACACGATGCTGTGGAGGTGCCACTGGTGGTCCGGTGGAGGTGCCACTGGTGGTCCGATGAGAGTGCCACTGGATGCTCCGGTGGGAGTGCCACTGGTGGTCCGGTGGAGGTGCCACTGGTGGTCCGATGAGAGTGCCACTGGATGCTCCGGTGGGAGTGCCACTGGTGGTCCGGTGGAGGTGCCACACTTTGGCAGGCATTCCCTCCTGCCTTTTGTACAGTTTTCCCGCCCGTGTCCGGCTGCAGCTCCCCAGGAAATCTTCCTGTGTATTCTCATGCATACACAGGGGTCTGGCGCCACCGGGGAGAGGGCCTCAGCCTCCTCCCTGGCTGTGCCTGTAGCCTGAATACACATTGATTCTCACACAGGCCTTTTCCCTTCGGGGTAGCTGAGATAGGCCGTAGGCCTCCTGGGCATTCCAGCCAGGCTGAAGTGCAGGAGTTTCGAAGGTGTTGTCTGTTGATTTGCATCCCTGAGCTTTAGGCCAAGCACCATAGTCTGAGTCTGAGTCCCGGAAACCAACAAAGGCAATCTTTATCTTCGGTGATGAACGAGATGCCATCTTTATCTTTGTTGATGAACAAGCAAGAGGCTTTAGACTCTCACAGTTGCACTGAGTAGATCCATGTTCCTTCTGCAGTTAAGATGGATTATATTACTTTCGTTTACTTATTTAGGTATTGACCCAAAGATTTGTTAAAACCAGTGGTGACTCCACCTGATCTTCAAATGAAAACTTAAAAAAAAAAAAGTCTAAAATTTCTTAAAATTTATAAAAATCAAACTTCTAAAAAATTTCTCTTTTTCTTAAAAACCTTGGAAAATATAAAATATATATATATATATTTGGTGACTTTTCCTTCAATTTCCATTAATTGGATGCTTAATAGGAATGCAATAAAGATTTTTCTCTATCTTACTCTACCAAACATACAGACAGAACTTTCTATAAAGCAAGAACTTGTTAGTCCTTCCTCTATAAGCATATAGGACTTCCAAAAATTTAATTCCTTCTCTTAACTGTAGTAGTTTTCTTTATGATTTGAGAGGTATGATATATGGCTAAGCATCAGGAAAGTTTTCCTACTTATCTCCAAGATCTTAGCAGAAATTACATTAACAGGCGACCAACCAAGGAAGTTATGATGCTTGGACCATGTCTTTGAAAAGGATGTTTTGAGTGATGTATGGTTATAATTTTCCAGATTATACTCAGATGTCAGAACTGGCAGTTGCCTCCCCAGACAGCAGGTGTTCAAGCTGACAGACAAGATGGTAATAATAACCCACCAAATATTTGATGAGCAATTCTATATAGCACAATAGCCCTGTTTGACTACATGCAGAGAGTCATTAAGCAGTGAAAATTTTATTAAATCCACAGAGTGGTAATAACAGACACAGGATTCAGTCACTGAGTTTGGGGAAAACCAGCAAGCAATGTGTGTTATTAAAATGGCATGATTTTGTCATGTGTGATTAAAATGACAAAGACTTTCCCAATATGATTTCCATATATTTACAACAGGCCTATTTAATACGAGCACCCCTGGGACAACTATCTTGTCCTAGCTCTTCAGATTGTCTCATGCAGCCAAACTGAAGAAAAAGACAACAATAATATACAGATTGTCTCCCTGAAAATTTCTGTGGCATAGACATGGATAGTGGAGGCAAATTTACAGTTTGGTTTATTTTTAACCAGAGTAAGGTGTTCAAAACCTTTTGTATTACAGCTCACACAGAAATGTGGGACAGCTTAGGAATAATCAACACAGTATGTCAATACAAATTTGACAGGACTGCCACAAAAGAAGTGTTAAAAAAGCAGACTAGGGAAAAAAAGGTAGGGGGAAGGGCCAGCAAAAATGGAAGAGTTTGATTTTAGGACATCTCTGGGTTTGGACTGTGCCATAGATACAGGACTTCATCTAAACTCCTGGATGATCCTTCTGAGAGACCTGTGCTCCTATCCTGACATGTACATAGTCACTTAAAATATACATTATTGAATGTTCTTCCAGGACAACGTTAAGCTAAGAAAGGTTGGTGATCCAAAGAAAATGTGCCTGCTGTCCAAAATGCCTGTTGTTCCCTCTCTTCAAATATTGACATTTGTCTGGGTGCTTCTCGTTGTTTAGGTTGTCCACAGACCAATTTAACTGAGGCCACCTTGCCAAGAAACAGGACTTGTCTCAGTAGGAAATTCTATAATCACTACCACTCTTCAGTGCACATTTTCTGTCTCATTTGATTTTTTTTTTTATTGTAATCAGTCAATGTAACTTACAAATTGATGAAGGTTGCTACTTGAATGTCACCATGCCACACTGTTCTGCCTCCACAGTCATGTTAAGTACATCATTTTTTTTCTACTTTTGTTTTCACTTAATTCTTAGTTATGCATTACTAGATCAATATTGTTCAAAGATTTGTTCACTGATATGTTAGTTAGGGGTTTTAATTCACTGCTATGTTCTTGATGTCAGAAAAAGCCATTCAAAGAAAGATACTTCATGTGAATACAGACCTATAGTCAGAGAGGAAGTCGCTTTTGTTCTAGGAGACTGTTTCCTTCAGTCTAATTTTCATTCTCAGAGTGGTTGAAAGATCTCAGGAGAATTCTTCTTCACTAGCAAGTTGAAGACTTGCTAGTGTTGAAGCGTGCCTTTAATCTGCCCTTATTGTATCATAATTTTTGCTTTGTAGTTATTTTACTAATTACTTTAGAATTCCTGTAGTTATCTTGACATTTCAAGAGACAGCTTAATAGGAGAATAGATATAGCAAGGAAAAATCTGATTGGATTCTAGAAAAAGAAGTTCACAGTGAAGGAGATCAAACACTGGAACAATATGCCCAAAGAAACAGTAAAACCTTTATCCTTGGAAATATTTTATATTTGGTTGGATATGATCCTGAGCAACCTGCTCTAACTTCAAAGACAGATCTGCTTTTAGCAGGGACTTGGACTAGATGACCTGCTGAGGTCTGTTCCAACCTAAATCATTCTCAGATTCTGAGAATGTTCTGCTAGCTTGTCTATAGATTGTGCTTGCGTACAAAGGCTTATAAAATCTGTTGGGTTTTGGGATTTTTTTAAGTTTAGCAATTAAATCATAATAGTAAAATTCTCCCTCTGAATATCGCTTAAAGAGACACAAAATATTTCACCATGTTAGCATAGACTGAATTCACCATCATTTGTAGCAGGGAGGTTGCTACTGTCCCTCCTTTGCTAACAAGCCTAACGTCTTTTTCTGTTTGATGAAAATAAAGTATTGGCCTCCACCTTCCACTGGTTCTTCTAGCACTTTCCCAATTAAAGTAGTATAGAACATGTTAATGAATGGTTTATTCTACCTCTTAGCATTGGAAGAATCTTTCCTGCTCCTTTCTTGATAGAGGTTTTCCTTGCCTCATTTTAAACCTTCCAAATGATTCTGCTTCTGTATTTTCCACTACTGTATTATTAAACTCCAGAGATACCTCAATCTTGTGGAGTTCTCTCTAATCTCAATCTAAGTTTTCTGCTCTTTTCCTGTAATCTTATTTCTATCTCACATATTAATATGTCTGTCTCACTCATGTTTAAATATTTCTCATTCTTTTAGCAGCTTATATGTTACCACTTTATTTTATTCTGGATATTGCTCTTCCTAGCTATTCTTTTGCTTCTCTAAAGTCTTGCCATCTTTTTGATCACTGGGCATGTGGAACTAAGCAGGGCCTTCAAAGCACATGTGTAGCAGAGCCAAGAAAGATTTAGGTTATTTTTCTCTTGCTCGGTGATGAGTTACCTCTGCAAAAACAGGACAGGAGTGCATTTGACTTTCCTTCCATGAATTTATATTACTGTGCAGCTGTAGAAATTTATTATGCACTGTCCCCATCACAGCTCCTTCAGCATTGCTGCCTCCCTATGGAATAGTCCCACCATGTTAAGTGTGCTCTGGGATGTCAGAGATGATCCTTAAAGACAGGTTATTAAAATTACTTATTGGAAAAACAAACCAAGGGTAAATGTAGTGAAATGCTTTAAATGCACTGGAACCAGCCAAGCCATGGGTTCTGGCTCCAGCATATTTATTTCAGCATATTTAAAATGTTATTAGATGCTACCTACATGCCATGCAACTGTATGAAAGCACAGACTAGGCAGCTCTTACTTTGCGTGTTATAAAAGGTCATCTAATGGACGTGGGACCAAATTCAAGAATGTGAAGCAAACAAGTAGAGAATGGGAGAAAATAATCAAACTCAACATGTGAAGGAGGAAGGGGGAGCAAGCCAAGGAAATGGTAATTCCCCAATGCAAACACCCTCTATAGCTCTCTGTCTCAAAGTTCACGTGACAAACTGACAACTATCCAAATCTCATTCTCTTTCCTCTTGCCAGTCTGCACTGTTTGTCTTCAACCCTGAGAAAGCTTACTGACTCTGTCTGTCTGTGTGCACATGTACCAAAGGACCACTTCTACCTGCTTATATTTTGAGTATGTTCTTCATTCAAAACTACCAAAAATATGTTTCTGTTTAGCTAGAGAAAGAACATGTTGTATTTCACATTGAACCTCCCTTGAGGGAAAAGCAAACAAACATGTTTAAATTGCAAGAAGAAAAAGTTCACCAATTCAAAATAGTCTGATGGGGCTCTAAACTCAAAACAGAAGCATGGGAGGTTTGCCTACCAGTACAAAGATGTGATTCTGAATCACCAGAGAGTGAGGCCAGCATACCAGTAAAGCTCTCCTTCAACTACGTGAGGAAAAATCATGAGCTGTGTGTTAACTGACAATTCATCAGTCTCTGACAATAATCCACCCATAAGGAAAAGAGCTGTGAATCTACATTTATACATCAGCTGTGATGAGGGATACAGACAGTCTTAAAAACAGAGAAATACCCAGCCCACACCCTGGGGGATGTTACCACACAGTCTGAACTGCAAAGCACTGAACCCAGTGTCCGTCATTTAGACCCTCATCTATATTTGCTTCTGTTTATCGTGAAACTTGACTGTAGAATCTGTTAGAGAAATGAACCTTTATTAAGCATCTAAATAATAACTGTGCTGCAGTAAGAAGCCATGCACATCTGTCAAAAGCTTGGGAAAAGCTGTACTCAATTCAAAACAGTACTTTTATTTTCAAGTTTTTAACAGAGACTTTTTAACAGAAAAGATTTTAACAGCTTCTAAATATGATATCTTTCTGCTAGTGTTTCTGGAAGTGAACTTTTCTGACTGTTTTTCTTTGGCAACTGCTATTCCAGTAAAGAATGATCTTAATATATTATTTTATATAGAGTTGGTTAGTTTTTCATCTCACATTTAATAGAAAAGCAATGCTTATGAATTGGTCAGTGTTTCCAATGTATTCCAGTTTGTATATCCAAAGTTAAAGCAATAACATTTCTTTTTCTTCATTTGGGCACATTTTAGGAACAACACAGATTTTTACAGAGCCTGTGGGCTCTGTTCTGCCATTTTTTTTCCAGCAAGGTTTGCACAGGCTTCTCTGCTTGTCCTTTGTGCTGAGTGATAGCAAAATGGCTTTCGCTCAGTGAGAAAAAGGGTTATGGCCTTTTTGCTGTGTCTTGCATCTGCTCACACAATAGAAATCCACAAGGTTTACTGGAGCTCTAAACCAGGCTACTGAAGGCTCCAACAGAAAATAAGAGATTTCAAAGTGAGATACTTAGAAAAACTTCTACTGAAGCTGCATCTCTTAATTTGGGAGAGAGGACACTATTAGATGTGCTAAATGGACCAAATTCTCAGGAGACAATGCTGATTCTGAAAAGGGTCACACTTGAAAGGATATTGAAATAGGAAATTCCATTCAAACTTTTTGTTTGAACAGCTACTGTTTTTTTTCTCCCTCTTTTGTTTCTACCTGTTCAGTATTACCAAATTGTTCTAACAATTCTTTTCTTCAGATGTGCAGTTCCCACACATAATGTCTGAACATGAAGTGAAAAGGTGCTGATGCCTTAACAGGATCTTAAAAAGCTGTCTCCTCCTTTATATCTATTATCTCTGTGATGCAGCAGTAGACATCCTTGTTATTGACATAGATGTTAATTAGAATTTTATTAAGAAGTTACTTTCTTCAAAACTTCTTTTTGCAAAAAAAGGTAGTTATCTCGAGATAAAAATCTTACTAAAGCAGGATTTTCCCATAGGATATCTGTTTTATTAATCTTTGTCCTTTCACCAAAGGAAGGTGAAATACCAGCAGTTCACTGTCAGGAAGGAACAAGGATTGTGTGTTCCCTATGAGCTGCCATGATGGGAGTGGTGAAGGTGCCCCAGAGCAGCTGGGCATGGCCTCTTCTAGCCTTTGTCCATCACACCATACCTAGCCAGAGAGCAGGCCAAGTTAGGGGGCCCCAGGACTCCAGGTGCCTTTGTGGTGATATGGCAGGTCGAAGGCCAACCTGGAAATGGAAGCAAGTGAGTCAGAGTTAGGACCAGGTCTGGTGAAATTAACCAAGGCAAGACACAGCCCAGTGATCACCAGACACATCCATTGTGATGGGCAGGCATGAGGTCAAGCCTGTGGGTCAGGATTAGTGGGCAGGCACAGGCTGCGATGTAGTGGGGGTCGTAGCTCAGTCTGGGGCCAAGCAAAGCCCCAGCTTGGAACAGATTCCACAGGAAGGAAGGTCAACCCTGGCCAAGGCCTCCTCTTGATCACCGAAGGAAGGGGCCAGCCTTTGGCTGTGTTACTTCAAAGTCAACCCTGGGATCCAGCACTCAAACATACAGGTCAAAGCATTCCCTTATGGCATGTACTTTTTTTTTTCCCCCCAAATCACAAAGATGTCTGTTTCTAGTGGAGACTTTATTTTTATCCATAGAAAATTTAAGGCTAGGTAGCCACCTTGATGTTTTTTCAAGGGGTAACAAAATTCAAACAGATTTCCAACTGCCTGCAGTGCTGCTCCAGATGTAACATGCAGAGACTGTGTTGTCTTAAGGCTGGGTAATACTGCTTATTCCATACATCTTTGTAAACAAAAGGAACCTGAAGGGTTAGAGGGAGAGGAGCTGAGTGAAGTGGTCAGGCTAAAACTATAGAGCTTGTTCAAAACTAACCATTAGAAAGATAGTAATATTCAACTTTGTTACAATTTAACAACCTTGGCATAGATTGTTGGAATCAGCAGGCCCTTTCCTCCTCTCAGTCTCTGCAACTGATTTCCCAGTTAGAGCTTTTCTTGGCTAAAACCAGAAAGGTCAGTACTAGGGATCTGATTTTCTACCATCTTTTGTAAAGAACACAAACTGTCATTCAGATGGAATTTTGAAGCTGAGAAGCCCCACCTTGTTCTTCATAATTTGTTCAGAGCAAAAGAAAGTATAAGCATAAATCCAAGGACTTGACACACAGGAAAGGATCTCAATAATTCATGAGATTACAACGTAGTGCTTTTTGCAGCACCTGGCTTCCTGTGTTGAACACCTTACTATTGCCTCAAGTACTTAAACAGAGATCAGGCCTTCAACCAAAACAGAAACCTATCTGTGTTATACAAGTCAGCTTCTGTTCTGTCCTTAGAAATGATCTTGCTCTTTCTCAAATTATGTTTTCTCACTTCTCCTTCTTGAAACTTTTCCATTGCAAATTCAATCAGTTTAAAATGGCCATTTCTACCCAAGAACAATCTGTTATGCACAGTCTGGCTGTAGCATGGGAAGAAAAGTCTCTCTTTCTGGAACAGCAAGGATAAGTTTCTTTCCTCACACAATCCCATATATTTTTCAGACAATTACTTTGGGGAAATTAGAAAGAAAACTATTTATTCGGGCTTTTGCATTGTGTTATATCAATATAGCAGAGGCCATCAAAATCTTAACTCCTGAGGTTTGCCAAATATATCCTTATGGAAAACAGTGAAAGAACTAATTATGTTGTGTCATTCTGGAAATAAAGAGGCTTTATGTTGCAATAATATGGCATCCCTATAGAGCTGGGAATAATATTATTTGCTGTAATAAAATCTGTGAGCTAAACTTCTACTACTGGAGTCAAAAGGAGACGAGTTTTAGATGGTGAGGTTATTTTAGAGTAATCGGTGAGCACTGAGCTGAGAAGTGAAAATGTCTGTAATGTAGCTTAACAACTCAAGGCAGCTATGGGAGACAAAATATTCTCTAGTATTGATAACAGGCTTTGTTATTTATACCTTCTGGTGCTCCGTACACCATGCTGCTGCTTAGCACCGCAGTGAAGCTAAATAGGAACACCATGTGAAGACGTGACCCCGTCTTCCACTCCCTAGCCTCAGCTTCTGCAGGTCTTTGCCACACAGCATGTCTCCTGCACATGGGATGCAGAATCCAGACAGACTCAGAATCAGAGTCTTGAATCAGTCTTTCTATGGTTCATTCATCTATTTTAGAGGATGTTATTTTCCCTCCTGCAGAGTTCCTTCCAAGCTGCCTGACCATTTGTTATTATGTTATTATGCCAATATTCTGGCTGTGTCTCAATGATTGCAGTGAGCATACAGTGCCCAGTATTGTGAAGGACCTAAGTGCTTTTGACAGAGGCAATAACAGAAAGTGGGACCCAGACTTCCCACATCATCCCCACCTTATCAGGGCAGTTGTGTTTGCACGATCCAGCAGGCCCATCTGCCTCTGTTGTCAGAGGAATTAATCTGAAAACATAGCGTGGAAAAGAAGAGGTAAGGAGAATCCTGGGCTGCTTCTCACCAGCGTCATTCCCTCTAGAGGAAATCATAAAAACATGAGTTTTGCAGACATTAGCCTCTTAGTTTAAATGTCCTCTGTGTTATGCTTGATTAGAGCTATTGTAGGATACCTGTGCTTAGGTTTCACAGTTTTTATCCAGTGGAGTAATTCTCTAAGTATCAAGTTAGAAACATTTGTTATTTTTCTTGGAAGATTAATTATACTTTTTTCATAATAGAACTAAAATGTTTTCTAACTGCAACATAACAAGAAATCAAATTGGTTTGTACAGTCCTGATATATTTTTCTTACTGAAGTTACTTTCCAATGTGAAGAATGGGGTGGGGAGCTGGTCAGTGTTTGACAAACAAGTTCTGCCAAGCAAATTTCTTCTGCTTGAACACAGCAGCCTTTTAATCTGAAGCACAGCATTTTCCACTGTGTATTATCCCAAAGCTTAGCTGCCTCATATGCAAGGATTATTGAATAAGGTGTCCCACAGCACTCAGATCTGTATAGCTGCTAAACAAAAGTCATTGAGTGAATTTGAGTTTCTCAGCATAAGGATAGCTCAAAGCTTAGATTTGCAGCCGAGTTAGTTATTTTCCAAAACGACCGTTCAGCCACAGAATGCAGTCCATGAACTTTTGTTAATACACATAACCCATTTGAAAATGATAACCTACTATTTCTACTTAAAACTAAAAAAGAAGATATGGATATCTATAGGTCTCTCTTTTTTTTTTTTTTAAGCAGTGTTTCCCTCAAAAATAGTTCAAGGAAACATTTTTCTGTTGTTCCATGTTATTCGCACAAAGTGGTGTGTTATGATTGGTTTCGTTAACCACGATCAGAAGGATGAGTCAGGGAGATGGGGAATTTCTGTGATAGCTTTCCTGTGGGCTGTTTGCTCAGATGTAGGAAAGGCAGAGCTGGTGTTTCAAAACCACAATTCCCTAACTATTTCAGAAAGAACAAAAACCCCAATAGTTACATCAGGTCCCTCTGCTCACATTGCTTGTTCTCCTGTAGAAGCACCTGTATTTAAAATCCGTTTTGTGTCTTATCCCCGTGGTGAAGCCAGAATTTTTCTTGGCAAGACTTTTCAAGCCTTAGATGACTAGGTTTAAGCATCTAAGTATGTGTCCTGATTTTTGAAGTACTGAACACACGCACACAGACATACACACACGTTTTATTGAAGTCAGCTGGAGAAGCTGGGTCATAAGCATTTCTGAAAATCAGGCCACTTATTCAACTGTCTAAATATGGATTTATGAGCCTGACTTCAGACACACCCAAGTCTGGTCATAGCTTTATAGATATTAGTATATTGCCCCAGCATTGTGTGTCCTACACATGTTTGTAAGTCCCATTCCAGAGCTACACTTCCGAAAATTCATCTGGATGAAGAGCAAATTGTTTGGAAGAATTATTTCCACAAATTAAACCCAAGGATTATTATTATTTTAGTTTCAGGAGAAAAAGGATATTACACTTCCACTGCAGTAACTGGAACTTTAATATTGTAGCCCTGCTGTTAGCTTGTGAGAATTAGAACATTTGACTAATTTATTGCCCAATTTTCAGTTTTGTTTCTTTTAAATATTACAGTGGTTACCGGAATCAGTGGGGCAGCTTGTCACTATTGCTTATAAAGAGCAAAGGGATCTCCAGACAGTCCTTGCTGTGCCAGTGTAGCATTGCAGTTGCACACTGCTTTCTATTACAAGCTTGGGACAAAAATGCAAATTTACCCTAGAGGCAATAAAATTGAGCACTGAAACATATTTTACCTGTGAAAGCTGATATCAACACAGTGCAGTTCTGTTGATTTACATGTGAGCGCATGTTTGTCTACCATGAGAGTTCTCACAAACTTTGGGAGGGCAGAGTTTTCACAGTACTACAGAAGATTGCTTTCAGGCCTTCTTTTGTGGCATAAAATTCGTGTCAGGAAAGTGTAGAAAGCTATTTCAATGACTGTACGTCTCTTGCACAGTTCAGGTGTATTCAATGAACTTTTGATGTCCTAGTTGACAGAACAAAATTGGCAGAAGAAAGAAGAAAGAATTCTTGGAGTCCTGATTTATTTGGTTTTTAGCTTTGAGGTTTTTTTCCTTCATCTACCTTCACTCCAGCTGCTAGTTTTGTTCACCAAGCACTGGTATGAAGCACTTCCTCTACTCATAACTTGTCTCCCCAGCCTGCTTTGTGCAGTACAAATTGAATTTCTTCTTCTCCCCCAGTGGAAGGACCTGTGTGTTCTCAAGACGTAGCACAGTTCTTGGTCAAAGGTGGTCCAGAAAACATACATGCACAAATAGATTTGTCTGGTTTTATTTAGATGTGGCACTTTGAGACATGGTCATGGAAGCTGAGTAGAAGGTTGGATTTGACTATCTTAGAGGTCTTTTCTGACCTTACTCATTCTATGATTCCATGATATTTTACTGCTTAGTTTACAGTCTCAGGTACACTTAGACCATCTTTTTCCTACACTTTAGTTTCTTTGTAGTAGAGTATCATCAGCAAGGTTGGAGTAAGCCAAAACAACTCAGTGGTAGATAGGAGCACTCATCCATGTAAAATCCAATATTATTTCAATTCCAAACATTATCTTTCAGAAAGCATTTTTTAAAACAACTGCCTCTGATTTGGAAATGATATAAAAACTATTTTAATAAAATCTGATAGCAAGGTCAGTTGACAGACACAAAATCATCCTGGACAAGCATAACAATCTCTTTCTACTTTCATATTACAAAGGTTATAAATGTAGGATGGATTCAACCTGTTATTGGGGATGGCATTAGTGTAGATTTATACTAGTTGATGGAACAGAATCGAGCATTTCATGTTTCACCAAACAAAGCACAAATTCAGGCACTGTGACTAACTCAGATGAAGTTTGTTTCTTCTCTGCTTTGCCCCAGGGAAGCTGTTCAATGCAAAGGGCACTACAGGGTTCAAGTGAGATACACTAGAATGTTTTATCAGCTCTGAAACGGTTCTTCATCCCCTCCACAAGACAGTTTTGCTTCTTCTGCCTTTTCAGCATGTCATTTACAAAGTGTAGTCTAAAATTAAATGAGTGCTGAAAAAAATAAGAGCTAAAATGCAAACCAAAGAAAGATTTCCAATGGTTAAGTGTGCACAGTGGAACTTTTAAGTGAATATCAACAGTGTTTAATGGGCAAGCTCCTTGAAATGGCCTAATCTATAAAAGAGTTCAGGTGCTGTCCATTTTGTTTCTAAAAACACACAGAAGTGTGCATTTAGTATAGAACTTTTATTGGTACTCATTTTGTTACACTGCAGGATGAGTTTCCCTGCTATTATTTCTATTGTCTAGCTTTACCTTTCCCATTCTCTTCTGCAGTACATTGCTTCCTAGCTGCAATTTAACAACTCCATTAAAAAAAATGAGTGACAGGCCAAGTGGAGACAGATTAGTAGCTGCTTTATTCTCTGGAAAGCAGGATAAAATAAATTTAGCTCTGAGAATAATAGAAATAGACAAATAAGAGAGGAACAGTTCCAAATGAAGAATGAAATGTGCATGCCAAGACCATAAAGGAAAACTGGGAAAATTTTGTCTGCAGCTAACCACCAACAAAAGCTTCAGACAACAGCAGTGAGAGATTCCCAGTTCACTTGAACAGGAAGAGTGCCAGGGACCAACTTTCTGGACAAAATACCACAAGAGCGTAAAAAGCTGTTTGTCACAAGTATAGCAGTTGTTTCTCCCTCACAGATCTCAATAATTTTGAAAACAAAAGGTGAGAGCAAGATGTAATACCAAATAGAGGCACTGGGGCACAGGCAGGTACAAGGTTTTTGGCTGGCTGACTCATAATGACTTTTTGCTTCCAGATGTAAAAATGCCTTATCTTTTAGCTTCCTACCATGATTCATTTCCTTCAATTCACTCTTCATTCAGTTTCATCACCCTGCTACTTCCTTACAGTTGTTCCGTCTTATCTACAAGAATATTGAGATTGTACTTGTGTCATCTGCTTAGCTTCTTACCTGTAGAACCACAGAATCACAGAATTGTTTTGGTTAGAAAAGACCTCTAAGATCATCAAGTCCAACTGTTGAGTTAACACCACCATGGTTATTACACCATGCCCTGAAGTGCTATGTCCACATGTTTCTTGAGCATCTTCAGGGATAACGACTCAACCACCTCACTGGTCAACCTATTCCAACACCTGACCAGCCTTTCAGTAGAGAATATTGTCCTCCCCTGGTGCAAGTAGAGGCCACTTTTTCTCATTTTATCACATGATAGGAGAGAGAAGTGGCCAACTCCCATCTCATTTCAACTGCCTTTCAGGGAGCTGTAGAGAGCAATGAGATCTCCCTTCAGCCTCCTCCTCTCCAAGCTAAACAATTCCAGTTCCCTTAGCTGGTCCTCATAAGACCTGTTCTACAAGCCCTTCACCAGCTTCATTGTCCTTCTCTGTACATGTTCCAGCAACTCAGTATCTTCCTTGTAGTGAGGGCCCCAAATCTGAAAACTCAGAAAGCCAGAGGTCTTCAAGAAAGGTGGCCCTAACAGGAAGTACATTCCACAGTGAAGATCTGAAGAGAAAGAAATGAACTTGACAGAGTGATGCTGATGACACTCTGCAAAGAGTAGAGGAAACCAAGGGTAATACAATCAGACAGAAGCATGGGTATGTGCAGATTATAAAGGTCAAATTACTTTGATTTTTTTTCACTCTTGAAAACAATTAACATATCGGTGTTATGTTACCTCTGGTACTTTCCATCACATAAACAGGCTGTCTCACAGTCTGGGAATGATCTGGGAATCATCTGAAAAGTAGATCATTTGAAATAATTGTGCCAGCCCTGGACAGTGAAGCAATAAGAAAATTTAGATTTGTGAGGAAGGGAGAGTTTTGAGCTAATCACACTATAAAAAGGTATTAAACAATGACCAAAATATGCATAGGGATTGGTGATTGTCAGAAGATGAGATGTAAGAAAGGCCATTTGAGGTGAGAAACAAATCAACATGTTTCTAAGATCTGGGAGAATACAATGAGCGAAGTATGTTCCTGTCTTAACCACAGCAGGATTTTCAGTCCCTGGCTACCTTCATCAACAAGGATCCCACTAAAATGAAAGAAAGTTTCGTGTCAGATGTTTTTGGCAACAGGACAGAGGTTATTCAGTCATGGAGACCTGAGGGTCATATGCAGTGCAAAGCCATTTATGACATCAGCAGGACAGGATATTGTTGTGGTTTTCTTAGTGATTGTTCTTAAAAAGAATACTAAAATAAAATCACAAAGTTGTGTGTAATTTTTATTTAGAGAGGATATATACATGTACACTAGCAGGACTGTGTGAAGAGATCTTGGCCTGACATGGTATAATTCAGGATTTGAGGGACAAGGTTAGTTACGTGTTTCTAGGGTCACTATTAGGAGAAGTAGAATTGGTACTAGATGCCTTCCTTATGGGCACACTAGGACTGGTAGAAACACAGAGCTAAAAGAGCTCCTTCTCCAAAAAGCATTAAAGATTTCTTTTCTGTCCAGTCATAATATAGGCTTTTTTTAAAATGCTTTTGAAGTTGGACTTGCTAAAGCCTGTATCTCACAGGCTTAGCATGTCGAGTTCTCTAAAAAGACCTGGGAGAGAGTGTTAATGTAAATTTGCTGTACTTTGCTCCACTCTCATACAGTGATGTGGTAGAAAGACACTTCTCACCCTCATTAAAAGCTACACAAGTACAAAGTACAGTATGTCCTAACTTCTCTCCTCATCTAACCTCCCCTGAATCCTCACCAGCACACTTCAGCATTGTAACATTTTTCTGCATTATATCCTAACAAATGCATTTACCAAAGTCTGGTCTTCATCAGTATAGTATTGATTCAAATCCCCAATGCAAATATGGGTGAACTAACTTTTCTTAAACAGATTAAAAAATTAGAAACTTTTGCAGTAAGCTATATTTAATAAAATACTTAAATAAGCCTGGATTGTTTTACTGAACCACCTCATGTAGATCATGATAAAACTTCCTGGCTACCAACAGGATGGAGACTCTCTTTTTACAGGGAGTAGCATGGAAAAGACCAGAGGTAATGGCTATAAGTTACTCCTGGTGAAATTCTGATGGGACTCTCAAAGAAAATTTTTCATCATGAGAACAGTTAGACATTGGAACCATTTCCCGAGGGAAGCAGTGGATTCACCTGCATTGGTCAGTTTTAAAATGCAGCTTGACAGAGTGCTGGGCCATCTCATTTAAACTACACTATCACCTAGAAAGGTTGGACCAGATGATCCTTGAGGTCCCTTCCAGCCTGGCATTCTGTGATTCTCATAAGAACGTGGCTTTCCACGGAATAGCTATTTACCTCAACTGCTCTTATCAGAGGCTTTAACTCATACAATGCTTGGTCCTTTTCAGAAGTCATTAAGGAACATATGAATACAAAAATCCCTTAGTTTCTGTAACAGTAACAAGCAGAAAAACTTGCAAAATGCAGAGGACACCAGTTTGTCTCTGTCTTTACCAAATTCAGACAGGGTATTCCAGTGTTCCCGTTTTTTTTTCAGCATGAGCTGATGTCATCATGCGAGATGGTAGCATGTAAAGCATTTTCTTAATACCAGAGTGCATCCTAGCAAGGTGGAGTTGAAGTGAGATGTACTTACATCCCTTTTAACAATGGAGCTTCATCTGCACTTGGGAATAATTTAGTAAGGGGATTTTCTTGATCTGTCTCAATGGAATGGAGTGCATCACTGATCAAATTGTTTTTTAGGGGGGAAAGTGATGGCAATCTTCAGCACAGTCATTGCAACAGACTACACACAGAAGTCAAATATGTGGTAAAGGCATGTTGTTGTGTGTACCAACCCAAAATACGTCTCCTTGCCAAGCCAAATGAGACTTCACTCCTTCTATGTGTGCTTTGTCAACAAAAGGATATTATTGATGTCATGTGAAAATATATGAAGTTATCGCCTGCAAAATGACAAAGTTAATGCCTGTTTGAGAGGATAGCAGAAAATGGAAATGTTTCAGTTGTGGATGCATATAGAGCTGTTGGCAAACTTGTAAAACAAGTAGTGTTTTATCAGCTGTAGATACAAGATTCTGTTCCTGATATTGGACTTAGTGAATTCTGGTCATTTACTTAAAGACTTGACAGGCTGGATGGGTGGGCAGAGGCCAATGGGATGAGATTTAACAAGGCCTAGTGCAAGGTTCAACACTTTGGCCACAACAACCCCAAGCAGCGCTAGAGGCTGGGGACAGAGTGGCTGGAGAGCAGCAATGAAGAAAGGGACCTGGAGGTACTGGTAGATAGTAGCTGAACATGAGCCAGCAGTGTGCCCAGGTGGCCACAAGAGCCAATGGCATCCTGGCCTGGATCAGGAACAGTGTGGCCAGTAGGAAAAGGGAGATTATTCTTCCCTGTACTCAGCACTGGTGAGGCCACACCTTGAGTCCTGTGTCCAGTTCTGGGCTCCTCAATTCAAGAGAGATGTTGAGATACTGGAATGAGTCCAGAGAAGGGTGACGAAGCCACAGCCCTGTGAGGAGAGGCTGAGGGAGCTTGGGGTGTGCAGCCTGGAGAAGAGGAGGCTCAGGGGTGACCTCATTGCTGTCTACAACTACCTGAAGGGAGGCTGTAGCCAGGTAAGGGTTGGTGTCTTCTGCTAGGCAACCAGCAACAGAACAAGGGGACACAGTCTTAAGTTGTGCCGGGGGAAGTATAGGCTGGATGTTAGGAGGAAGTTCTTCCCAGAGAGAGTGATTGGCATTGGAATGGGCTCCCCAGGGAGGTGGTGGAGTCACTGTCCCTAGAGGTGTTCAAGAAAAGCCTGGATGAGGCACTTAGTGCCATGGTCTGGTTGATTGGCCAGGGCTGGGTGATAGGTTGGTGTGGATGATCCTGGAGGTCTCTTCCAGCATGGTTGATTCTATGATTCTATGACTTTTAATGTGTGGTTTTGAGTCAGCACAGAATTTCTGTCCCACTCCTGCTCTTTATTCAACCTCTCCTACAGTACAACCTTATGAGACCCCTACTAGTGCATTTTCCTGCACTTCCTCTTGCAGGGAGTTTTTATGTTCATAGAGTATCAGACAAAGGGCTCTGAAATCATTCACCTTGTATTTAGCTTTGCTTTAGAAGAGCATAAATATGTAAGCATGAACAGAATTTGTCCTTCTTTACAGATGATCAGATCTAGTAGGTAACTGCATTTGAGTTACATCACACTCCAGTAAAGCCAGGGGAGTTGCATCAATGTAGCTGAGAAATGAATGTTCATTTATCATTCCAGCACGGGCTGTCTCCAATCATTGTTTTTATCTGCTGCTGCCTCTGAGCCACTGGCTCTTTCTGCCTGAGAATGTTTGAATCCTTTGTTTTCTTTGCTACCCAAACTGTATCCAATGGGCAACACATTTCCCCTCAGATATTTAATATTGATTAGGTAACTGAATTTAAATTTTAGAACTATGAAAGTTTGGAAACATCTGCAGACATTGAATAAAGTCTGTTTTCTCCTCCACAGTCTGCGAACAGCTGGAATCCTCAGCCTGAAAAGACTTCTTTGTTTCCCAGGTTTCCATTACACATTTTTGTACCACACATGCAAACTATCCAGTGAAGGAGGGACAATTCTTAGTTTTGTGAAAGATGTTTGCCATTTTCCATTCTGTTCTCCTCAGACTTCTCCTTGTCCAATAAATGTTAAGTTGTTTAAAACATTCCTATTTTTCCCTCTGCAGCTATATTTTTAGTACAAATACTGGGCCAAATTTTGGGTTTGCACCAAATTTAATTTGGTCACAGACAATTAACTTCAGCAGGGTTTCTCTAGATTTGTATTGAGACATGACACAAAGTCATTTGTTAATTTCTACCACAGAAGCTGTGCAATAAATAAGACACATATCAACCACAGTACCCACTAATAATTTTAACAGTAGCTTTGATGAAGGGCTGTATGTTCCATTTTCCCTTTATATTTGTAAACATAAAGTATGTGAGGTGAAGATTTAGAGACCTTACTCTGCAGTCTTTTGTTGAGCATAATTCTCATCTTATATTTAACCTGACTGATGTCCCTCTAATCTTCCATGATTAGACATGTCAAAAACTGGGCTTAATAGCATTTCTGGACATGCTGCTGCTTTATGAAATTCTTCTCTAATTCAAATGTTACATACAGGACATTTGCTTTTGAGCATTTGTCAGTAGTCTGACTCTAAATCCTTAAAATAGTAACAGTGAGTGGCCACGGTAACAGATTCTTTCTTAGGTGTAGTACTTGGTTAAGGAAACATTGAGTAGAGATAGAAATGTCTATGAACCTGAGTGATCCCCACTTCCTCAAGTTATATGACATTTTTCATAGTGTCATAGTATCATAGTATCATAGTATCATAGTATCATAGTATCATAGTATCATCAGGGTTGGAAGAGACCTCAGAGATCATCAAGTCCAACCCTTCACCACAGAGCTCAAGGCTAGACCANCTTCTAAACTGGGGGGCCCAGAACTGAACACAGTACTCGAGGTGTGGTCTAACCAGTGCAGAGTACAGGAGCAGAATGACCTCCCTGCTCCTTCTGGCCACACCATTCCTGATGCAGGCCAGGATGCCATTGGCTTTCTTGGCCACCTGGGCACACTGCTGGCTCATGTTCAGGCGGATATCAATCAGCACCCCCAGATCCCTCTCTGGCTGCTCTCCAGCCACTCCACATTTTTATCTAACCTGGCACTAAAACAAATAAAAAAAGATTGAGTTATAATATATAGATAGCCTTGAAATTCTACACTCACATTAAAAGACAGGGACTGTAGAAGATTGCTAGTCTACCCTGTACTAAGGTCAGGATGGATTACACTGTCCTGTGTATCATATACTACCTGTGTATCATATACTGTCCTGTGTATCATATACTACCCTGTATGATACTATGATTTTAGCTATCCCTGATGGGACAAAATCCAGCTTGATGGTAAAAATGTTCCATGAAAACTCTGTCGTTTTCCCATGCTCTGTATTTCAGGCTGAAATAGGTTGATGCTTTGAAAAGTTTTCCTGTATCTTCTCTGAATCTCCATCTTTTTCTGCAACAGTGCCCTGCAAAGAACAACATATACCTCTCCTCTTTCCGCAACTTCTTGCATTTTGGAGATCAAACAATCACAGAATGCATTGGGTTGGAAGGGACTATTGGAGATCATCTTGTCCAACCCACCCACAGTAAGCAAGGAGATCTTTACCAGGATCAGGTTGCTCAGAGCCCCATCAAATCTGACCTTGAATTGTCCCCAAGGCTGGGATCTCTACCACCTCTCTGGGAAACCTGTTCCAGTATTTCATCGCTCTCCTTGTGAAGAACTTCCTTCTAATAGCCAACCTAAATCTACCCTGGTCTAGTTTAAAAGCATTGCCCTTTGTCCTATTACTACATGCTTTTGTAAACAATCCCTTCATAGCTGTCTTGTTGGTCCCCTTAAGGTATTGAAATGCTCTCAGGTCTCTCTGGGGCCTTTCCTTCTCCAGGTTGAACAACCCCAGCTCTCTCAGCCTGTCTTTGTAGGATTGGTGCTCCAGCCCTCTGATCATCCTCACGGCCCTCTTGTGCCTTCAAAATATGTTGTGATAATCAAGGTGTTTTGACAGACATTCAGAGCAGCCTGGATTCAAAGAACCGCCTTTTAGTGACTGTGTCTGATGATACTTGAGAAGATCTGGAATGAATAAAAGTGGAGCATTTATAAGTGACACATTTTTAGTCAGTCTTCTGCACAACCTGGAGAAGGTACCAACTCCAGATTGGCTAGAAGGAGGCTTTTTTAAGGATAGACAAATCAGGATCACATGGACAGCAATGTGCAAAACTGAGATTGAAAGCTGCCTAAAATCGTGCATCTGATGAACTAAGAGGGTGAGCAAAAGCAGTCCTGCAAGCAGGGACACTGACTAGCTAAGGTATAGCAATTTTTTTTAATAATACCACCACAAGAAAAATGAGAATAGCATACACTAATGACCAGCTGCTTTAAAGGACAAGTTTTCTAGATCTCTGCACTGGGTTAAGAAGTGGCTGGATGGCCAGCCCCAAGAGAGTGCTGGTGAATGATGCCACATGCAGTTGGCGGCCAGTCACTAGTGGTGTACCCCAGTGATCAGCACTGGGCCCAGACCTGTTTAATATCTTTAACAATTATTTGGATGAGGGAATTGAGTCCACCATTAGGAAGTTTTCAGATGAAACCAAGTTGGGAGTAAGTTCTGTTCTTCACAGAAAGAGTGGTTTGCCACTGGAATGGGCTGCCCAGGGAGGCGGTGGAGTCACTGTCCTTGGAAGTGTTTAAAAAAAGACTGAATGTGGCACTTAGTGCCATGGTTTAGTTGATTAGATTTTCACTGAGAGCCCAGGTTAAGGACAGGATTCTGAGGGTTTTTTCTTAATCAGTGTGGAACTAATTTTTTGCAGAAACACTATTCTCATTAAACTCTCAGCTTTCACTTTGACTACTAATTCCTTAATGGAATTGCCTGGTCATAGAATAAGTTCAAACACAGATTATGAAAGCAAAGCTGCTTCATTATTAAGTGGATATGTTGTATTAACATTACATTTGTCCTGCCCTTTCAGGAATACCTCATTTCAAAACAACCTTTTTAAGAAGGACTGCTATGTTAACTAGTTAGATTAATTTAACTTCCTAAACTTTCCTCCTTTCTAGGTATTCTGTCCCCTTCATCTCTTTAAATTGACAGTATTTTTCCTGCTTCTAAACAGAAGTGTGACATCTCTGAATTTTATTTTATTACAGTTAAGACAAGAAGAGCACAGGAGCTCAAATAAATTATAACTCTGAATAATACTAGTTAAAAAAGAATGCCAAAACTTTTTGGCAATCACACTTGTGAGCTAGAGCCAGAGAACCAGAAACTAATGTCTAGTAAAAGATGTCAGATTCAATTCTTGCTGCCAATGTCTGGCGAGAAAAATCTGCTCAGTGGATGGTTTACCTCATATGACCCAGCTGGCATTCAGAGCAAAGATGCCTAATCATCAGAAAGATAGTCCAGGTAAATTATAAGGAAAGCATGTAGAACTTCCCATACCTCTTGTTTCTTGCATGCTAATGTTCCCTGCATTTTAACACTAGGCATTTATCCATAACAGTACTGTCAGGGGGCTTATAGGAACCTCACTCTGCTTAAAATAGTGAAATATTTGGGATTTGAATCATTGCTGGCAGTGGATGCTAGCCCAGTGGGTTCAAGAGAGTTTCTGCTCTTCTTTACTGACACTGCATCTCTTTGACTTTGTTCTCATGAGGGAGTGAAATTGTGAGGTCCTTGTATTTCTGTGAAAAGAGTAAACTTTCTTTCCCCTTGGCTTCCTCATTTCTACACTTTTTCCTGGTTTGCTATCTCTTGACAGTTACTTAAATTCCACAAACTCTCCAGGGGAATTCTCTCAGTCTCCCCAAAGCTTCAACATCTGTCCAAGAGAGTGGTTCGGTTTGTTGCTTTGCTGGTTTGAGGCATTGTATGTGAAGAAGGCTAGGGAAGGATGCTAGCCCACCTTTTGCAAACACCCGGCTTATCATTCTCCTTCACACTGGACTTCTGAAGAGCAGACTTCAGCTTATTTAAGGAACTAAGGTTCCTTGGGAAACAGTCCTTAAAAACAAAGGTGTCTAGGAAGGCTGGACCTACTTCAAGAAAGAACTCTTGAAGGTGCAGAAACAGGCTGTCCCAATGTGCTGGAAGATGAGCTGACGAGGGAGACAGACAGACTGGATGAGGGAGGAGCTTCTAAAGGAATTAAAGAAAAGAAAGACTGTGTATCACCTTTGGGAAAAAGGGGAGGTATCCCAGGAACCAAGGAATCATAGAATCAACCAGGTTGGAAGAGACCTCCAAGATCATCCAGTCCAAACTAGCACCCAACCCTGTCTAATCAACTAGACCATGGCACTAAATACCTCATCCAGTCTTGAACAACTCCACCACCTCCCTGGGCAGCCCATTCCAATGTCAATCACTCTCTCTGTGAAGAACTTTCTCCTAACATCCAGCCTATACCTCCCCTGGCACAACTTGAGACTGTGTCCCCTTGTTCTGTTGATGTTTGCCTGGGAGAAGAGACCAAAGCCCACAGCAACTACCTGAAGGGAGGCTGTAGCTAGGTCTTGTAGGAAAAAAATTCAAGAGGCAAAAGCCCACTTAGAACTTAGGCTGGTCACTGCAGTTAAGGAGAATAGAAAACATTTCTGTAAATATATCAATGGCAAAAGAAGGGGCAAGGACAACCTCCACTCCTTATTAGATGGAGAGGGGAATATAATAACAAAAGATGAGGAAAAGGCAGAGGTACATAACACCTTCTTTGCCTCAGTCTTCAATAGTGGGACAGGTTGTCTCCAGGACAGTTGGCCTCCTGAGCCGGTAGATGGAGCCAGGGACCAGTATAGTCCGCCTGTAATCCAGGAGGAAGCAGTAAGGGACCTGCTGAGGATCCTCACAAGTCCATGAGACCAGATGGGATCCATCCTAGGGTGCTGAGAGAGCTGGCAGATGAGCTGGCCAAGTTGCTTTCAACCATTCATGAACAGTCCTGGCTCACTGAAGAGGTCCCTGAAGACTGGAAGCTGCCAATGTGATGCCAATCCACAAGAAGAGCCAGAAGGAGGAACTGGGAAATTACAGACCTGTCAGCCTGACCTGAGTGCCAGGCAAGGTCATGGAAAAGGTCATCTTGAGTGCCATCACAAAGCACCTACAAGATGGACAAGGGATCAGGCCCAGCCAGCATGGGTTTAGGAAGGGCAGATCCTGCCTGACTAACCTGATCCCCTTTTATGATCAGGTTACCTGCCTGGTGAATGTGGGGCAGGCTGTGGATGTAGTCTACCTGGACTTTGGCAAAGCCTTTGACACCGTTTCCCACAACAAGCTCCTGGCAAAGCTGGCAGCTCATGGCTTGGACAGATTCACCATGATATGGGTTGAGAATTGGCTGGAGGGTCTGGGCCCAGAGAGTGGTGCTGAAAGGTGCCACATCCAGTTGGCATCCAGTCACTAGTGTTGTTCCCCAAGGATCAGTGCTGGGCCCGGTCCTGTTCAATATCTTTATTGGTGATCTGGACTGGGGGTTTGAGTCCAGCATCAGTAAGTTTGCAGATGACACCAAGCTAGGAGCAGGTGTGGATCTGTTGGAGGGTAGGAGAGCCCTGCAGAGGGACCTTGACAGGCTGGATGGGTGGGCAGAGGCCAATGGGATGAGATTTAAAAAGGCCTAGTGCAAGGTTCTACACTTTGGCCACAACAACCCCAAGCAGCGCTAGAGGCTGGGGACAGAGTGGCTGGAGAGCAGCAATGAAGAAAGGGACCTGGGGGTACTGGTAGATAGTAGCTGAACATGAGCCAGCAGTGTGCCCAGGTGGCCACGAGAGCCGATGGCATCCTGGCCTGGATCAGGAACAGTGTGGCCAGTAGGAAAAGGGAGGTTATTCTTCCCTGTACTCAGCACTGGTGAGGCCACACCTTGAGTCCTGTGTCCAGTTTTGGATTCCTCAATTCAAGAGAGATGTTGAGATACTGGAATGAGTCCAGAGAAGGGTGACGAAGCTGGTGAGAGGCCTGGAACACAATGGCTTGATATTAGGAGGAAATTCTTGCCAGAGAGAGTGATTTGCCATTGGAATGGGCTGCCCAGGGAGGTGGTGGAGTCACCAACCCTGGATTTGTTCAAGAAAATCCTGGCTGAGGCACTTAGTGCCATGGTCTAGTTGACTGGACAGGGCTGGGTGCTAGGTTAGACTGGATGATCTTGGAGATCTCTTCCAATCTGGTTGATTCTATGATTCTATGTTGGATCCTGTATGAATTATAGAATTATTTTAGTTGCAAAACACTATTTCAGCTTTTTTTTTCCAGAAAGTTGGGAGATTGTGTGCTAGATTTTAGTGTCTTATTGGAACTACTATTGCAACCTTGACTAGGTCCTCACTTGTAACTGACTTGTGGTGGAATGGCACTGAAGCAGAAATGGCTAGAAAGTTAATCTGGTTTACCTGCTATTTGCAGTAACAGAAGCTTGTATCTGAGAATTGCAACACCAGCATCCAAGTGTCACCTCTGAGAGTATACCTTAGATGGTGTGGTAGAAGGGCTCTGCAGCGGGACCTTGACCGCCTGGACAGATGGGCAGAGTCCAATGGGATGGCATTCAATGGCTCCAAGTGCAGGGTGCTGCACTTTGGCCACAACAACCCCATGCAGAGTTACAGGCTGGGGTCGGAGTGGCTGGAGAGCAGCCAGACAGAGAGGGATCTGGGGGTGCTGATTGATACCCGCCTGAACATGAGCCAGCAGTGTGCCCAGGTGGCCAAGAGAGCCAATGGCATCCTGGCCTGCATCAGGAATGGTGTGGTCAGCAGGAGCAGGGAGGTCATTCTGCCCCTGTACTCTGCACTGGTTAGACCGCACCTTGAGTACTGTGTTCAATTCTGGGCCCCCCAGTTTAAGAGGGACATTGAGATGCTTGAGCGTGTCCAGAGAAGGGCGACGAGGCTGGTGAGAGGCCTCGAGCACAAGCCCTACGAGGAGAGGCTGAGGGAGCTGGGGTTGTTTAGCCTGGAGAAGAGGAGGCTCAGGGGTGACCTTATTGCTGTCTACAACTACCTGAGGGGTGGTTGTAGCCAGGGGGAGGATGCTCTCTTCTCTCAGGTGGCCAGCACCAGAACAAGAGGACACAGCCTCAAGCTACGCCAGGGGAAATTTAGGCTTGAGGTGAGGAGAAATTTCTTCACTGAGAGAGTCACTGGACACTGGAATGGGCTGCCCAGGGAGGTGGTGGAGTTGCCGTCCCTGGAGCTGTTCAAGGCAGGATTGGACGTGGCACTTGGTGCCATGGTCTAGCCTTGAGCTCTGTGGTGAAGGGTTGGACTTGATGATCTGTGAGGTCTCTTCCAACCCTGATGATACTGTGATACTGTGATAAATTAGAGATGCCATTTGAAGAGTGTCATTTCCCATAGGCTATACAGAACCTATTCCCTGGATAATAAGCTCAGCATGCACAAACTGTCACAGCTTGGCAACCATATGCCCCGCTAAAAAGTCTGAAGACAAACTAAGTTCTACCTTCACTACTTATTCCTGAATGGATCTCCATCAGGCAATCTGTTTACCTTGATAAACTGATCCTAGTGAGGCCAAACAGATGCAGCTGGCTATTTTTAAAAACAGATGCCACCACATCTGTCTTGCCTTCCTTGAAAATAAAGTGCTGATAAAAATTCCTAGACCCTTGGTAAGACAATAAGAAAAGCAGATCAAACTTTATTCCTACATACCATAGAAAGCCTAAATAATGTAAATACTCCCTGAATTCACTGAATTCGTTAACAATAAATATATCAATATGACTGTTTCATTAACAGTCCAAGGCAGCTGTATAAAGTCAAAAGATCAAGCCAAAGCAAGAAAAGCATGCCCAAAATGAAACAGAACTCAAGTTTGACCACTTAACACTGATTGGCAAAATAGAATTATAATATAGAATCATAGAAGTATCAGGGCTGGAACGGCTCTTCAAGGATCATCTAGCTCCAACCCACCTGCCATGGGCAAGGACACCTCACACTAGATCAGGTTGCTCAGAGCCCTATCCAGCCTGGCCTTAAAAACTTCCAAAACCATTTGCTCAGTGTCTGCATTAGTCAGCAGGGTACCATTCAGGAGATCACTTCTCCTTGCTGGAGCAGGTCCAGAGGAGAGCCACGAANCCAAATGTGCTCTGCTTTGGTATCAGCAGCTTCTGTGGTCATCAAGGAGACGAGTCCATGCTAGGGCTGCCTAGCATGTGTAGTCCAGTTTGCTGGAGACATGCCATTCAAAAATAAATAAATTATTGGTTTTGGTGCTGCTTACAGTGTTCATGCCTGAAAAGATTTCTGACTGACTATGCAGCTCCCAGATAGCAAAGACACACTTTTCAGCTTATAAAATCTGATAAATAAGCTCTCCCCTGGGGTTTGGCAGGACTTACTAACTGCCTGAGATCTGCTCTAACTTTCTCTATTTAGCCTAAACTCTGATATTGTGTGCCAGTTTGAGGCTAGCTGGAATATTTTAGTGAAAGAAATTAGATTATAGGCTGTGAAAAGGAAATGATGGTGATGTCTACTTCACTCATAGGTTTGCTGAGATGCATTAAAAACAAGAACACAAAACACAGATAATGCAGTGTGTCTCTGTTGCAGCTGATGTCTGTACTTTTCTCCCTGGCCTGCTTTCTGTGTAACTAATCCTTCTGTTTTCTAACTCCCCTGGCCAATCCTCCAAGCTCACCTTGCATGTAAGACAAACTCTGGCATAAGGTGAAGGGGTGGAAATAAAGTGGAAAGGTGGTTGGGAGCCCATCCTGAGGACTCTGGTTTCTGGAAGGACTGTTGTGTTTCTGTATCACTTTTAACTTGTATATTTTGTATATAGCTGTATATATTGTAAATATCTGCTTGTATATTGTGCTAAGCTGTAAATAGAAAGCTTAATTCCTTAATTTCCAGCCAGCTGAGTCTAGTCTGGATGACTTCCTAAGAGTGGGGGGGCAGGTAACACCAGAATTGTTACATATGGGATGCCTGAAAGTTACACAACTAAAAGCCATCTTTAACCACTCAAAAAAACCCTAGACTTGTTTTAGAGACTCTGAAAACTACAATTCCAGCAAAAGCATATGGGAACAGTTACTGTGAAAGTCAGATCATTGTAACCAATGAGTGCTTTAGGCACACAAATCTGGGGAAAAAAGGTCATTAAACTGAGTGGTGTCATTGGTGAATGACTCATCAGTGGTATTCAGATGAAAGCTTGGAGATAGCAGCTTGTATCTCATTCATTAAGATTTGTGTGCAACTATTTTTCCTATCTGCTCTTTAAGGAACATGATGGAACAAGAGTGAGAACTGTTTTGTTTTTTTCTTTTAGTTTGGGCTCTGTGTTTTGAGTACTTTTTTTATGATGCATGTGTTTGGCTAATAGTTGCAATTTCATCTTAGCAGCCTCTTTGATGGTATGCATTTTTGAAACAGATCCCTGTGCTCATGGAGTGACATGTTCCAAGGTTAAGTGGGCCCTCCAAAACAGCTCTGACTGCCTGCTGCTGGGGTCACCAAACTACTTGAGCAGTTTTATTTTTGCTCCCTGAATGACATCCCTTCTGATGGTTTTTAGCCTTCTGCCATATTCTTTCTCCTCCTAAGAGACTTTCCCTGACTTTACCATGCACCCTAGTTTTCTTTTCTTCAGAGACATCATAATTAACCAACCATATCCTGCATTTCATTTTGGTCTACCTGCCAAGAATCAATCCGCAGCAAAAAGTGAATATTGTTAGTCAAATTTTCACAAGCCGCAGTGGTCTCCTAGTTTGCAGCCATAAAGTCATAGAGTGCACCAGGTTGGAAGGGACCTTTAAAGGTCATCTTGTCCAACCTCCCTGCAGTCAGCAGGAACATCTGCAACTAGAGCAGATTGTCAGAGCCGCAGACAGCCTGACCTGAAATCATTCCAGGGATGGGTCATCTCCTACCTCTCTGGGCAACATGGGCCAGTGTGTCACCAATCTCAGAGTAAAACATCACGTCCTTATATCTTTTCTGATCTCCCCTCTTTAGTTTAGAACCATTACCCCTTGTCCTGTCAGTTTGCAACAAGTTCCACATTTGGCATGTTACTGACATACAGGTAAATTTGAGTTACTTCTGCTAGATTGGTCAAGTATTGAATCAAAGTGTCCAGCTGACTAATTGCAATTACAGCCAAGTATCAACTGGACACATCAGAACAGAAGTAGAAAAAAATAGTTTAGTGCCACTGAGGGCTGGCACTAGGCCAGGGTGGAGAAAAATTTCAGAGCTGGAGTTGTGTTTAAATGTTGATAGTGCTGGACCTAAGAGAGGAGATTTGAAAGACATAGTTTAGAAGGGCCAAGACTGCTTCTAAGGAGTCAAAAGTGTCATTCACAGTCAGCAGTTGTGTCTCTTCTAGTCTTCAAGGAAACCTCGCTATGTTCCCTGCAGATATTTTCCTTTTCAAGTTCACCACCCTTCAGATTGTGTTGTATGAGAATAAGGAAAGAGCAAGTTCTATGGAAGTCTGAGGTCATTTTTGCTGTTCTCTTTGTCACAGTGCACAAGGACTTCTTAGGACAGTTACCCTCAGGTTGCTGTTGTAAAGTAGATAAAGGCCAGTACCCTTTACACAGGTAACGTGGCCTACCTCCTATGAGGTACTTCTGGGCAGTAGCTCCAGAGGACCACTAAAAACTAAACAAAACAAAACAATTTCCATGATTAAAAATTTAAAAAAGAAAGAGCTCGAGTCCATAGTGCCCTTGTTTTTTTAGCTCTGAAGTGAGATTTGAATAGAGTTTAGGTGCCAAGTCCAAGCATGGACTCTGACTTTGTTAGCATTCATATCCCCTAGCTTTGCCAAGAAAGGGTCTCCCAAGCACTAAACCTGCAGTTCTACATATGGTCAGGAAAGCTGCTGATTTGGCAAAGTTTATCCACTGTTGTGCTTAAATTGATGACTTTGGTAATTCCTACACCAGCCTTCTCCTACAGTCTAATTCAGGTATCATTTGTAAACTGGTTTTGGTGGCATTTATCTATTTCAGATCAAGCCAATTAGTAGTGATAATAATGCTGCTGTAGGAGCATTAGCAGATTGCCAGGGTTTATTCCTGAACAGTTCATCTAGTTTACCTGAAATTCTTGAAAAAACATGGATTTTTTTTTTTTACTCCAGACATAATACTGGCTAAAGCAAAACATCTAGATCTTCTGAAAGTGTTTCCAGTATCTTCTCACCAGATGGGCATTACTTCCCATAGATGAAAGTACTATGGATTTGTTTGTCCTTATGCAAGGCAACGGGTATTTATTTGGAACCAGAAACAACCAATCTCCTTCAGACAATACATAGATAGAATACATTTGGAAGAGAATGAGCAGAGTTTGAGATCTAGGAGACCTAGACCTTCAGGAGATGGAAATGAGGGGTCAGAAAAGAGACATTGAATTCCATTTCCCTGTATCAAGCAGTAAATTATTAGTATCTGATATTCAGGTTACCCTGTATTTGGTAACTATGGTGATCAATACACTACAGCTATAGATTAAAGCCTCTGGCAGTTTGAAATTCACTCCATTTATTTGAGAATGAGTGGAAAATATCCTTAGTCCCAGCACCTGCTGTTGAACCATCCTGCTTTTCTGTGGTTTTACTGTTGCATTTTCCAGTTTTAAAGAAGTGAAGCAGACTAGACACAAGATATTGTCAAATGCCCAAGGTAAATAAACTGGAAAAATATTAAGGCATTCATTTTCTGTAACAGCAATGGGAATATTAAGTGAATAACATTAAATTAAGAAAGGACTCTGACAAGAAGGGTAAAAAGATGAACAATGTCCCTTTAAAACAAATGGCCAAAATGTCCACTAATAGGTAAAATCTTTCTGTGTTGCTTCAACACAGAATTGGAACACAAATCAATATTAATTTATGCAATGGATTGGTTGCACATTTTAAATGTGAATCAAATCTCTCAGGTTCTGTACTCAGAAAAAATCACCTTTACTGGCCCTGAATGAGAGCTTTTAATGCCAAGACCACCCAGTGACATGGCTTTACTTTGAAGGATGGAGGAAACTATGCACTCCTAAACTCTCATGCAAATGCTGATTCTCAAATTCCTAACTTACAGAATAAGAAGATGGAAACTCACAGGACATTGCAATAAAAACACCCTTTGCACCTAGAAGAGAAAAAAAAACATTTGTGAAGTTCCCTTCTGGATTTCCCTATGCTTCTCTGAGATGTCCCCAGAAAAGAACAAAAGAACTTGCATCTTAACAGAAGTTATTATACATCCATTACTTTTAGTCCAGGGCATTGTGTAGCTGCTTGAGAGGCTGCATCATTGAATCTGTTCTGCTGTTCTGGTAGGGAAAGACCTAAAATGGAAAGAAGGCCAGTACCATGTTAAACTACTTAAGAGGTCAAGTGAAATCTAACTGCAGCCAACAATGTTTGGATTTTTCCTTTGGCTCAGAGAACAAGCTGTAAATCATCCAGCAAATGTGTACTCTACATGGGGTCAGAGGAAAAAACATCTGCCCATACTGGGCAGCCACTTCAGTCCTCTCTTCTTGCCAAGTTCCTAAAAAGTGCCCAGGAGCACCTAGTTTGATGCAGCAGGTCTCCTGACTCTTCTTGGGCTGTTAGGCTCATGCCCACCACAGACCTTTGTGCATTAAATGTGACATGGAATATAAAGGAAAAAAAAAAGAGAAGAACACTCACAAAGTTCGCATTTTCCCTGACAAATACTCACTCTTATGTTAAATTTTTCATTCTAGTTTGAAGGTGATTGTGGAAACCTTAAGAGGGAGTGAAATACCTCCTCACTCCTTTGCTGGTTCATGTCTAGTCCACAGGCTTAAAAATCAAGTATGTTACCCTGATGAAAATTCATCTGCTTGAAAGGGAAGGGATAAGAATCTTGTTTAGTGGAATGCATAAAAAGTGCCCATTTCCACCTGATTCAGTGTCAGCAGAAAAGCCAGCAAAGCGTGAGGTAGTGAAGCCTCCCTGGAGAGCGTGGCAGCATAGAAGAGGTGCATGGCATAGGGAGGGGTGGTTGCAGTAACATTTCCTGAGCCATATTTTGCCTGTGAATAAATATTAAAATATCTGTGCATTTATCAGTCTCCAAAGCTACATAAAATACAGCATTTGCCAACAACAGCAAGGATGAACTTTTCAGATGGACAAAGTAAATCATCTGTTCTGAGGCTGGGGAAAAAAATAAAAAGAGTCATTTCAGGGATGTGGGAAAACCTTTTTTCATTTCATATACCTGTATGTCTACTGCTTCTGGGGCTGAGTTCTGACAGGGTAAAGCAAACAAATGTAAGGAGATCTTGGCAGTGCACTAAGCATGCTGAACTTTACAGCTACCTGCAATCATGACAATTTTACTGTTTCAATATGGTCTGAGGTAGCAAAGATGTACATAAAGGATAGCAATGATTTGTCATTTATTTTCTGAATTTTCTATCTACCAGCCTGACCTTACTGAAAAGAGTTTGGATTGGAGCCGGCCCGAGTATTTGGCTAATGTGCTGGGTTCCTGCCTTCACCTTGAGGTTCGTTTGTTTGGGTTTTTTTTCCCCATAGGCATTAAAAAAACCCCTCAGCAGTCTGCTCAAAAATGAAGAAGTCGTGACACCTAGCGGTCAGTTAAGCACCAATAGCTTCTCTTTCCTACAGAATTCCTGCTTTTTTTCCCATTGCCACCTTGTTCTCAGTCAGATTGTAATGTGAGAGGTGTGGGCATCACCCTCATGACTCCAGACATCCTGGCAGACTAATTTCTTTTACAGTACCATTCAACGTGTGTGTGTGCGTGTGTGTGTGTATATGTGTGTGTGTGGTTGTATCAGACTCCTGTGCCTCTCCACAGCAAGTTCCATTTGTTAAGGGCCAGTGTGCAGCCCCCAGTCATGCTCCTTATTGAACATGACATTTTTGACAGATATTTATATGTTAAGTGCTTTGACTTTGGAGAGAAAGGAAG
The DNA here is from genome assembly GCA_013400475.1 of Tricholaema leucomelas. Classification (NCBI taxonomy): domain Eukaryota; kingdom Metazoa; phylum Chordata; class Aves; order Piciformes; family Lybiidae; genus Tricholaema lacrymosa; species Tricholaema leucomelas. Next base: position 963,380 of record WAAF01011388.1, read on the forward strand.
CATGGCAGAATCCTGGCATAAGACCCAGTGGGGTTGAGTACTCTTGTTCAGTACTTGTTCACCAAGTTTGTTTTTAGAAGGTGACTCGAAAATGTGTTGTATGGCATGCAGCAAATTCTGGCAGGCAGGAAAACTGACTCAGTTGCTGGCAAATTCTTTTGCTTTTGAAGACTATTCAGAGTCTGCCTTGGTCAGCAGTCGTCAAAGTACATACTGGCTGTGATACCATAACAAGAAGTCACACTGAAAAGCAGTAAACCAGTCTAGACATGCACAAAAAAAAGCTGTAGGTTCTTTCCAAACAGTGGCAAGCCTTGGAGATGGTTTTGTTGTCTTTTTATTTAGAGAAGCAGAACAGTGTTAAGTTGTGCTAGTGGTAACCAGGTTGCAATCACCAAGTGGCAAAGTTTCTTGGCTTGTTGAGGTAGCTGCTTGGGTGCTTGGGGACCTGCCTTTTTTTTTTTTTTTTTTTTTTTTTAATATCTTGAGAATTAGCTTCACTGCAAGAAATTTCAAGTCAAAACATCGCTATATGTTGTTCAGAAATCTGGGTGCATGCTTCTTTGCATCTGTAAGAGCTGTGAGCAGTGCAGCCTCCTAGTTTCATGTCCATATTTGTGCATGCTATATCGAGCATACTTTCCATTGCCTTCAATAAGACAAAATCCTTCCTTCTCCTCTGTCTTTTCAGAAGTGATGCATGATAAAATTACATGTTCTGACCAAGAAATGGAAACTTGAATATATATATATTTCTTCATCTGAAGATTTATTTTACCACATGTCCATATGTATTAGTACCTGTAACTTCCCCAGTTTGCTGTCTTGGGTATAATTAACACATTTACCACTAGAGTGTCTGGATATAAGGCAAGTGAATATAAAAACATCATTTCTGTCCAAAATGTTCCAGTTTCCACCCCTTGAATCATCAGCATGTGACCTATTCTGTGCCAATATTAATAACCATTGCTTATGGCTTTAAAACAACTCAAACTATTTAAAAATTAATTCTGTTTACAGTACCTTCTAGAGGAAGTATTTTGTGAAAGTGAATAACTCAAACTGACTAGTGGCTACCCACAAAATATTGCTGCCCAGTAACAAAGTGAATCATTTAGAACTAGTTGGCAAGGAATGGACATATCATCAGACAAAAGATCAAGTGGAGATCAGATCCAGAAATTGAGAGTCCTAGGTTCCCTTTCCCCTGTACCATACATTTCCCATGCTGCTCTGACATAGGCAGATCTGACTGCAGAAGTGTAGGCAGCTACTAGCCACAGTCACCCCAAATCACACCATTTACTGGGCTGTAATCTGTGAGGCTGAAGTTAAGTGCCCTGTTCAGCTGTCACACCAGATACAGTTGCAATCAGGAGTTGAAGCCCACAGATGTGCTAGTTTGTGCTTTGCCTTTGTTTTTCCCTCTGTAAAGTGGAGATGGCCACCAGCTGATGCTTGACAAGCATGTCTGAAGTCCCCGGTATGGGCAAAGTGCTTGTGTTATTTCCATCTTCACTGGCAAATATGTTACTACTATTGCTGAAGAGAAACAATACAAAATGGGAAAGCTGTCAGCCCTAAAAGACTTGAAATATGCCATGCAGTCCTGAATGGAACAAGTGCAACATCGAGCAAAGGAGAAAGGCTCTGCTAAATCCTTGGGTGCCTTTTGTATTTGTTATTGTTGCTACAGATTCTAGACAGCCCCCAAACAGTCACTAAAAGGGATAAATCTTTATTTTCCTAAACTTTCTCTAAGAGAAATAGCTTGACGAGTTTATAAGTTGCACACAACTTAGCATGGCTGTGCTAGCCTGTGAGGCAAAGCTTCTGGGGTGCCAAATAGGAGATGCGACTTTGTGCTATTGGTCCAGTAACAACATGTTTGATCATTCTAACACTAGGCAAGATTGCTGCAGTCCACATAACACAAGCACACCAGAACCTCTTCTATCTCTTGCTCTTTCCTTTTTATGATTCTCCTACTGACAGATGTGGCATAAGATCTGTGAGGTACAAAGCAGCTGTCAAAAATGGCATTGATGAGTAAACATCTAGGCAATGTTCACTCACACAGGACTCTGAGAACTCAGCTAGGAAATGCTTTTCAACCTCATTTTGTATTCAGTGCAGAGGTGATGTAGACAGTGAATGCCCAGCATCATCAGACTTGCTTGCATGACTGAGCCAACAAACACAGAATCACACAGTGGTTAGGGTGAGAAGGGTCCTCTGTAGATGGTCTAGTCCAAACCCTCTCTTCAAAGCAGACTCAACTAGAACAGATTGCTCAGGATCATACTCAGGTGAGTTTCAGTATCTCCAAGAACAGAGACTCACCACCTCTCTGGGTGACCTGCTTCAGTCCCAAATCACTTTGCAGTAAAAACCCCACAAAACAGGTTTTCTGATGTTTAAATGAAATGTCTTGTATCTCACTTTGTGCCCAATGCCTCTTGTTCTTCCACTGGATACCACTGAGTCTGTGTCTATTTTCTTTACACCCATCATATCAGGTATTCATACCTATTTATTAAGAATTCCATCTCATCTTCCTCTTTAAAAAGATAAATAATCCCAGCCCTTAGCCTCTCCTACTATGTCAAAAGTTGAAATTCATTTGTGACTTTGAAACCCCTTCATTGGGTAGGCTCCAGTATGTTCGTGTCTCTCTTGTACCAAGGATCCCAAAACTGGACTGAGCAACTCCAGAGGTGGCATCACCAAGGATGAGTAGAGAGGAAGAATCACCTCCTCTGACCTATTGCCCAAGCTCTTCCTTATGCAGCCACAGATGCTGTTTGCCACCTTTGCTGCAAAAAAACCCCACTTTGCTGGAGGACATGGAACTGCTGGAGCGAGACCAGAGGAGAGCCACGAAGATGATCAGAGGGCTGCAGCACCTCTGCTATGAGGACAGGCTGAGAGAGTTGGGACTCTTCAGCCTGGAGAAGAGAAGGCTTCGAGGAGACCAGTATCTGAAGGGAGCCTACAGGAAGGCTGGGGAGGGACTATTTACAAGGTCTGGTAATGTCAGGACAAGGGGTAATAAAGATGGAGGAGGGGAGATTTAGACTGGATATTAGGAGGAAGTTCTTTACAGTGAGGGTGGTAAGACACTGGCACAGGTTGCCCAGGGAGGTTGTGGATGCTTCCTCCCTGGAGGCGTTTAAGGCCAGGCTGGATGAGGCCTTTAATTATCCTATAGCACTTAGAAGTCTAAAAAGGTCTTCAGACTGTTCGACCAGTTTAGCAGACTGGATGAACACTTGACTGCTGAGAGCAAACAGAAGCAGCAGCAACTTACTATATTTTCTGATGATAAAGGATAATGCCAAACCTCTTTGCTATGCCACAGGATTTAATAGAATCCTAAAAAACGCAGAATAGCTTGAATTGAGAGAGAAGCTGCTTTTTCTACTAATCTGGTTGTTGTCTGGTTGTTCTCATGGACCAAATAGTGACATGTTGGTTGGAGTAGATGATCTTAGTCATCTTTTCCAACTGAAACAGTTCTATGATTCTGTGTTCTCTGCATACAGATTTGGGCCACCTCTCAGGCCTACATTTCTTAGCCCTACAGCAGAAAGGAAAACTCACATTTTGCTAGAAATGGAGTGAAATCATTCTACAACACCACAGCTGTATTAGCCAAAGAGCAACAAAAAATGGACACAGTGAGTTAACACTCCAAAACCAAGAACTACCTCTAACCAGCACTTTGTGTCACCACATAACCTACATTTCAGTCAAGAATTTGGGTGTTGTTTTAGATAACAAAATACACCATGTGTTCATCATTAATCTTCTTGAACATTTCTTTGGCCAGAAACTGTTTCTGATCAACCCACTTATGTAAACAGGGCCATGCTTCAGACAGAAGTGGTAAGATGTTATTCCAAGTACTCTATCTAACTATCTATCTAAGGAGATATATTTAATGACAACTTTGGTATTGGTAGCTATATTCCAAAAACTTTAATGTTCAGTTTAAATTTCAAAATCAAATAAAAATCTATCTTGCATCAAAGGGGAAAAATATTACCTCTAAAAAAAAAAATCTACCATTTATCATTACTCTATTTAGAGGTTTCAATATCAAACACTTCTGTGTCTGGCTTGCAAAGAATTGAAAAGCTTTTTCTTCTTCCATTACCATATGGCAGATACTGTGTTCATTGCAGCTGAACACCCTGAAGGGGTTTCCATTCATCAGTTAGGAGTGTAGGGTCATATAAAAAAAATGAAAGAAAAAAAAATTAAGTGAGCTTTGTTTCTTTAAGGCAAAGAAATGCTACAATCTCTTTTCAGCTAATTCCAGGCACCACTGACAGTGTTCATTTATGTTTGGAAATGTAGTCAAATTATCAAAAAATGTTTCTTGCAAATTAGTGATGGAAAAAATGAAAACATCCAATTTCCTTCAAGCTCTTGCTCCCCATAGTTGGTCTCTTCATGCCTTTTTGTTCAGAACAAAACAAGAACAGGTGAATAGCCTCAGTCCTGCCAGTTCAGGAGCAGCGTCTGAATGGGAAGCAAGGCTCTCCCAGAGTTGTGATCATTGCAGATACTTTGTGGCTATGAAACCAACCTACTTGGTCTGTGTTTCTGCATTTGTAAAAATGTAAATTATATCTAAGAACAAGCCAAGAGCTGTACACTTGCTCACTGTTCTTCATAATAAAAAAGTTAATGCTTTGAATGCTCAGAGGTAAATCCAAGGCTTTAAACTGTCGGATAGGAGTCATGTCCAGATGCAAGGAGGTCCAAGTCTGCAATAAACACCATTAGAAAGATTTATCATTGAATTAGAGCACTGAAGAAAATTGGTCTCCAGTGCACCAACTCCAGAACACACTATCTTAATTGCATTACGTATTTTGGACGTCATCCTGAAATGCTTCCGAAGATTGCAGAGATACACAACCCCTCAGAGGAAGCTTTGTGTTTCAGGGGATTTTAATTTGGAATTCAGTTTACCTATGACAATTGTTACAAGAATTTCTTACAAAGTCCTGCATTCAGTAGCTGGGGAAATGATACAGAAAATTTTCAGTTGATAGACACCTAGTGTAATAAGGGAGAAAAGTTAGAGGAGGAACAGAGTAAAGGGGGGAAAAGACAACTGCACTGACTCTTCATATTTCAAATGCTTGGGGGAGTAAATTACTTTTGTAGACGGAAAGAGAATTTTTTGGCTTTAGAAAGGTCACAGCTGCTCTAAGACCAACAGCATCCTGGCTTGTATCAGGAATTGTGTGGCCAGCAGGAGTTGGAGAGTGATTATGCCCCTGTTCTTGGCATTAGTGAGGCTGCACCTTGAATACTGGGTTCAGTTTTGGGCCTCTCATTCCAACCAGGAGCAAGTCCAGAGAAGGGCAACACAGCTGAGAAGGGTTTAGAGAACAAGTCTTATGAAGAGTGACGGAGGGCACTGAGATTGTTTAGCCTGCAGAAGAGAAGGCTGAGGGGAGACCTCATTGCTCTCTACAATTACCTGACAGGAGGCTCAAGTGAGGTGGTTGGTGGTCTCTTTTCTCCAGTATCTGCTGATAGGACAAGAGGAAATGGCCTGAAATTGTGTTAGGGGAGGTTTAGATGGGATGTTAGGAAATCTTCTTTCCTGCAAGAGTGGTCAGGCATTAAAACAGGCTGTCCATGGATGTGGTGGAGTCACTGTCCCTGGAGAGGTGTTCAAGAAATGTGTGGACATAGCACTTTGGAACTTGGTTTAATGGCCACAGTGATGTTGGGTCAACAGTTGGACTTGATGATCTTAGAGGTCTTTTCCAAACAAAGTGGTTATATGATTCTGTGATTCTATAAATGATATGACAGCTGCTGCTTCTACCTCTTCTTGGCAGAAATTTTCCCCTCAGCAACCATGCTGCATTCAACCACTTTTTTTGTGGGTTTAATGTATTTTAAAGCCAAATCTGTGGATCTATGGAGCTTGCAGACAGAGCATCAGAAATGCTGACAGATGGAATGAAGTTAGGCATCCCTTTCCAATTCCAAAAGAATTAATGTCAGTCATAGAATCATAGAATGGTTTAGGTTGAAAGGGCCCTCAAAGATCATCCAGTTCAAACTCCTGAGCCATAGGCAGGGACACCTCCCACTAGAACAGGTTGCTCAAGGCCTCATCCAACCTGGCCTTGAACACCTCCAGGGAGGGAGCGTCCACAACCTCCCAGTCCTTTCCAATTTGGACTTCTGTCCTGGTGTACTGAACTCAGCAGTTACAAGTCTTCAATATACTGTTTATTTCCATGAATTACTGCTCTGCTGCTCCATCATTTATGCAGTTTGGTCTGTCACATTGCTGTCATGATAACATTTCTTGTGGAGATATTATCCCACTGATATCTACAAGTTATTTAGGTCTATAGAAGTCTAGATTGATTGTCTGGGGTGGCAGAAATTATTAAAAAACCCATCTTAGCCTGTTACATAAAGTTGTTTTGAAAGCAAAAACAAATCAGAAGCAGATAGGTTGGCTGGTGTAAAGCAGACAGGTTAAAACAATTGTGATAATGAATACTTACAGCTATTGAAGTCATGCAATGATTACCACAATGAGAAAAATGGGAGGAAATATTTGTAGCTGAAGTCACCAAAATGTGCCTTAAGTAATAGTCATGGAATGTGGTTGTCAGTTTTTGTGTTGTTTATCTGAAGGTCACTAAACAGAGGCAAAGTGACTGGAAAGATCTAATGTCATCATGGATATCATCCTAGCATATCTCAGGGGTGTTCATCATTACACTAACATGCTTCCAATAAAAGCCTGCTCTGGTGTTAAGCCTGGATTTTGGCTGGATTTTTTCAATGAGAAAAACTCACCTCAGACCTTTGGTTTCCTGAATCACAGCTCTAGAGTACATTCACTATCAGAATAGCTTTGGGGACAAGAATGTTAAAGGTGCCAGCAAGTAAGCTCTTGAGACATTTTTTTTTTCTAAAATAGAGCTTAGATCGAGACAGCTTCAAGGCTTCCTTTTACAATTTGAAAACTCAGTCTTCCAGGATCCAGTATTCCTAGACCTCATATATATGTAGAGGATGAAAGCAGAGCCAAACAGTTCTAAGTCTGCAGTCAAGATAATTTTGTTTTAGCTTGTGGGACATTTAGCTTGTGGGGGGATTTTATACTTTCTCTCCAAAACTAACTTCAGATTTCCTGTTTTTCCTTCCAAGGTGGTGTTATTTCCTTTCTCCTCTTCGTTCCATCACTCTCCAATTTCCATTCTAATGAAAATCATGACTGTGAAAAGCTCCATAGTTCAGCAACATGGGAAGAGTGGAATGGTCACAAAAGGTCTAGCAAATTGATGTTGTAGTAATGAGCTGGAAGAATCCAGATTACTTAGAAATATGATCTTAGTCATGAACAAGCCTCTATAATGGAAGGAGAAGTGAGCCAGGCAATGAGCAGTAACTTTAAATATTATTGGTTTTCTCTTAAGTGTGATACATTTCTTCACATTTTGTTCTGTAATGGATAAAATCTGAACTTCCATGATCTTCATACCCTGTGTAAGTCTACAGTTGCTCTGGATGTTACNATGAACTTCCATGATCTTCATACCCTACATCTTGAGGACTGTGTAAGTCTACAGTTGCTCTGGATGTTACCGTTTAAGTAAATGGAAGTCTGTAACTTGGTTATTAAGTTTCAGTAAGTTTCTGTCTAATTTATGATTCAATCCAAACAGTTCTACATTTTAGAAAGGGATTGGATGGAGTATTTGCCTAAAGTGTTACTGACTGTCCTGCAAAAAAAATGAAGTGATGAAAAACACAGACTGTGCAGATTGTGTCTAGAATTGTCTGCAAATGACTGCAACTCACAGGGAGGTTTGAAGTTCAAAGTGGTCTTGGCATGAGACACGCACTATGGAAAAACAAATTTTCTCTTTCATAATGAGAGTTATCTGAATTTATTATCACAGAATCACAGAAACAATCAGGTTAGAAAAGACCCTCAGGATCACAGGATGTCAGGAGTTGGAAGAGATCATCAAGTCCAACCCCTCTGCTAGAGCAGGACCATACAATCTAGCTCAGGTCACAGAGGATCACATCCAAACAGGCCTGGAAAGTCTCCAGAGAAGGAGACTCCACAGCCTCTCTGAGGAGCCTGTTCCAGTGTTCTGTGACCCTTACAGTAAAGAAGTTCCCCCTTGTATTGAGGTGGAACTTTTTGTGCTGCAGCTTACATCCATTGCTCCTTGTCCTATCACATGGAGCAAGTGAGAAGAGCCTGTTGTGTCATGTATGTGCCCTCTGTCTCCCAACACCCAGCCCTCAGATATTTATAAACATTTATTAAATCCTCTCTCGGTCTTCTCTTCTGCAGACTAAAAACCCCCAGACGCCTCAGCCTCTCCCCATAAGCCAGTGCTCCAGTCCCCTAATCATCCTTATTGCTCTCTGCTGGACCCTCTCCAGCAGATCCCTGTCTCTCTTAAACTTGGATCACCAAGTCCAACCAACAATCCTACTCTACAAGGTTCACCCTAAACCATATCCCTGAGCAGCACATCCAAATGACCCTTAATCTCATCTAGGGTTGATGACTCAACCGCCTCCCTGGCAGCCCATTCCAATGCCTGACCACTCTTTCAGTGAAAAAAAGTTTCCTAATGTCTAGGTTAAACCTACCAAGTCATAGCTTGAAGCCATTCCCTCTTGTTCAATCACTATTTACCTGTGAGAAGAGACCAGCACCACCAGCATCCTTTCAAACAGTGATGAGATCTCCCCTCAGCCTCCTCTTTTTCAAACTAAACAGCCCCAGCTCCTTCAGTCACTCTTCAGAAGATTTGACATATATTCTGTACATAGTACTGGCAGTAAAAAAAGAAGAACAATTGGTGCTGTATTTCTAAAGACTGAAGCCACTGGCCTTTTCTGAAGGTCTTTTGAGTGTTCAAGTTGCCTGAAATCTGACTATGCATCTAGCTTTTGCAAATGGCCCTTTCTCTGCACTTGACCTCTCTTTTAATGATCCAAACCAAAATTCTGACTCCAGATGTTCCTGTTTTGAGGATATTTCCATGTTAATATCAGAATTCTCGTCTTGTCTACAGAGGTAGGTAGCCATGTCTGTCTAACATTTGTAGGTACTTACTTGGTTTCCAGGAGCTGTGCCTGTGCTTAGAGGGAACAGTCAGACTGTTCTCAAACTATGTTCAGGGTCATGCTGAGGAAACACCCTCTTGGAAGCTGCCTGGCTCTTTGTTCCTTCCATTAGTCTAAAATAAATGTCATTGAAAGTGTCTCATTCCTCACTGTGTACACAAAGACCATGGGAACACTTACAGTCAATCTCTTTCAGATACCACATACAAAATCAGAGGAAATAACAATATTTAGGTCTTTCAAGAAAATCCAAAGCGTCCAGATTTCTTTGGCAGACACTCTCACTTTGTTTTTCCAGGCTGAGAGGCATGGGAGTGCCCTTTGCACCTCTTTCCACCTTCCTGTCGCTCACAAGTTCAAGGCTGATGATGCTTAGACTCAGAGATAAAATCTAGAAGTAAATGGAAAAACACATCCAGCTGACTCAGGGGGCAGCTACATCCTCCACCTGCTACTGTCTTCCTCCACATGTTTTACCTTCTTTCTGCAGATTAAGTGACTCACTACATTCTTCTGCCGATTACTTATCTTATGTTTTTCCTATGTGCACAGCAAATCTCAGATGCTTGTGAGACTGTTCCAAGTTCAATAAAATTTCATTTTCTGGAGGTTATAAGATTCCTCAAACTCCAGTCGAGCTCTGGAGCCAGAGTGGGGTCCAGTTTGCAGAAAAGCGAAGCTCTGCCACAGGCAAGTGACACATATAGCTCATTAATAAAAGTCTTAATCTGATAGTGTTACTTGCTGTTTTGTAAAAGTCAGCTTAACTAACTAAAAATTGTTGCTGAAATTTTAGCTGGAATTATGCACACAATCCTGGCTGGTGTAAGGAGAAAATATTTGTACAGACATCCAGTGTCTTGACCCACAGAGAGAGTTCAAATAAACACTGATGGGAAAATTAAATTAGAAGTACAGGATATTGTCCTTCATTCTCTGCATTCAGGCTACTCAGATGGCAGAATCTGAAATTTATATGGCATTTTAATTGGTCATAAACAAATTCAAAATTATTCCAGTGTTGCCAGAAGGATGACTCTGACTGTTGTAAGTTTGCTTCATCTGCAAAACAAGGAAAGCAACAGAGGAGAACAGTAGAAGCTTATGCAGCCCCCTATAAGCATGCTTCATTTATAAGAGCCTGTGGTTATAGGACAAGGGGCAATGGTTTTAAACTACAGCAGGGTAAGTTTAGATAGGGCATAAGGAAAAAAGTATTTTCTATGAGGATGATGAGACACTGGAATGAGTTGCACACAGAAGCTGTGGCTGTCTCATTCCTGCAAGTGCTGAAGACCAGGCTAGATAAGGCTTTGAGCAACCTGATCTAGTGGGAGGTGTCCTTGGCCATAGCGGGGAGGGTGGTGTGATCTTTAAGGTCCCTTCCAACCCAATACATTCTATGATTCTGTGTGCTACTCCATGTTGTGCTGTGGTGATAAAGAATACAGCTCAACTGTTTACTTTCTCACTAATACTACGGATAGTTCTATTTTTCTCTTTTCTTTTTCTGTCTGTATCAGCCTCCATGCATTAAATTAAATCTGGTATAGCAAAGGAGTTTAGCACTATGAAAAGAGAAAACAAAACAAAACAGCCCACAATTTTTTTGCCTAGTTAGACAAGTGGAAAAGTTGGGGAGAAAAAAATATTTTTTGAAAACCCAATGCTGGAAATAAAATAAAAAATAAGGGCTAATGTAAGCATTTGTTCTAGCTTTCAGCATTTCATTTAGTGCTTGATATAAGCACATTTTTGTGTCATTTTAAAGTGTTTTTAAAAAAAAAAAAAGGAGGGGGGGATTTCAAATTAAAAAAAAGAAAGGAAAAACATCAAGAATATTTTTCTCCCAAGTGTTCAAATTAAATATGCATGAATAGGATGAAACAACAGCAGTGCTATTTTACCAGCCTCACAAATAGCTCAAAACTGTGATTTCTCACTTGTTTGTTTTACAACAAATAATTCTATTCAGTCTGAAAAATAATCCAGAAAGGGATCACAAAAGTATTATCCTTCATCAAACTGCTGTTAACACCTACCCCTCTCCAAAAATAACCAGAAAGCATAAATTCAGTGTTCATACCAACATTCAACCCTCATCCTACCTCAATGAAATTGGCAGCGTCACATATCTCCAGATCCTCTTTTCCAGACATAACGAGATTAGGAGGAAGTTCTTCCCAGAGAGAGTGATGTGCCATTGGAATGGGCTGCCCAGGGAGGTGGTGGAGTCACCGTCCCTGGAGGTGTTCAGGAAACGACTGGATGAGGCACTTAGTGCCATGGTCTAGTTGACTGGCTAGGGCTGGGTGCTAGGTTGGACTGGATGATCTTGGAGGTCTTTTCCAACCTGATTGATTCTATTCTATTCTATTCTCCTCTATTCCATTCCATTCCATTCCATTCCATTCCATTCCATTCCATTCCATTCCATTCCATTCTATTCTATTCTAATATTAATTCACCTTTCTTGATGTCAGCCTTCAGCTTTGTCCCATGAACACGGAGCAATTATTGAAGATCTAAAGCAAATCCCATTTAGAATCTTGCCCAGTCTTACTCCTGCCCCAGTTTCTGTCACATACTACATAGCTGCTCTTCATAATTGACAAGATCAACAGTGAAATGGGAATTATTGCTCCCAAGTAATGTAGCAACACAAGAAGTTTTTCAGGCTTTGTTTTCCTTTCAAGTCTTTTTCCTCTTCTACCTCAAACCCTTGTCTTATACCCACAACATTGACAGTAGATGTATTTGTCCAGTTCCTCCTCTTCTGAACCCTAACTATAGCCACTCAGCTCACCCCTCCCCTTCAGAGCATCCATCCTTATTCCAGTTGTCATCGTGGCTTCACGCTAATCATCCTCTCCGCTGTTAGATGGACAGTCTCTGAAATTAGGTTTACAGGGCCAATACAGGAAACATCTTCCAGTGATGTGTTTCCCTTTTTCCCCCCCCAGTTGTTACTTTAAAAGAGACTTTTAAAGGTATTTATTGCTAGTTATAACTGTGCTTTTGTTTGGAGCGATTAATTTTCATTTCAGTGTAACTTGTTGGTACTTTAACAAAGACTGGGCTAGCAAGTAACATTTGGTTTGTGGCTTACTAGTGGGGTGATGAAGTCACTATCACTGGAGGTGTTCAAGAAACATGTGGATATGGCATTTCAGGACATGGTTTAATGGCCATGGTGGACTGAGGTTGACAGTTGGATCCTATGATCTCAGAGGTCTTTTCCAAATGAAAGAATTCTATGATTTGATGATTCTATAGGGATTGCTATACAAGGGCAAATACACAATCTCCTGTAAGTGTGCAAACCTTTTTGTATACTTACAGGAGATTTTTGTTGGAAGGGATTTTTACCTATGTCTTTTCTTACATTTGTATATTCTGGTAGATAATGTTAATTTATTCCAAAAGCATTGAATATACTAATGAAGTCATATTCTGTTCTATAGTCTGTAAAATGTTGCTGGGAGCACCCATTCCTCTAATACAGCTCTGACTAAAAACTCCCAGTATTTACAGAATTACAATTCCCAGTAATTTTAATGAGCACCTGAAGAAATTGCAAACCTATACCCTATAAAAAATTACAGCATGACAAAATAACATCTCAGAATTAACATAAGCACTTCTTCCTATAGATTCATTTCTTTAAGAACAGTTCACTGGAGAAAATATACTCCATAGGTTTTCCTAATCATATTTCTTTTTTGGTAATGTGAAAAATCATTCCCCAAGGGCAGTGTTTTGTTCCCATTCAAGTCAAAGATAAAAATTCCCGTGAGTTTCATGGGAACAAGAGTATTTTGAAAATAGAATTGTTCCTCTGATAACCTCTGGGATTTTTTTTTCCTCAGGAAGCCAACAACAAAGTTGACATTATCATCAGTTCCAATTTTGTAATGCTGCTCGGTATAAACATTTCATGTTGTCTCATGCACCCTCTAGATTGCCTTGAGGCTTAGTTGTCCCTTACTGGTGGCAGCTTACAGCTCCTTCTGGGCACTCAAGAGCCTCTGTGTAGGTGTGTGTGAGGGGTAAATTGTATATGGTCTTATACTACACCACAGTAGGGGCAAGTCTGTCTTGGATTCTTGCAATCTCTCATGGGTTCTTGTATGCTGCCATGATTAGCACAAATAATCATGTGTGTAATCACTGTGAATCTTTCCTGAGGATGGCAAGAAACAGGGCTGCCACGGAGAAAGGTAGAACCAAGTACTGAACTTGAATCTCTGCCACATATCAAATTAAGAAAAAAAGGATGAAAATCATTACAGAGATGCTGTACTAGGACCACCAAGGCCACTGCCACTACAATTGAAGCAGTCTAGATATACATTCTTTGACCCTATGTGAAGTCCCACAACAGACATTGTGACCCTGGCTTTTCAGGAGAGAGTGGGACATTTAAGCTTTCCAGATCTCCCTTTAGGTAAAACAATGAGCAATCTGTTTGTGATGAATGCTCCCTGTATCACTGTCCTTCTATCTCGTCTGTAGTTTGTCCTTACAAGACAAACAAGGCTCTGCAGGTCATTTCCTAGTATCTTTTGAAAGTCTCACTTGTCATTCTGCATGAATTTACAGCACTACTGTTACTTTACTCCATGGAGGCACTTAGCTGGGAGACCATGCTAGGCTCAGCAAACACCATTTAAATTAATGCTCCACTGTTCACTTAGTTACACAAGTGGAATGAGAGAAGACCACACAAGCACAAACCCTGCCTATCAAAAAACATTGTCAGCCTTTCTGAAAGACCATGGCAGCATCGCTGCTTAGATAAATGCTGCCCATCAGGTTGCCTACTGAGACAGAAGCTGAAAGAGAAGGAAATGTTTGCATCTATAGGTGTTACACTGCTTTGCTTTTTCTGTTTTACTTACAGAATCACAGAATGTTGGGGGTTGGAAGGGACCTCCTGAGATCATTGACTCCAACCCCCCTGGCAAAGCAGGATCACCTAGGGCAGGCTACACAGAACATGTCAAGGCAGATCTTCAAAATCTCTAGAGAAGTAGATTTCCACAACCTCCCTGGGCAGCCTCTTCCAGTGCTCTGGCACCCTTACGGGAATGTTTTTCCCTTATGTTGAAATGGAACTTAGTGTATCCATCACCCCTTGCTCTACCACAGGGCATCAGTGAAGAGAGACTGGCCACATCTTGACACCCACCCTTAATGTAGTTGTAAGTATTGATCAGATCTCTTCTCAGCCTTCTTTTCTCCAGGCTAAACAGCCTCAAGTCTCTCAAGCTTTCCTCATCATCCTCATAACCTCCACTGGACTCTTTCCATCAGTTTCCTGTCCCTCTTGAATTGGGAAGCTCAGAACTGGATACAATACTCCAGAGGCACCACTAGGACAAAGTAGAAAGGGAAATTACTGCTAGCAGAGTTTCATTCCATTAAGCTATAGGTTACAGGCCTAACATACTTCTGCTGCACCACTCTGCTGCCTAAAGGTAGGTTGCTTCATAGCTGAATTGTCCAATGAAAGCAATGGATATGTGAGCACTCAGATTATAGTTGATACAACTGTGAGAAACGAGCCTAGAGAACAATACTGAACATTCTTGGGAGAACTACATACTGTATGAGTGTGGTGAGATAAGTGTGGTGGTGTGTTAAACTTCCTAGCATGTGTGAGATGAATCAGATGATGAAACCTTGAGTAACTCCAGCCAAAAGTGGACCTTTCTGTAGTAAAAGAAAGTGCTGTGCTCTCTTGGCAAGCAGGCTCCATTAATTATTGTCCCTGTGGAGAAGTAGATGGGCAAACTTCAGAAAGAGAGGGGACTAGAGTGTGCAAGATGGCGAAATGTGGTGCTTTGAGAGGAAAGAATTTGACATGGGCCATGGGCAATGAAACCGGGAGCAGGGGTCTGACCAGTGTGAACTGGGTGGTGTGCAGGATGAGCGTTTGCATCTGTATGTTGGCTGCAGACAAAGCAGTGAGGGATACAAAAACATTACCTGGCAGGTGGAAGCCAGAGCTTGGAGAGCTGAGACACTCAGAGCAGCATTGCTTCACAGATGGCAAGTCAGGGTCTCTGGTAGACTCCCTTCCAACCCCAACTTCTCTATGATTCTATTACTAATCATCTCTAAATAGATGAAAATACCTCTGTCATAGAATAAATAGAGCAGCACTTTAAGCTGTTTGCAAGATCAAATGGGTATGATTTTAGCCATTCTTAAAGTAAATTGCTGGGAGCCCATTTTCAAATGTTCTTCAATGCAGCCTCTAAATTTGCAGCTGTAATTCAGACTATTGAAATTCACGTTTAAGTGAAAATTCATGGAAAGAAAGGAAGAAGGAGCATTATTACCAATGGGAAGCATTTGCCTGTATGTAGATCAATGGCAAAATGTTTGCTTGAAGAAAATGAAATTTGAAGATAAATTAGGGGTTTTGGACATGCACAGAAGTCAAATTAAAAGTAACTTTAATGGTGACAATATATTAGTTGATATGGCTGTCTAATCTGACCAAAAGGAGGCTGAGAAGGAGCCTTCTCACTCTTAACGATTACATGAGAGGTGGAGGTTGGTCTCTTCTCACGTGTCACAACAGATAGGACAAGAGGAAATAGCATCAAGTTATGCCAGAGGAAGTTTAGAGTGGACATTAGGAAAACCTTCTGTACCCAAAGGGTTCTTAAAGACTGGAACAGGTTGAGGAAGTGGTTGAATCACCATCTCTGGATGTATATAAAAGACCTCTAGGTATGATACTCAAGGATATGGTGTAGTAGTGGCCCTGGTGGAAATTAGATGGTGGTTAAACTTGATCTTGAAGGTGTTTTCCAACCATGGTGATTCTGTGATTCCAGTACAGCTTTCGTTTAAAGTTGATATTCAACAGTCGGCACATCATTCGAGCGCTACCTACAGGAGTGTCCGGGCACTTGCAGAGCAATGAGTGTCCTTCACCAGCAGAGGGCAGCCCTAGTCTAACTATTGCCTCCGTAGGAGGGCCTCGGCTTTTTTCCTACTGTCTTCACCCGAGAGCTAAAGTCAGCGGAAGTTTCCTCCCTACCTCAAGTGGAATACCTGGTTTATCACTAGCAAAACTCTGTAATGATCCTTCGTCTCACAAAGCTGCTGGTGTGCCTGTTTTCTTCCTTCCAGGGTACATTTTACCTGGAGAGCCTCTAACATTTCTCCAAGACCCAGCCAACACAGAAGTTTTAAGTGAGCCTGACAGGCAGACAAAACATCCTGTGCTGCCTGCAGTTTGCTTTTTGTTTAATGTCGCTTTTCCGTGAACTGACCAAGATGGCAATCACGGAATTGCAGCAGCCTTAGGAAGCATGCAGGGAAAGAGTCCTTGTCCTAAAACATATTTTATCTTACCTTAAATAAATATGATCCATGCAGGCAGGTAGAGAGAATCATGGCAAGTAGATAAATTGCAGATCTGTAGTGCTGCTCAGAAGATAATATAGAGGTTGGCTGGTGCTTTGTTTCTATCTAGGAACAGACCAGCAGAGCTTACTTATTGCCCAACACATAGGATGCAGTGAATCATTCCAAACTCCTCATTATATCAGGTTTTGCATTAATTCTGGCTTGTGTTCTTCAGACCTACCTCATTCCCATATATGATCTGAGCTCTGAGCTGCCATATCCAGGCTAGCCTTGCTTGATGTATTTGAGTATGTGCTAGTTTGAGCCTAGCTAGAATGTTTTTGGTGAGAAGGACTAGATAATAGGCTATGAAATAAAAACAATGATGATGTCTACTTCGCTCACAGTCTTGTTGAGATGTGTAGAAAGGAAAAGCAAAACATTAGATAAAGTCACTTTGCTTGGCACTTCGCTCTGGGCTTTGCTCTCGGCTCTTTGCCTGCTGGGGAGAAGCTGAGGCTGCTGGCTGAACTCCATCTTGCTTTCTAACCTCACCCTCCATTTGCTTTTTGGCTGAGTCACCTTTGCTTCTTAATCCCCCTGGCCAAGCCTCCATTCTTCCTTGGGATTGGGGTAAGGTTGAGAGGGGTAGGAGTAAGGTAAAGGGGTGGTTGAGAGCCCCTCCTGGAGACTCAGGTTTCTGGGAGGGCTGTTGTGTTTCTGTATTACCTTTTTACCTTGTCTATTTCTGTCTATAACTGTATATACTGTAAATATCTGCTTGTAAATTGTGCCAGCTGAAAATATAAGCTTCATTCAAATTTCCAGAGCTGGCTGAGTCTAGTCTGGGTGATTTCTAAAGTGTGGGGGGGCAGGGGACACCCAAACCACCACAGGGTAGTATAGGGCCAATAAGGACCTGCACTATTGTCCTTGTTAGCGTGCTTGGCTCCTACCTCCTCAATCCTTTGGAGTGCCTGGTCTTTACTTACCCATCTCAAAATAGCTCAGAATCTACAGAAAAATTATATACACAAACATTTAAGTTTCCATGGGCAGTACTCTGTGTCCCAGCTTGCATGAATTCTATTTCTTTGGAGTCATTTGGGGTTGGTTGGTTGGTGGTTGGTTTGTGACAAGAGTTTTTCTAGGTTAGGCTGTTTTAGTGAAAAGATTGTTTTCAAATCATTCTTGCTATGAAATGGACCCAAAGAAGCCTACTTCCACTCCTTTATATCCAGAAATACTAAACTCTAGTCAGCACCTTCTAGGCAAGAAATAGTTTCAGATAAGGTGGCTTTCCTAGCTTGGAAGCTGTAGTACAACTGTTTTACAGAACTAGAAGATCACAGAATGGTAAGAGACCTCTCTGCCAAAGCAGGATCACATAGGGCAGGTCACACAAGAATGGGTCCAGGTAGGTTTGGAAAGTATTGAGAGATGAAGAATCCACAACCTCTCTGGGCAACATCTGTTATTCTAGCAATTAGACAGACCTTTGTTGAGCCTTACAGGAAGTTCAAATCTGGCAAATAAAATGAAAGACTATAAACCAAGATTATAATCATTTTCTTCCACCAGATAAATCTTAAGGTAATATCATTCATCTCACTTTGTTGTACTTCTGTCCTGAAGCACAAGTTTACTTACAACCTTTTGAGTTTTGTGCTCAAAGAGCCTTCAGTTTCCTGAAACATATGCACAGATTTTCTGTCACAAGACAGTTTAGAAGGGACATTNGACTTGATCTGTGAGGTCTCTTCCAACCTTGGTGATACTGTGATACTTTAAGGCCTTTCAAGGTGCAGCCTTTTTGCATTTTCACTCTGTAATAGAATGCATCTGGCTATCTCTAGGCACATGATGGATAAGGATGTTATTAGGAGCAGTCAACATGGTTTTACTAAGGGGAAGTCATGTTTAACCAACATGATAGCCTTTTACGAGGACACAACCAAGTGGATAGATGATAGTAGTGCAGTGGATGTGGTTTATTTTGATTTCAGTAAAGCCTTTGACACCATCTCCCATGGCAGCCACGCAGCTAAACTGAGGAAGTGTGGTCCAGATGATCAGGCAGTGAGGTCAATTGAGAACTGTTTGAAGGGAAGAAGTCAGAGAGTTGTGGTCAGTGGGATGGAGTCTAGTTGGAGGCCTGTACCTAGTGGGGTTGCTCAGGGATCAGTACTGGAACCAGTACTATTCAATGTATTCACCAGCAACCTGTATGAGGGCAGAGTTCACTGTCGGCAGGTTTGCTGATGGCACCAAACTAGGTGGAGTGGCTGACACACCAGAGGGCTGTCCTCCATTCAGCAGCACCTGGACAGGCTGTAGAGTTGGGCAGGGAGAAATTTAATGAAATACAAGGACAAATGTAGAGTCCTGCATCTGGGAAAGAGCAACCCAGTATAGACTGGGGACTGACCTGTTGGAGAGCAGTGTAGTGGAAAGAGACCTGGGGGTCCTGGTGGACAGAAGGATAACCATGAGCCAGCAATGTGCCCTTGTGGCCAAGAAGGCAAATGCATTTCTGGGGTGTATTACAAAGGGTGTGGTTAATAAGTTGAGAGAAGTTCTTGTCCCTCTTTACTCTGCCCTGGTGAGGCTGCATCTGGAATACCATGCCCAGTTCTGTGTCCCTCAGTTCGAGAAGGACAGGGAACTGCTTGAGAGAGTCCAGTGCAGAGCCACAATAATGATTAAGGGAGTGGAACATCTTCCGTACAAGGAAAGGCTGAGGGAACTGGGGCTGTTCAGGTTGGAGAAGAGGATACTGAGGGGTGACCTCATTAATGTTGGTGAGTGCCTAGAGGACAGAGCCAGGCTCTTCTCAGTGATGTCCAATGATAGGAAAAAGGGCAACAGGTGCATACTGGAGCAAGGGAGATTCCACGTGAAGGTAGGGAAAAACTTTCCTACTGTGACAGAACACTAGAACAGGCTGCCCAGAGTGCTGGTGGAGTCTCCTTTCCCTGGAGACATTCAAAACTCACCTGGATGTGTTCCTGTGCGACTTACTCTGGGTGATCCTGCTCTGGCAGGGGGGTTGGATTAGATGATCTTTCAAGGTCCCTTCCAACCCCTAACGTTCTGTGATTTTCCAAAGAACAAGTGAAAAATCCCTATCAGTGATTTGTTTGCTTAGAAATATGTCATCTTAACTTTAATGCTCCAGTCAACATCATTGTGTCTTCAGACATCTTTGTCTAGCTTTCCTTCTCCTTAGCCTATTAGCCTCTTTTCTTTCACATGCAGGAAAGAGTAGAAATAATTCATGGCAGGTGGGATTTTGAGACACAACTAGCACTAAGTTAGACCAAAGCGAAGCACTTCTGGAAACCATACCAAATTGATTGTGTATATACATGCCAGCTATTTTTCTTTTTAAAGGTACCAGATGTCAAATTAAGAACTTAAGAAGTCAAGAATCATTATTTACTGTAGGACAATTTAGGGAATTAGTTACTATAAGAAAGAAGGTTTCAGTTCTAGTTGGGTAAGAACACTCTTGGAGAATGAAACACAGGAGCAAGATCAACTTCATACATGCCAATGCACTTTGTTAAGAGTGCCCTATGGTGAGTTATTGGTATTCAAACCAATCCAATGCCTGAGTCAAATCATCATATACCACAGCAGTCGAAGGCAAATGTTTAGCACAGCCATGTTCCAGCAGGGCATTGTAGCATGCTGCAGAATGACCTGGAAATACAGTTTTAAGAAAGAGCATAGTATTATTTGTGTATGAAGAAATATATTTGATAAGAGTATTTTGTCTATGGAGAAGAAGTGTAATAGACATCACTTTATAGTGGATGGACATGACTTATGGGGAGTTAGCCAGAGGGCTCAACCCAACCTTTCTGAGCACTGGCAGATCTTATTTTTTTTTGGTTGGTCTTTCAAGGTGTTGCCAATGATTGCTAATTTTCAGATCCATATGTATCCCTAAAGCACCCTGCAGAATGTTGCCTCAGCATTGATGATATGGGTGGGCATCAGCGATGTACCTCAAAGACATTTTTTTTCCAAATGCCCCATCTCTCCTCACTGTCTGAGCTGTGTGTCAAGTGTAGGCCTACTTTGCATTTTCTGTAGCCTCTTAAAAGTAATCCTAACAAATCATGACAGATGATCCACTGGAACTTATGCATCTTCCCAGGCCCACTTATTCCAGTGATTTCTCTTCAGAGAAGTAATAAAGAGCTGGGAAGAGCTATAAATGGCTTCAGGGAAGTTATTGAAACTGTCAGCAGCTAAATCGCATTCCAAAGTCTGTTTGGGTTTTGTGAAGATAAAGCAATACCTACTCAACAATTTCCAGTGCACTGATTAGTCTGCAATGCTAGCAATTCCTCTTGCTCTGTTAGAGTAACAGTAGCCTTTATTTCCAAAATCTGTTGTTCCTATGGAGAAAGAATCTTGCACAATATTTACTGACAACGTTCACTGTGTTTAGACGCTTTAGGTTGGGTGCAGTGTTCTTAGCTTTATGTAAATACTGCCTACCCAGACAGATGGGAGATAGGTCCTTAAAAGCACAAGGGATAATGTTACATTTTCATTGCAATGCATCTCCCCACCTGGTGATGGAATCTAGCTGAGAGAAGCATATGGAAATTGCATAGCCTCCCCATGGCTTTGGCTGTCTCAAGGAAATTCTGGGATGTATTGCAATCCTTATCTGATGTTCCTTAGGGTATCGTCGTTCTTTTGTTTGTGAGTAGCAGTACTTCATATCCTCTTTCATTACGGATATGCATAAAATGATGAGCCCTTTTTCTGAAACAGAAGAAAAGAATGACACAAATTAAACACTAGGCCTGTGATCAACCATCTATAATGGGCAAGGACAGCTACTCAGCAAGTAGTTTGCTCTTTAGTGTTTTCATAGGAATGCCTCTACTTTTCCTGGAAGCCACTAGGCAGAGTGGAACTTAGAAGCCTGTGACATTTCTTGCACAGAAAGGCAGATTTCTTGTCTTACAGATGCTCGTGTAAATGCTCTAATGGCTTCATCAAATGCCCAATAAAACTGTATTTCTGTGGACTATTCAATCAGACCTTTTAGCTTGAAGGAATAAATGCTAGCAGCAACTCTTCTTATTTCAAGCCATACACTTTCCTAGAAAATAAATAAGAACAAAAATCAACTCTTAACCATGCGGCCCCATGTGTTTACCAACTGTCAAGATACAATCTGCATTACTAAGGTGGCCATCTTTTCTTTTTTCCTTTTGATATTATTAGAGTGTTTATTCCTTTGCCCTCTTTAAATTCTGCTCAATTCCTTGCACTGAATGAAATCACAGGCTGTAGGGAAATCTGGAGAAATATCTGTGTGTTAATACTAGCTATATGTCATCCAGGATCCCACTGGAGATGACATTATTGCTTTTCAATGGCAAGAGCTGGTCACATGGGAGGTGATGTTTTTATTATAATCAGCTGCAGAAAACCGGTGAGGGTGAGCTCATGTGCAGCTGAGTAGGTTTGAACTTTTGTACCTTTCAGTACCTTTTTGTGAGTAGTGGAAACTCTCTCCAACTGGGATGTGTTAGGGAGTTAGGTTTCCTGTAAACATTGAGATCTTACAAAATGGCCACAGGAAATGAACTTTTCAAAAGACCAGAAAATTGAACTGGAGAATTATGGTGTTGATCATTGAAGGAAAGTATTCTCATCTGGGTTCAGTAGGAAAGGATTGTTGTGGCTTAAATACCTGATTTGATTTTAGCCTTCCATTCGCAGCATTACTCCAAAGAACTTTTGAATCTATGTCATATTACACAAAGCAGATTCCACTAACACTTCCACCTACCTTCATGCTGGTAGTCTCCTGCAAGATGCTGAGCACCCTTACCTCCTATCTGAAGCTTCAGGGATTGCTCTTTAGTCAAAGCCTTGATAAACACATCACATCTGCTTCCCTGGGATGATTTCCAGACAACATGCATTTCATTGACTTTTAGTGAGGAATAAATGGAAATCTAGTGGCACATCTGGTGCTGCCTTCAGATCGATTTACAGTTGTTAAATAGATTTGAATTGGCACTCGCTCACATGAAGAACCTGTCAGTTCCTTGTTCACTTCACCCCCACTGACTAGCTATTAAACAATTGCATTTGCCTTAATGCAAATTTGGTTGGAAAAAAAGATGATGTTTTGCACATGGCTGGCTTTAAGGCAGCTAATGAAATTAAAGCAAAGAACTCCCAGCGCAGTAGGAAACCCAGATAACAGGAACAATCATTTAGCCAGCACATTTCTGTTCCCACGGGAGCTAAGGCTAATTATCAGGCCAGGTTGCATTCAGGGGGTGAGGAGGTGACACCACAACAGTATTTCTCTGCACAGCTGCTCTAGTCAAATTCATTTACATGTTCTAGCAAAACAATGCTTTTTAAACAGATTTCTTCCCAGTGCAGGCTGGGAAATATAGCTAATGGAGCCATGGGGTTGCCCTACCAAGGTTTCACAACAATTTGCAGTGTTTGAAAAGCAGCTTAGGCAGTTTATCCAGTACCATCCAGAAAGGTTGACCCCAAGTAATTTTGTAAAAGATATATCAAAGAATAAAGGGCTTTAGACAGAAGAAGGAGGAAAGCAGATCCAAGTCTGGAAATTGTCTCCACAATGCAGACACTTTTTCCCCCGATTTAAGTAAAAGCAAAATAACATTCCATAGTCATCAAAGCATGTTCTCTTATCACAGAGCAGACTTTGAGTTAACAGCATCGTTCTTCCTCTTTCTCTATTCTCTTTACTAAACTAAGTATAAAAGGTGTGAAAAAGCAGTTTTGTCTAGAGCACTTTTAGGAGTTAAAAGCATTATTTTATGCTTAAGGCACTGGGCCAGATCTTCAAACATCTGGTTCAGTTCCTGCCTTTTCCACAAACTTTGTGTTAACACAGGCACAGATCATGCTGTTTTATTGTTTTATCGAGGTGGTCACTTCATGGAGTCTATGTGAGTACCTACATGGCCCCGTTAAATGAAATTGTGACTTTAAACTGAGGACAAGGCTTGATTACCTGGTATTCCGAGTGTCCAAATACAGCTCTACCACTGTTTTATATGCTTGTAAGTGTCTCTCTTGATATTACCATCCATAGTGTGAGGCCATTGCTGCTCTCTCACTTCCAGTGGCAGTTGTGTGAACACGTTGTTGCAATGCTTCATAGTGATTAGGCAAAGGAATGTGCTGCAAAGAAGGAACTGATCTCAAACGTGTGAATCCCATCCACTAGGTATCTTTTGCATAAGAAAGTCCTTTCACTGTCATTTTTTTGCTGCCTCTGCTTATAGAGCTTCTTTCTCGTTATTTCCAGTATGAAAAAGTTCCTTCAGTCTTCACACATTATTATCTCCCAGTTTTCAAGTGTACAAATCCAGCTGCTACAGCATAAGATGAGGAATGAGTAAATGATGGCTGCAGTGTGATCTTGGCCAAAATGCAGTTAAGATTTTTATCTTAACAGTGCCTTTGGTGTCCAGGGAAAGGCACTGACCTGCAGGCTTGTGCCTAATTGGAATGCTGGCCCTCATCCAACAGCCCGGCAGAAAGTCAAGTTGTGAAACAGAAGAGATATTTGAGTCAGCTCCTGAAATAAGTGGAGTGGTCACAGAGAAGTAAGTCTTCTTACAATCCACCCAGGACTACATCTTTTCTTCCAGAGATCTTATAATTTCTGTGGCTTCTTGGTAAGTTTTTGGCAAGATTAAAATCTCAGCCTACAAAACACTGGGAAGATGGGTCCCATTTGAAAATTATCTGATGTGAAGTTTCTAAGAAGTCTACTTTTCTGTAAGGGAGCAAATGATTTGGAACAAATGCTGCAGACATCTCCTTTAGGCTGGTAATTTCTCTTTGGGGTTGAGGAAAGTGTTTAAAATTGCTATATAGGACTGTTACTTTCCCAAATGCAAAGAAGCTAATTATCTGGTCCTGCTCTTATTGTCCCAGAAATCTTACCTTTTAATCTTTCACTGAAGAAGAAGAAACTATATTCTCAAGATTACAGATTCAAATGTTTTTGCAATCTGTTTATAATGCAGTATTTCTTTAAGCTGTGTGCTGGTCCAGTTACTGCTTCCTCCTAACAGAAGAGACATCTTTTTCTGTAATGAAGGGTTGTTGTTTTTCACAGTACTGCAGGGCTCAGCGACTCTGTGGAGCACTGAGCAAATGGCGTTAATATCCTCCTTGAGCTGAAAAACAAAAGGGAAGCAAGCAAACAGTCTTTTGAGCTGAAAAGCTTTTTCAGCTTTTCATTCCAGGGTTCTTAGTGACAGCAATACACATTCCACAAGCCAGACAGCTCCTGATAAACACAAAGCACGCTTAACTTCCTCAGGAACAAAGGTTTTCTTGCAATTTAAAGGTGAATATTTGGATGAATGAAATGATAAACTAGGTGTTTTGAAAGAATCCACGAGACATCAGGAAATCGTATGTAGATCTGGTCATACTGTAGAAGCAGACCACATGCTGTAAGGTTCCTCAAGATCTCACCCATGGATAACCTGAAGGATTTTCTCAGACAAGAAACTGTGAAGGGTTTTTTTTTTTCAGGATTCCACTTAGTCCTGGGACAATAACCACTAATTCTTTATTGTAATTTTGTGTTGAGAAGAGGATGATCAGATAGCACAGCACCTGCTTCTCAAAAGCAGACTATGAGGAAAAGATGACAAAGAGAGGGCAGCAGTGATTTGGAACGTTGGAAAGAGGGCAGTGTGTATTCAGTGGGAATCAAGAATCCCTTCACCTCAGCCTAGAAATGCCTAGTAAAGAATTCAAGCAAGAGTGTTCAGTGGTTCTAGAGCAAAACATTGCTTAGGAGATACCCTTAAGTACTAAGCATAGTTTGTAGAGAATCATTCCTTAGACTGTCCATTAAAGTTTGTAGCATGCAAACAAGTGTAAGTTTTACCAGCTCTATCAGCTGGTCTAGAAAGAGGTTACCTCCTTGCCTCACTTAGACTTTTGCAGCTACAGCAACGATGTCTGATGTTACAGACTCCCTAGACAAAAAGAGTACACAGGACCAGTTTATGAACATCTGTGCATCTCCAACAACTTCAATAGAGGTATTTTTTTATTTGCAGGAAGTGACAATCGGGCCTATGTTATACCTGAAGCCCTTCTTTGAGGCCATTGTCAAGTCTAGTGTTTAAAAAAAAGAGGAGAGAATTTCATTAAATTAGGGGCCTGAAAGTGGCTTAGAAGAGAGAAATCTGGGGTACTGGTTTCAACTGACCCCACCACCTCCCTGGGCAGCCCATTCCAATGGCAAATCACTCTCTCTGGCAAGAACTTCCTCCTAACATCCAGCCTATACTTCCCCCGGCACAATTTGAGACTGTGTCCCCTTGTTCTGTTTCTGGTTGTATGGGAGAAGACCCTGGGGGTATTCAAGAAAAGCCTGGATGAGGCACTTAGTGCCATGGTCTAGTTGACTGGATAGGGCTGGGTGCTAGGTTGGACTGGATGATCTTGGAGGTCTCTTCCAACCTGTTTGATTCTATGATTCTATGACTGAATGTGAGCCAGCAGTGTGTTTGGGCAGCCAAGGCGGCCAACAGCATCCTAGCTTGGATGGGGAATAGTGTGGCCAGCAGGACTAGAGAAGTGATTATGCAGTGAAGCTGGTGAGGGGTCTTGAACACAAGTCCTGTGAGGAGCAGCTGAGGCAGCTGGGGTTTTTCAGCCTGGAGAAGAGAAGGCTGATGGGAAGTCTTATTGATCTCCACACCTACCTGAAAGGACGTTGTAGCAAGGTGGGGCCCAGCCTCTTCTCCCAGGTGACAAGTGATAGGATGAGAGGAAATGGCCTCAAGTTGTACCAAGGGAGGTTTAGTTTGGATACTAGGAAATATTTCTTCAGCAAAAGGGGCATTGGGCACTGGGACAGGCTGCCCAGAGAGGTGGTAGAGTAACCATCTCTGGACGTGTTTAAAAAACATTGGGATGAGGTGTTTAGTGACATACTCTAACAGTTGTATCCAGGGAGATATTAGGTTATGATTTGACTCAATAATCCTAAGGTCTTTTCCAACCAGGAAACTCAATGAATCTAGGATTAAGTCATTTCAGAACAATGATCCAGATAGACAAAGAGATTTGAATGAGTGAGAGTAGAGATTGCAGCAATGTGAAAATGTGTAAAACTAGAGTGGCTTCTTGAAAGATGATAAATTAGGTCGAATAATAAAGTGGTGACAAGTATCATAAACAAGCAAGACTTTTACATCTGAAACTCAGTGCAGAGAACTTCATTCTTAAACACAGGTCATGTTTCCAGATGCTTCCTGATAATGTGGGAGAGGTCTATGCCTGCACTCAATTCCTCACTTACATAATGCATAGGAAACAAAAATGATCTAAACTCCCAAGGCATATGACCCTGTGCACAGTTGTCTAGGAATAAAATTATGTACAAAAATAGAAGATATTATCAGGGCCCTGTGTATATCATGATTCCATAGCAATGGAATTTGCTGATGAGTTGTGTTCTTAACTCTTGCTTATTATTAGATGCTATATGAAAGGGGATGAGGAGGATTTTGAAAGTCTCTGTGGTGGGCATTTTGCACACATCTAGCAAATGACAGTACAATCTCTATGTGAACACAGACTACAGAATGGGAAGCTGCCTCACAAAGTGTAAATCACAGTAGTGGTTGCAATAGCTGTGATTGAAAGAAAAAAAACCCTGGGGCTGGAGGAGGGTGGAAATGTATATAGTAGATAGCTTTCTAGTCTTTATGAGTGTTAAAATACTTTTTACAGTGCTATCCAAGTATCATCGGTGCACTGAACTATGCTTTTAATGTTAGCTGAGAAGCAGGAGTTCCTCGTCATCTGGAAGGGATGAAAAGTGAATTTGGAAAGGAGAAAATCTATTTAACATTGTTACACTTAACCACATCACTGCAGAGTAATTCTTTAGATCTGTCTTCTAGCTATATTCAACCCACAAGTCAAGGCTGCCTTCCCCACCATTACAAGTGTGAAAAGTCCCTTCTGTTCTTGGTCTGGTTGACAGAAATTCCAGGTTTTCCATGAAAATTACCTTGATTGTTTCCAGAGATGGAGCTTCCACCACCTCCTTGCACAACCTGTCTCAAGGTTTAATTCACAATTGCCAAATAACAGATATAGGGTTCCTTCACACTCACTCTGGATACTATTTTGTGGTGTTAACAGGTGCAAAGACCATTCCTTTCTCATTTTACTTCACTTGTGGCATCATTTGTTGGTCACCTTTTGCATTGCACAGCCTCAATTCAGAAACAGACTGCAGAAACTGTAGCCACAGCCCCCCTCCAGGACACATGTATTCCCTGCACAGAACCTGTCTGCAGGTCAAGGAGATGAAGCCAGCAGCAACCTGGTATAAGACGAGCATAGGGCGTTCATGCCAAACAGAGAGTGATTAAAAACCATGTTTATGGAGCAGTGTATATGTGCCTTCACTGGCACACACACCCCAGTTTGGTGCTGCAAATACAAGGGCATGTTTTATGATTACTTTCCCAATCCCTGCTGAAGCTTTTCAAAGAGTTGATCCATGATGCAGAAAGTGAACTTGTGAGTAAGACTTCTTTATGTGTATTCTTCTAAATGTGATTTTATGAATCCCAGATTTGGCTGATCGGGTTCCAGGTTGGCACTATATGAGTTGTCTGTTCTGCTATGACTGGGCCAGTGTGTGTTTGGGGTCCACCTGACTCTTACCAATACAGTCAAGCTAAGGGAGAGGAGCAGGTTGTCTTGGAAAGGCAAAAACCGAAGTGCATCTGATTTCACAGACAAACCATGATTAGACATAGGGAGAGCATGATCAGGTATCTTGTTACAGGATCTCCAAATTCTTTGAAGACTATACCTAAACACGACATGGTCCAAGAACTACAGAGAGTCAGAGAACAAGTAGGGAGTCTATCAGAGCCTGAGTGGAATCTAAATACTACTTAAAGCTTTCTGAGGCCACAGGGAGCTTTTCAGACTATCTATATTATAAAGTAAATTCTTCAGTGATAAATAGCAGTAGCAACTTTAAATGTGTTTTTTTCCTTTTTGCCTTTTTCCCTCTCCTTTAGGGGAAAGTGAGGAAAAAAAGAGGACTTGAGATGCTGTGTAAAAGCCTTGAGGTCCACAAAGTGTAATCTGTTATAGAAAAAAGTAATTTCATAAAAATCTATTCACCAACTGTTGGCAGTCCTTTTGAAATATAATTGGTCTTCATTAACATAGTATCCAGGCTCTTGATCAGTGCCTGGATGTGTTTTGTGTACCCAGTCCAGACCAACTAATCTTTTTGAACAATGGTGACTGGAACATTATGTTTTGCTGATGATACAAAACTTGGGGTGTGGGGGTGGCTGACACCCTGTCAGGCTGTGCAGCCATCCAATGAGATCTGGACAGGCTGGAGCGCTGGCTGAAGGCAAATCTCATGAAGTTCAATAAGGACAAGTGCAGGGTCCTCCATCTGGGGAGGAATAACAACAGGCATCAATACAGATTGGGGGCTGCCCTGCTGGAAAGCAGCTCCGTGGAGAAAGACCTTGGAATCCTGGTGAACAGCAAGTTCTGCATGGGACAGCAATGTGCCCTTGTGGCCAAGAGGGCCAATGGCATCCTGGGGTGCATCAAGAAAAGTGTGTCCAGCAGGTCTAGGGAGGTTCTTCTCCTCCTCTGCTCTAGTGGGGCCATACCTGAAATATTGTGTCTTCTTTTTGAGCTCCCGAGTTCAAGAGAGACAGGGACCTGCTGGATAGAGTCCAACAGAAAGCCACAAGGATGTTTGGGGAACTTCAGCATCTCCTCTATGGAGAGAGACTGAGAGACCTGGGGCTGTTTAGTCTGGGGAAGAGAAGACTGAGAGGAGATCTTATAAATGTCTATAACTATCTGAGGGGTGGGTGTCAGGTGGATGGAGCAAATATCTTTTTGGTGGTGTGCAGCAATAAGACAAGGAGCAATGGCTACAAATTTGAACACAGAAGGTTTCACTTCAACGTGAGGAGAAACTTCTTTACAGTGAGGGTGACAGAGCACTGGAACAGGCTGCCCAGAGAGATCGTGGAGTCTCCTTCTCTAGAGACTTTCAAAACCCACCTGGATGCATTCCTGTGTGGACTAGCATAGGTGATCCTGCTTTGGCAGGAAGGTTGGACTCAATCTCTGGAGGTCTTTTCCAACCTCTAATGTTTTGTGATTCTGTGATTCTGTGATTTCAGGGGATGTTTTCTTATTTAATGCAAAGTGAACTTACTATTTCCTTATCTCTACTAAAATATCTTACCTCTCAAGTAAGATATCTTCATCCCAGTCACATCTCACAGCTAGGCCATCGACCTAACACATGTGTCTTTGTCCCTGGACATCTCTAGTTGATAAACTGCCAATTTAAATGAAAAAAAATCTTCTTAGCCTTTGCATTTTCTAGTAGTTCATTACATTTCTATTACTCCTGACTTAAAAAATATTTTTTCTTATATGATAATCTGTTCTCTCCTCTTACACAGTATTTTGCACTGTATCAAAATTTCTTCCAACAGTATCATCAACTGATCTCATTAATATGTTCCTTGGATTTGTGCCAAGGCCTTTCACATTAATATTTTATAATACTGAGTTCCATAAACAGGCCTGGAGAACGTCTTTCTGTAATCTTCCTTGAAGCCTCAGTAATAAACCCTCGTCCTCTATCTCCCTTACCCTGTTTGCCAAACCCCCTTGTTATTACAGTCCTTGTTTGTATTCATATATTGAGGTGACTCTTATACCATTTCTTGTTTTCTCCACTTCAGCTGATGAGCTGTATGAGAATGTTTTACGGAAGTTACAATAGCTTTGCTGCATTTTCTTTCCCTAAAAAGATGAAAGTTGGTTGTTGTCAAAACCAATGCCAGATGAATCTGTTATGTTTCAGAAAGAGTGCAATTTGTCCTATTTTTCATTACTTTGATGCATTGTAAAATGTTTCCTTTGCAACATGTTCTAAATTCCTGTATACTATTGAAATCTACAAGTGCATCATCGTGGGTTTTTTGTGTGTTGGTAAACACAGGAGCAATGTTTGCTGTACAAGATGGAAAAATAACCTCTGTCTTCTTTTGGTGTCTTCAGCTGATAATCATTAATTTCTAATGAGTTAGTATTGCACAGCTATTTTTTTTAATGATTAAAGATTCCTCTTCCCCCTCCTTCCTTTTTTTAATTATTCTTTTAGCAATTCATATTTTATTGCTGTTTTTTTTTTCTGATCTCCAAGGCAGAGTAATTTTAGTTGATTAATCTCCTTTTTCATTTGTCCCAGGAGAAGTTTATATTGAGTATTAGGAAAGATTTGTTTCCTGAAAAAGTGATGAGGCATTGGAACAGGCTCCCCAGGGAGGTAGTGGAGTCACTGTCCCTGGAGGTGTTCAAGAAAAGTGTAGACATTGCACTCTGGGACATGGTTTAACGGCCATGGTGGCCTTAGGTCAGTGATTGGATTCAATGATCTTAGCAGTCTTTTCCAACCAAAGCAGTTCTGTGATTCTATGATTTTTTTCTAAGCTTTTGTTGACTTCTTTTACAGGTAGCTGCTCATGCAGTTACAGACTAGTGAAAGTGCTTCTCTTCTTTTGGGATTCAAGTTACAGAGGGTTTTTGCATGTCCCACATACAAATCCAACATTTTCCCAACATTTAAGACTTTGAGCTATTCAGCCCAGCATACTTCACCAAATGCTTCTCTGTGTTTTATAAAATTCCTTCTTTTTTAACAATGCTGCTTTTTGTTTATTTTCATTAATTTCATTTATATTGATCTGATTTAACTCATGATCATCAGACTCAAAGTTATTTTGTGCTACTGTTGTTCTTTAGCTAGTTGGAGCAAAGACCACGGTCCTTACTCAGTAGCACTTTACAGTAAATTCCTAAGAGTTTTCCTTCCCCAAAGTAAATGAAAAACATTACAACAGAGAAATAATCTATGTCTTCTGTTAGAACAATACATCTTCCAGTTCATGTTATAACAATTCTCTTTAGCAAGCCTCTTATTTACAATAATGAAGAGGCTGATTAATGCAATACATAGTGTTTCTTCCCAGTGGAGAAACATTAGTCTCACTTTTTTCAAGACACGCTGTACCTATTCAAGCAACTCCTATTTTATTCTTTAAGGCTAGAGCTCTATCCCTTGACTAATCTGTGTAACTTGCAACAGTGCAAATTTAGGGCACACAAGATGCAGAGAAGACAACAGAAACTTACCCTAAAAGAAAGACAGTGAAAGCTTCTGAGGGAGGTGATTTTTATTGTACCACGAAGGGGTATGCTAGCAACTGTGGGAAGAAATTTGGGTTTTAAAAATAAATAAATAAATAAAATCGTGGGGGAAAAAATGTACTCAGACCAAAATACACTACAGTCCAGAGAGATCTTCCAAAGGGAATCTTGGAAGCAGAAAAGCCTTATACTTTCAAAAACAGATTTGACAACGCAATAGTATAGATCCTGCATGTTTAGCTGGCTAGCAGAAAATTTTTCCATCTGTAGCTTCCATGTGTTTGTGTTCCCTACCTCCTCTTTCCCTGACAGATGTTCTACTCCTCATTAAATACGGACGTAACAGCACCCTTTACTGACTGTTCCTCAGTTTTCACCAATAATTTAATCCCAGATTTCAGGTATTGCTTCACTGCTTTGCAACTATTCCACTGAAATTAATTCCAGATGATTCCTGTCTCTTAGGTACTGTTTCTGTCTGTGACTCTGGAAAGGAGGCAAAAGAGGAAGAAATGCTACCTAGTGTTTAGCAGTTCTCTGAATGAAAAAATCCTAGTTTTAAGGAACAGCTTGCAACCTGTGGGTAGGTCTCAAAACAAAATGTGTTTTATTCATTCTTCTCAGTATTATGTGCTGAAGTTTGAGACATCAGTGGTAGGTGATTGATTCTTGCAGAACTAGTTCTCAAATCACTCATTTCTTTATCATCCTTCTGTGTACATTGTTAGATTTACATGCATCCCCTACTCAAACATTAGGCTGGAGTCATTCTTCATCTTCCAGGGTTAAGTAATCCATCATTAGATGGACCCATGCAGACCCATATGAAATGTTTTCTTTTAAAGCCAAATTTTCTTACATCAGCTTTTGACATTTTATTCACTTGGACAAGCTGATTAATGGTGTCAGCATTGCACATTTGCTTTGCAATGAATACTAAGCAGATGTTATACTGGCTTGTTGCCTCACACTGAGCATGAAGAGGTAAATCTTGAGAGACCTTGCTCTTGTTAGTAGGTTAGTTACCAAGAGGTCAGTAGTCTCCCCTATTGTCTTTTATACATAAACAGGATATTGATTAATCTTAGATATTTTGAGTCAGATCTTCTGGGAGGGGCTTTATACTGGAAGTACAGGGACAAAACTTAACATGCTAGCTCAGGCAAAAACATCTGCTGATTCTAAGAGCAGTTTTTTTCTCTGAAGGTTTCATGTTGAGGGTAACTAAAAATGTCTCAAGCACCCACGTCCCACTCTAGGTCTGAAATGAAACCCACAATCTTCAGGGTGAATAGGGAGGAAAAGCAAACAGTTCTTCCAAAATATTTGGGTAAGGACTGCTAAGATGAAAGGAAGTGTAAGCATGAGAAGAGATGATAAGCCACACATAAGCATTCTCTTTCAATATGAGCCAGACTTGGAAATTAAACCAGTGAAGTAGAACTACATCTGATTGACACCGACAGAAGAAAATCAAGTGTATTGACACAGATTTGATATATGATATATATATATACTGATACATGAACATAAGGAAAAACTCACTGTGAGGATGACAGAACACTGGAACAAGTTGCCCAGGGAGGTGGTGGAAGCCGCATCTCTGGATGCTTTTAAGGCCAGGCTGGATGAGGTTCTGGACAATCTGATCTAGTGGCAGGTGAGAGTTGGGGTTGGAACTAGATGATCCTCGAGGTCGTTTCCAATC
The DNA here is from genome assembly GCA_013400475.1 of Tricholaema leucomelas. Classification (NCBI taxonomy): domain Eukaryota; kingdom Metazoa; phylum Chordata; class Aves; order Piciformes; family Lybiidae; genus Tricholaema lacrymosa; species Tricholaema leucomelas. The sequence continues at coordinate 996,906 of WAAF01011388.1, forward strand.
CTGACAATTCTGTGATTCTGCAATTCTTGTGAGAGGTTGTGGAGTCTCCTTATCTGGAGACATTCGAAACGCACCTGCACACGTTCCTCTGTGATCTACTCTACATGATCCTGCTCTGACAGTGGATTGGATTAGATGATGTTTCAAGGTCCCTTCCAACCCCTCACATTCCATGATTCTGTGATTTCAGAAGTGGGTCTGTGCTACAAAGTTTGGTAAGGTCTGAAGTATCCAAAACTTCAGGAATTCTTCAGAACCAGGGCTCCAGGCCATTCTCACATTCACAAAATGAAGTTTGTAAGCCTACACCATTTGTTATCCTGGGACAAAGATTTTGAATGTGTCACTCTCCTAGACAAAGAATTATTATCTCTCTACGTTCTGACAGTCTAATGGAATTACTAATTTTATTCACTTTACTAATTATTTATGTATATATCTGTGTTTGTGTAATTATTTATTTTTATTCCCATGTGGGGTGTTGGGTTTTTTCCAAATATTCTTTCTCCATCCTAGCCAAAAGAGAAGAAAGACAATGGAAAACCTACACATTAATTCCATAGAGGTAAAAATCTATTTCACTAGAAGCAAGATACAAATATTCACAATGCTCTCAGGTCTTACAGCCATTTCTAATGCTCAAGGACGAGCTTCCAGCTGAATTGCTACTAATGGCTAATATTCAACCTTGACATGAGATATTATAAACTAAATTTCAGTATTTATGATATTTAAATACCAGAATTATGATATATTTTTTATGACAGAAAATGTTTGCACTTCAGTCAGAATGGCACAATTACATCCACAAAGTTGTACTGGGCAGAAAAACCTCTTCCTTGTCCTTAGAGACAAGAATTCCTCGAAGCTTGGTTATTTACCTGAAGCTGAAGAGAATGGATTGATGGTTGGACTCAATGATTTCAGATTTTTTTTCAAGCTGAAACAATTCTATAGTTCTATGATTCAGCTCTTGAGGTTTGTGGTTCACTCTCTGCTTTTGAACTTCATTCAGTTATTTCATTCACTTCTCTAAAAGACAAACATAAAATGGCACAGACATATCAATATAACTAGACTATCTTTTGTATTAATTATAATTTCCTGATAAATACATGTAGATTGTTTATAGTTCTTTCCCTATCCTAATAACTTACATTTCATTAAAATAAGTCCTTTCCTGGCTTTTAACAACTTACACATCTTAGGCCTGTTTGTTTAAACTAAGGGTAACAATGCTTTTATTTATGAACACCCTTTATGTTTTCAGTGTAAGTTGAACCTGAGTTGTAGACATAAAGTAGTTTCCAAGCAAATTCATCACCTTCCAACTGACTGTATTCCCCTTGAATACAAATTTACAAGCAAGAAAGCTATCAAAAGTTCAAGGGATAGAAAGAAGCAGCACTCTGAACAGAACGGCACTTGTTCCTTCTGCCACTTAAAGTTACTGACTTCCTTGCTGTCTCCATTTGCATAACAGAGGTGATTGCTGGGCTTTTATTATGGCAGGTTGAATGTAAATCAGTTAGGGAAACATAAAATACATCCCTAGTGAACTCTCTGCTCACTAGCATACAAATAAAGATCATAGTGATACTGCAGGTGAAAAAAAGCAAAACACTAGTGTTGCTGATAGACTCTCATTCTTTCAACTTGTATGAAAAGCTACTGGAGGTTTTCACGGTCTTGGTGAATGAAGTGTTTCCTGTAGTTCATCTCCCTTCTCCCATTGCTCTAAAGTTTTTTAAGCTACTAGACTTCATATTTCAGGGCATAACATGACACCGAATGCATCCGTATTTCTGACACACTCTTGGACTGAATTGGACCCGAGATGGGACATTTGTGCTTACATTGAGAAATAATCATGCATTTAATAGCCATATCTTAAGCATTAAACCTAATGAAAAGACTGTCCTGATAGGCAAAATTGTACTGAGCTGTTCTGCTTAGAATATATTTCCATTTTCTCTGCTAAGACACTCTTTTCCTCTCAGCATAAAAACACCTGCTGACTTTCAATCCTAACATTCAGAAATAAACAGAAAAGTACTGACCACACTCCAACTCAAACTTTTTAGCCAGGACTGTGTACCTTTCATTTTGGCTAGAGAAGGCTAGGATGCACTTCCTGCTCTATCACTTAAGAGAATTGCTGGACATATGCACTTAGACTCGGACTACCCAGGAAAAAGGTGCACTACTGTGCTGCTGTGTCTCCTTTCAAGAAGTCTGTCAGTTACCGCTCTAACCTTCTGATGCTCAATACCTGTAACCCCTTTCCCTTTAAGCTTGTATGTAAGATGTGATTTAGTGATCCTTTTTTTCCCATCTACTGCACTTGGCTGTCCAAGTTCTTCGTGACTTTCTCTAAATCACTCTTCACTAACAGTTGAGTAACTCATATCTCAAGCACAGAGAGACTGACATTATTAGGTTGTCTTCTCATCCAGCAAGTAACATCTTTCTCATTGAGTCCTGCACGAAGCACACCAGGACATGCATCAGCCGAGAAGCTGTGGCACTGTGCTTTAAGAGGAGCATGTGTCACAACTGCCTCATGTATCTGATGGATATATGGAAAGGGACTAGGGAAATGAGAATTACCACTCATAAATGTCAAAACCCATTAGGGCTGAAAGCCCAACACTATCTTAAGAAGATGTGGGGCCGGGGGGTGTGAGTCTTTCTTCCATCTTTAGGTTTTATCAAACTATAAACTACTGTTAAAATCATAATGGCCAGAAGCTTGTCTTTTGTTTTTTGTTTTTTGGTGGTTTTTTTTTTCAAATTTAGATTTTGACTCTGGAAATTTTAGTACAGTCATTGCTGGTGACAATACAACACAGCACAAATTTCCAGTGCTTTGCAGTAGCTGGCAATACTGTTCTTCAGGGAGAAGCATTAGATCTGTGCATAAAGGTTGGATTTCACATAAACCAGCTCTGTTTCCTCTTTAAATTTGATCATATGCTCTCATTTTCATGTATGCCTTTGTTAGTATAGTACAATATTTTTTAAAAGCTTTTAATATTTTCTCACTTCTTCCCATTTAAAATTGTAAGTCTCTGCAATTTCAGTTAAATGCTGTACCAGTTTTCTTGAATCTGAATAAATTTTGCCTGCAGTTTTAGCTCGGTATTTCATCAGCACCTGTTAGGGTTGTCCACCAGCAGCACAATACTTAAATCTTTACAAAAGATATAATCAGATTTTTATCACTGAGCTGGTGTTTCCAGAATATATTTTCATATTTTGATTCTCTTCACTACAAATCATTTTACTCATCACAATACTCATGGGATTGCAGTTTGCCTCAGCTCAGTTTTCTTTAGTGGGACTACAATCAATCAGATAAAAACAAGCAAAGAAAGAAACAAACACACACATTCAGCAGAAGAGCTGAAGTTAAATTTAAGTGTGCTCTTTATTCCCATAGAAGCTAAATCCATGATTAAAATCCTGCCTATGCTTATGTGCTGAATTAATACTATAGTAATCAGTCTTCTCTTTCAGCTGTCTCTGAGCTATTGAATTTGCTACATCCAGGGAATTTAGACTGCTCAGTGCTTCAAAATAATGCTTTTGTTTCAGAGTACCAAATCCACACTTACAAGATACAATTTGTCTTTATTTTTTTTTGTAACTATACTTGAAGGATCTTTGTAGTAGTGAGCAGTGATCCAATAAACATGAACTCATTCAAGGGTAGAAGACGGTATGAAGATCCTCCTTAATATTTTCCTTCTCTATGTTACCATGGTTGAAGAGGCAAAAAAAAAAAGCTTTGTTTCTTTCCCAGTGCGCCTGAACTGTTTCACATTTACAACGCAGTAAAAAAGTGAAGGAAAACCATGCTTGGAATTATACTGCCACTTTTCCCAGATAATGACTCTAGGCACAGTATAATTAACAGATGTTTCTTACCAAAAATAACCCAGAACTAAATGTTAAGTGTTTATTATCTTTTTAAAAACATGACCCAATCAGCAACAAAATTACTCTGGAGTGTCAGATAAATGTGCTTTATTTACAATAATAAGGCTCCTATCTAAAGTGAATTAAAAATTAATCTTAGGTAAATCTGCCATGGTGGTTTTGTAAATGTGTTTTTGAGGATGAGATTAATTACATCCATCAACATGAATAATACACAACCAATACTCATTTTCCTTCCTAAAAGGATGAAATAAAATCTAATCTGTAAGGGAGACTTTGTTGTTATTCTTTAAAAAAAAGAAAGCCATCATAACAGGCAACTGAGGAAAAAATGGAAACAAAGAAAGGAGCAGAAGGATTCTTACCAAAAGTTATAACAAAACCTAAAAATCTGCACCCCCTCCAAAAAAAAAGTGGCAACTATCAACAAAAGCTAGGTCCTAAAGTTTAGATCCTTCAGTCTTAGTACCACACATGAAGCTAAAGCCTCAGGGCATTCTGCGCAATTCTGGATGTGTCTGTAAGATCCACAGGTTCATAGAATCATAGAATGGTTTTGGTTGGAAGGAAACTTAAAAATCACCTAGTTCCAACCCCTGTGCCATGGGCAGGGACACCTTCCCTTAGAACAGGCTGCTCAAAACCCTGTCCAACCTGGCCTTGAACACCTCCAGCAAGGGGGCATCTATGACCTTCCTGGGCAACCTGCTCCAGTGTCTCACCACTTTCACTGTAAAGAATTTCTTCTTAATATCCAGTCTAAACCTACCCTCCTCAAGCTTTAATCTATTTCCTCTCACCCTGTCTCTACAAGCCCTTGCAGAAAGACCCTTCCCAGAATGATTCACACAGCTGGAAGTTGGTAGTAATGATAGTTAATAAAATAACAGCTGAAATACCATGTAAACTCCTATAGCTCCAGATATGTTGCCCTTCTGTAGACCTCATGATAGCTTAAATTACTGAAAGGTTTTTATGGTATTTCTTCAGATATTTGATTTTAAATACTATGAAACCACTTATTAAAATGTGTTTTCTGAAAAGCAGAATGATAGTAAGGGAAAAAAAAACCCTCTTCTATGATAGTTTATGCTTTAATTCAAATATCTTAACAATTAAAAATAGTAAGAAAAGGGTGAGGTTTTGTTCCAGTGTTGCTGTAGGTGTTAAGCTATAAAACTGTATTTCAATTAATAATCCTTTGCTGTCTACAACTACCTGAAGGGTGGTTGTAGCCAGGTGGGGGTTGGTCTCTTCTCCCAGACAACCAGCAACAGAACAAGGGGACACAGCCTCAAGTTGTGCCGAGGGAAGTATAGGCTGGATGTTAGGAGGAAGTTCTTCACAGAGAGGGTGATTTGCCATTGGAATGGGCTGCCCAGGGAGGTGGTGGAGTCACCGTCCCTGGAGGTGTTCAGGAAAAGACTGGATGAGGCACTTAGTGCCATGGTTTAGTTGACTGGATAGGGCTGGGTGCTAGGTTGGACTGGATGATCTTGGAGGTCTCTTCCAACCTGATTGATTGATTCTATTCTATATGCTATGAATCCTGGACAGTTTCAGAGAAGTCATGTCTTTTCCGTGACATATATTAAAGCTACCTGCTCAGCTGGGTTCAGTTATTCATGGGCAGAACACCTGCTCCATCCACTTACAGGTAAAGGAGCTATTGACTTAATGAACCCGGAGCCTCTGGCAGAGGGACCCAGGCAGGTTGGATCAATGGTCAGAGGACAGCTGTAGGAGGTTTAATGAGGTCAAGTGCCGAATCCTGCATTTGGGTCACAACAACTCCTTGCAGTGCCACAGGCTTGGGGCAGAGTGGCTGGAAAGCTGCCCAGCTGTTTGTCAGCTGTCTGAACATGAGCCAGCAGTGTGCTCAGGTGGCCAAGGCCACCAGCACCCTAGCCTGAATTAGGAATACTGAGGCCAGCAGGTCTAGGGAAGTTATTGTTCCCCCACACCTGGTAATGATGAGGCCACACTTCAAATATTGGGTTCAGGTGTGGGATCCTCACTAAAAGAAGGACATTTTGTTGCTGGAGCATGTCCAGAGAAGGGCAATAAAGCTGGTGAAGGGTCTGCAGACCAAGGCTTATGAGGAGCAGCTGATGGAACTGGGGTTCTTTAGTGTGGAGAAGAGGAGGCTGAGGGGAGACCTCATTGCTCTACAGCTACCTGAAAGGAGGTTGTAGCAAGGTGGAGGTTGGTCTCTTCTCCCAAGTAACAAACGATAGGACAAGAAAAAAGGTCCTTGAGTTGTGGCACAGGAGGTTAGGGTTGGATATTATGAAGAATTTCTTCACCAAAAGGGTTATGAGGCATTGGAACAGGCTGACCAGGGATGAAGTTTAGTCGTCCTCTCTGGTGGTATTCAAAAGACGTGTGGATGTGACATGGTTTAGTGGTAATACAGCAGTGCCAGGTTAACAGTTGGACTTGATGATCTTAAAGGTCTCTTCCAACCAAGACAATTCTACATTTCTGTAATTCTTTTGGCTGGAATTGCACCATAAGTAGTGGAATTTGTTTTCTGGGAAAAGAAGTACTGATTTAATAATTTAGAATCATAGAATCAGTCAGGTTTGGAAGGGACCACAAGGATTATCTAGTTCCCCTGCCATGGGCAGAGACACCCTACCCTAGATCAGGCTGGCCAGAGCCCCATCCAACCTGGCCTTAAACACCTCCAGGGACGGGGCCTCAACCACCTCCCTGAGCAACCCATTCCAGGCTCTCACCACTCTCATAGTGAAGAACTTCCTCCTCATGTCCAGTCTGAACCTGCCCATCTCCAGCTTCGCTCCATTCCCCCTGGTCCTGTCACTCCCTGATATCCTGAAAAGTCCCTCCCCAGCTTTTTGTAGCCCTCTCTTCTCCAGACTGAACAGCCCCAACTCTTTCAGTCTGTCCTCATAGCAGAGGTGCTTCAGCCCTCTGATCATTCCAGTGGGCCTTCTCTGGACTTGCTCTATCATGTCCACATCCTTCTTGTAATGGGGGCTCCAGAACTGGATGCAGTACTCCAGGTGGGGTCTCACCAGAGCGGAGTAGAGGGGAAGAATCACCTCCCTCCACCTGTTGGCCACACTTCTCCTGATGCAGCCCAGGATCTGGTTGGTCCTCCAGGTTGCAAGTGCACACTGCTGACTCATGTTGAGCTTCTCATCCACCACCACCCCCAAGTCCCTCTCCTCAGGGCTGCTCTCCAGTCAGTCACTGCCCAGCCTGGATTTGTGCTTGGGATTGCCCTGACCCGGGTGCAGGTTCTTCACATTTAGAAGAATCATACTCTTCAGAATAAATTCTTATCTCAATTGGAGAACATAGATAAGTAACTACAGAAAGTGGAAAATCTCTTTTGCTCTTTTAGAACATCCCCTGTCACTGCATGACTGTCCTCCATGGTGTGTTTTCTGATGCCCAAGAGTCATAGAATCATAATTCAGATTGGAAGGGACCTTCAGGGGCTATATAGTTCAACTCACTGCTCAAAACTGGTCTGGTCTAATCAGATCAGCTTGATCAGTCCTGAACATCTCCAAAGATTTTACAACTCCTCCAATCAACTTGTTCCAGTGTCTGACCAGTGTCTGGTGTTTTTTTATCTGGAATTTACTATGTTGCAACTTTTGTCTGTTGCCTGTTGTGCCATCCCTATGCAACCCCAAGAAGTGGTTAGTTCCATCTTCCAATCCTGCCTATAGTTAGGTAGTTGAAGGCAGCAACAGGTCTCAGTATTCTCTTCTCTAAGCTGAAGATGTCTTATCTCTCTCAGCTTGATGTGCATCATCTTCTGACTGCTTCAGAGACCTTCCAATTCACTCTCTCCTGTATGTCAGTAGTGTTTTTATACTGGAGGGAGCCCAAAACTGGACAAAGTCCTCAGATGAAGTCTTCTGACAGTTCACTTCTCTGGTCCTTGTTAATAAACCTCAAGATGCTGTTGGCTTTCTTTGCTGTAAGGATACACTGCTGACTCACATTCGAACTGTGCACTAGGATACTCAGTCCTTTTCTCCAGATCTGCTTACAACCAACCTCTAGGCTATATTGCAGCATGCAGCTATTTCTTCCCAGATCCAACACATTGCAATTGCTAAGTTGGACTCCAAAAAATTCACATCAGCCTGCTTCTGCAGACTGTGAAGCGCTCTCTGAATAGCAGGCCTCCTCTTCAGCTTTCAAAATGCAGTTAGTGAATGTAAAAGCTAGAGAGCCAGAGTGGGAAAGAAGCCCTGAGCATCAAAACTTGTCAGCAGAAAAGACAGTAGCAGACAGAGATGACAGTTTCATTTCTCTCTAGAAGGTATTTGCAATGGGAAGGAAACATTAAAGAAATGCTTGACTAAGCATTCTTCTATCAGCAGTGAGAAGCTATGTTGATCTTCCATCTTACCATCTTGGAAAAAAACATTTATGCTGGTTTCATAAGGTGTGTTGGTAGCTTGCTTTAGATACTGGTATTGTATGATATTATATTTGCATTTGCTTCCCACAATATTTTGATTCCCTATCTGTTTTCATTTGATAACAGGGACAGTTCTCAGACAAAAGCTAAAATAAAAGTCTTCATTATACAGTTGTGTTTGCCCCAGAAGAGATGCCTGGGAACTTTCATGGACTGAAATGTGCAGTACTCTGCAGCTGGTCTATTTAAATTCATTTGGTGCTGAAATCTTCTTAGCAGAATGAAGATTCTGAAAGCCAGGAAGACAATCTGGATTGATCTAATTATTGACATTTTTTGTTGTTGCATAAAAGGCATGTATTAAGACAAACCATGAAGCAGTTGCATTGCTAATGGAACTATATTCCAAATTCTTTGGCTCTGTAGATTCCATAAATCAGGGTGTATAACCTCTCACAGTTTGTCACTGCTTCCTCAGGCTGGTGTCCCTTTGCACAATACGTAACCTAGGGCTTCACATAAACCATTTGTGGTCAGAGAATGTGTCTTCCAAGACAGATTAAGCAACTTCAGCCTCTGGCTGCTCTTAGGAATTCTGCAAGTTTTCACACGCCTTTTGTAAATCCTCCCATAGATACAGATAACCCTTTCTACATGAACAAATATACCACCACACCCCCAGCATTCACAACAGAAAATAACAAAGCCAGAAACCTCAACTCCACCAGAGATTATTATTGATTTATGTGTAGGATGTTCAGACACTTCTGTTAATGCATGGCACTACTAAGCCACAAATTATTCAAGGAGTGATTTTCCCAGTACACAACAAATACCACTAATGATTAGTGCTTTTAGGAATGTGCTCTCTGTAGTGCCGAAAAGGATGTTAGTGTAGTGATAGAACTGCCTCACGTGACCTGTGGCATGAACTTTGTTGTCTGCTGAATGAAAGACAAAGCAACACCTATAAATCACTTTGGATACATCTTCCTTTACACGATACAGGATGTCTTGGTGCTGCAGAACTGTTGCATCTTACAAGCTGACTAGAACCAGCCCCTTCTGAGGTATCCTTCCATCAACTTTGCTTTCATTGAGGTGCCTTTGTGTGTTGCTAAAAAGCAGAAAATATGAAAAACATGAAATGTCCATTCCCTAAATACATGAGAAGCCACCTCCTGGCAAGTGTGGCACAAGTATGGGCAAACACATGAAAAATGTTCATCAGAATTTTTCTCTCTTTAGTCAGAGCAACCAGATCTATTCCAGATTCTTCCACCATTTGGCACAAATAGTATTATTGATATGCTCAAGGAAGAGATAACACTTTAAGTGTTCCTTTGTGAAAGAAGCCTTAATAAGACCTGAGCATAGACTTGAACACAGTTCACTTTCCAGCATCTTAATAAGGAATAGTAATATTGAAACAATTAGTATGCATCATCTAAATAGTTCTTCAAGCACCTCTGTGGATTGGGTAATAACAACTCCCCAGGTGCTTTTTCTGCCAGCACTGAACGCCACTGGCCAGGAAAGCAGTTATCTATTTCAGAGAGTTGTTTGGAACAGAAAGTGAAGAATGAGGATTTCTTCCTTAAGACACTTTTTACTTTGGAACCACTGGAACTGGACATCATGAGGACACGGAGTAGACTTGCAACAGCAGAAGAGATGAACCATGAGGCCTGTACTAGCTGAGAGGCTAATCTTTGGAAGTTGTGGAGTTTCGAGTCCTTCTGTTTTGTAGTAGAGTTAGCATGGTGGGTGGAGGGCTGAGAAGGTTTCCATTCTGAAGCTGAAAGAGACATTAAATTATCTCCTTGTGGGTTCCACTCCCACCTGTCCTCTCATCCTTCCAACATTGCTAGGAAGAAACCATACTGAGACTGCAGCTCTGCAAGCATGGACATGACAACATTTCATCAGCATCTGAAAATTACATACATCTGTCCCTGAAAAGCATAGAATCATGATGATAATGGCATTACAGTGGTGAGTCTTGGATCCTACCAATGGTTAGAGTGCTTTCCCCTTCTCCAAAATATACCTAGGACAACTAATTCAGTACAGTAAAAGCTACAGTAAGATGCTGTAAATATTTAATTTTGCTTTCTTGTTATGATTGTAAGACTTGGAAGTTAGTTTTTGGTTTGGCTTGGGATTTTTTTGTTTGTTTTGTTTAGCTTAGGGTCTTTTGTTTGTTTTGGTTATTTTTTTTAATTATCTATTCCAGATGGGTGAATTTAGCCCCCTAAAGCAAACCTCTCTAATTAAACACAATGTCCCAATGCTAGATGCCACGAGCTAAAATGGCAAAATTACAATGGCTTGGGACTTTGCAGCCAATTCCATGCTTTTCTAGAGCTGGATTTGCAATTGTGTGTAGAGATCTAGGACAACAGGTTATCCTTTTAACAACAGCACCATTCATATTTCCAAGGAGTTATGCTTTTCCAGACAACTTTGCTTCACTTGGGGAGTGAAAGAAAAAAAAAACCACCAGCAAAAAAACACCAAAATAAAATGGGAGGGAGAGGAGGGGAGGAAGAGGGGAAGGAAAGGAAGAAAAGAAAGAAAAATGGGAGAAAAGAAAGAAGGAAAAAAACTCCAAAAGGTAAAAAAGAGAAAAGCGGGACTAAAGAAAGGCAAAAAAAAAAAAAAAAACACCAACAAAATTAAGCGGGGGGTGGGGTGTTTAAATGAAAAGGGAAGGAAAAAAAAAGAGAGGGGAAAAGAGAGAACGAAGTTAGATGTTCTTATCCAATTCATAAGGGAGGACGGCAGCAGAATAACGAAGAAATTTAGAGGCGGCCCCCCCCGGGACTCAGTTTTGGGGCCGTTAACCCCATGCAGGCCTCTCCACAGCAGCCTCCCGCCGGTCAGGGCGCGGCGCGGGCCGGCTGCGGAGGCTTCCCCGCCGCGGAGCCGGGCGGCGGGTCCCCGCGGGTCCCCTGGCGCCGCGGGCGGCCCGTGGGCGGCAGGAAGCGGGGCAGCCCCGCAGCCCCCGGAAGCGGTTGGGCCGGGCGCGGGGGGCGGCGGGCGGCGCGCGCTGGCTGACTGGCTCGCAGGCGCGTCCCGCTGGCGGCCGCGGGGCGCAGGGCAGAGACGCGGCCCGACACGGCCGCCCCGCAGCCCGCGATGCCCTCGGACTGCCGGCCGCGCTGGCCACGCCGCGGGGCATGGTGAGCCCGGGGTGGCCGCTCCCCGCGGGGACCCGGCAGGCGGTCTCTCTGCTCCGCCTCAGCCTCCTACTGCTGCTGTTACTGCCACCGCGGGGCACCGGGGCGCAGAAAGGTGGGTGCGAGAGCGGGCGGGCAGGGTGGCGGCGGGGGAGCCCGGCTGCCTGGTGACTGGCGAAGGGAGAGGCGGCCGGGCAAGCAGGGGAAACCAAGCCTCCGGGGCGCTGCTGCGGGGAGAGGGAGCCCCCTCACCTCTCTTTTTCCCTTTTGGCATGTGGCCCCGCACACCGAGCTAGCCCTATCCCTAGCCAACAAAGGGCTAAAGAAGAGCCTCCTTCTTGGAAACCCCCTTTTCTTTCTCCTCGTCCCCCCGCCGTGGGGTGACGGCTGTGCTGCGTAGCGTGGAGGCTCTCTCCTCAGGGAGCCCCCCACGCCTCCCAGGTGCGGGGCATTTCGCTAGGCCTGGGCCGCCTGCCGTCGCCGTTTCACAGGTGTGGGGCATTTCGCAGGGTTTCGGCCGCCTACCCCCACCGTCCTCGAGCTTGAGGCCCCAGGGGCAGCTGGAGGCGGGAGAGCTTCACCCGGGTGAGGCGCGACCGAGGGGGCCCGGGGGGACGGGGACGCTGAGTTGCGGAGGTAGCTTGAGATCACAAGGATATGCGGGGCGGGTGGCGTCTTGGACAGCGTCGCGTTTCTGGGGGCTGCTGGCCGAGCCGCGGGTGACGCCGGGTTTGCCCCCCGCAGGCTGTGTGTGAAGTAGTATGAGCCAGGAGGCGATAAAGAGGAGATTCTACTTGCTCTAAAAATGAGCTTACACGCGTCCGGGAGTCTGTAGAGAGACCGGAATGTGTGCTAGGCAGGCTTTGGGGATTCGGTTGTTTGGTGGTGGTGGTGGTAGGGGTTGTTTGTTTAATGAAAGCGGTGAAACTTATCATCGTGTGGAGTTACTGATTGAATTTTAGCACTTTGAGAATTACGAAGCACAATTTGGTCACTTCATGGCAGAAGATCAGAGGATGCCTCGGGGCTGTCACTTTGATCATATGCAATGGAGAAAGTGATGTGAGTGAGTGTTTTGACAGCATCTTGAACCTTCACTTCTGTGGATACAGACGTTGAGAAGAGAAACGTTACAGTTTCAATTCTATTTGCGTTTTGCGCTGGTCTTGCTTTGTTTTGGAAACTCAATTCTATTTTCTCGTAGATTTTTCTTTAACGTCTTGAAGAGAGATGAAAATACATTGGGAGTGCACAAAGGGAATTGGAAATACGCACGTTGTACTGTTTTAAGCAAATATTTTAGTAATATATTTTATTGGGAAAAGGTCAGAGATGTGTCCGTCAAGCCAAGCTAGTCACGTTGTTTTTACCTTTTCCTCTTATTTCTAGACTATTATGTTTAAGTATCTTCCTATTCATGTATGTAGCTAATGCAAATAAGCGTTTGGCATATCTGATTTGGATTAGTTTTGTTTTGATTTATAATGAGGGAGGAGAAGACCCATTTGCTTTTGAGAGGATATGGGGCAATTCTGACGTCTAATCGTTTGAAGGCTGCAGCAAGGTGTTGGTTCATGCTGTAGGCGCCTCACACTGGAAATACTTGTGCTGACCTGACACTTGTCTGACCTTTTGGTGAGCATATTGAGTTTGTTATTTTAGGAGAAAACTTAAATGACTAAGCGTGGGAGGGAAGAGTCATAATTTTCTTTCTGATTATTGAGTCACGTTGGCTCAGTGAGTGGTCAGAGATGTGCTAGAGGGAGTGAGACCACGCAGAAAAAGTGGGACTGTGTGGAGAGCAGGCTTTTAGGTATGTTGTTCATCTTCCTGTACTCTGACAAACTGCTGAAGAGCTCCTACCCAGAGTTTCAGTTTACAGTGTCCCTCTAGTTCATGTTTAGAGTTTTCATAGTAGGGTCTCTTTTGCCAAGAACCTTCTTTATTAGCAAGCATTGTTTTATTTGGTAACAAAAAGCACAGTTTCTTTCAAGGTTAGGGGCTCAGTTTTTGTTGAATACAATGCTCTTCAGTTTAAGCTGTTGGAGCCTCTAAGGAAAGTTCTGCTTGTGAGGGATTATTTCCTTGCCAAAATATTTTCATTTATCTTATTCCAAAGAAGGTCGGGAAGCCCATATCCTGTATCTCGCAAGTGCTGCTATAGTTCTAATTTGGGTAAGGAGCCCCATACAGAAATGAAACTGCTGTCTTGCTCATGAAGGGTCTGCACAAAGCTCTTACTAAATCAGTGTATTAAAGAAGCACAGACTTCTAAGAGAATGTGTTGATTGCTAATGAAAGTACCCAGGGCTTAGGAAATTCCACAGTTAAAGTTGGTTTTAAGCCTTTTTATAACAATGCAATAAGTAATGCCATGTAGGAATGTAGTTTTTGGAGTGTTTTTGTTTCCTTAGGGAGGCTGATCCTTTGGTAATAAGCAACTATTAATTTTCTTCTCTGCTGTTGAGCAGTTCTAATCCTCACATACTACACGGTATTTAAATCTTGTTCTGATGAGAGAGTGTTTTCATTTCTCACATGCTGAAGTTTTATAGCACAGCTACCTAGCATGAGCTGAATTTAAAGTGACAATATGGTTTTGGTCAGTGTGAAGCTTATTTTGAATATTGGGTCAGATGTTCTCTTCCTTTTCCAGATAGCTGCAAACAGGAATGAAAAAGTGCAGGGATTGCTATGGCAAATATGCTTTTCAAGTAGTAGCCCACTGTATCATCCTGTAGGAGTCAAATGGGATTCTTTTTCAGTCTGTCGTACTGAAAATCATTCAGTGTATGTAATTCAGCGTTCTTCTCTCAAGATCTTGAACTTGACTGTCTCATGGTCTTGGAAAAGGTTATAATTTTCTATGAGGTTGAACACCTTCAGATACACAGAAAAAGGCTGAACTGCAAAGTACTACATGCTGCATTTCATAGTCTTGTGGATCGAGGACTGCCCAGCTGCTGCCTGTGTAAGGCAGCTCCCGTGATTTGGAAACAGTTCTGTAGTGACTCTAGCTCCTGGTTGTGAGGAAATTGATATTTGAAAAATGCTTGAAGTTTTTTTATTTGTTTTTCATGTAATTAAGCAGGTGTGAATGAAAGCAATCCAGCACCATGCAAGCTTCCTGCTCTTTGTGGATTGCTTTTTGAGAATTAGTGTTCCTAACAGATGTGCATGTATTGACATGAGTTGAATATGGCCTATTTTTTAGTTAAGTTTTACCTTTTCTTTTTTTTTTTTTTTTTTCTGTATTTGATTTAGAGATGCACAGCTGAGAAAGGCTTGCTCAGCTTTAAGGGTAGAATTGAGTAATGCCTTAGTTATTCTCAATATACGAAGGTTGTAGGGTCTGTGGAGCAAGAACTTTGTTATCAGGCAGATAGTTTGGTAGCCAGCTGTTGGGATTTGCCTATAAAAATAAACTGAAGTTGATTCACAAGTGATTTGAAACAGATTTGTTTGCAACTTCTTTTTAATTAAGTCTGGATGCTTGTTTTTAGCTGTGATTTCTACATTCACTTCTAAACAAATACCAATCCAGAAGGCTGATGTTATATACTCAAACCTTGTCAAAGGAAGTATAAGAAAGCAATTAATCACTATAGCTTGAAAATGTTTGCTTCAGTGTAGCAGAGAGAAAGGATTTTTTGAATGTGTGGTGCGAAGTTCCCATAACGGTGTTGAGAAAACTAAGTGAAAGAATTAACATCTATTTGTGCATTGAGCCTAATGAAGTAGTTTTCCATGGACTTGTGTTTTGTGATTTTTCCTGGATCTTTTGTATGTTCCCTGTTCCTCTTCAGTTCCTCTGTGTGCCTTCTCTAGCATTCCTGGTCTTATCTCTGCTTTGTTCATCCATCAAAGCAGTAAAAAAGTGATGGTTCTGACTCTTGTCAGAATTAAGCATATGTCGATTTGTCCTCCTAGCCTATGCCTTTCTGTAGTCCTTGAAATAGGTTCTGTTTGGTCATTTAGATGTTGGTGTCTGAAACAAACAACTCTAGCAACTGGTGTAACTTCCTGTTCACTTACTGTACAGGGATGTCTCAGTGCCTTTGTCACTCAAGTACTGCATTGTGCTTGAAGTATACTGAGTTCAGAAATTCCTGGGACTAGAACTAGCTGTGTGATTTTGTGAACTTAATTTCCAAGTTTCATTCTTGGAAATAATTTTCTGTCACTTTTGGTCACTAAGTTAACCTTCCAGTTATGAACTTCAGGCTTGAAAAGATCTAACAATATCCTCCAACTATAGATCTAGAAGAGAGATGGCTTGATCTGGAGAGAAGGAAGCAAATAAGGAGAAGGTGAGAACATACCTGTCAGATGGGCAAGAGGGAGGAAGAGAGGCTGTAACTTTTCCCAAAATGTCTTGGAAGATATGATTGCCTACTGAGGCGGAACTGGCAAGGTTTCCTTTGCAGGTGTCTTTTTTCTGCTGCAGAGAGCTCCTGGTGTGTGAATGTGAAGCACTACTACAAAGAGTTTGCTACATGAGCAACTGCAATGTGTTGCCCTTCATGCAACTTCCATTTTCTACTCTTGCTGAATTATTGTGTGGTGTCTCGTCCTTTGTATCCATTGGTCTTGACCAAGTTCATCTGGGAGACAGAGATTTGCAGGCAAACTCATAAGTAGTTATTTTGATTAGTAAGATCCACTAGGTCTTTGGATAAGAGATTTATTATTTATTATCCCTCAAATTAGCATTAGAATAAGTGCTTTATGATGTGAAGGGCAGTGCTCTATTGAAGTATGGTTTTACTTCAGCATGCAGGGTGTTTGACGATGGGGATTCAAGGATTGGTACCTGTGCTAGTTTGAGGCTAGCTGGAATAGTGAGAGAAATTAGCTTATAGGCTGTGAAAAGGAAAGAGTGATGATGTCTACATCACTCATAGGTTTGCTGAGATGTATGAAAACAAGAACATAAACACAGATAACACAGTTGGTATGTGTCTTTGGGTGCCTGTACTTTTCTCCTTGGCCTGCTTTCTGTGTAACTAATCCTTCTGCTTTCTAACTTCCTGGCCAATCTTCCAAACTCACCTTGCATGTAAGGCAAAGTCTGGGATAAGGTAGAGGGCTGGAAAGAGGGTGGAAGGGTGGTTGGGAGCCCCTCCTGGGGACTCTGGTTTCTGGGAGGGTGTTGTGTTTCTGTACTACTTTTAACTTGTATATTTCTGTATATAGCTGTATGTACTGTAAGCATCTGCTTGTATATTGTGCTAAGCTGTAAATATAAAGTTTCATTCACTCTTTAACTTCCAGCTCAGCTGAGTCTAGTATGGGTGATTTCGTAAGAGTAGGGGGAGGAGTAACACCCAAACCGTCAAAGTACTATGTAGACAGGTACTGAGGCAAATCCCTTTCAACTTGTGCTGAGAGGTACTGAAGAATTTTTCAAGACTAAAGCTTGAAGTTCTGCCAGGCTTAGCTGATACATCTACTGATTCGGGTTTTCTGATGCTCTTCTTCATTTCCCAGCATTGTGCCTTGAAGATAAGTGTAGTGAGGAGAAGGAGGTGGAGCAGTACTCTAGAGAATTGTGTCAAGCAATATTGTTCCTGGAAGGTAGTGAGCTGGTATTGGATGTGTAGACCTAAAAATAGTGAAAGTTCTTTGCTTTTGAAAACAAGAATCTCTGCAAAGTTGGTCTTCCTCCTCCAGTTCCAGCATTATTTGAAATAATGGTTAAGTGAATCTGGTAGAGGAAAATACATGTATGTGTTCTGCAGAGCCATTCTTTCTGGGAGGTTGTCTCAAAGTACTGAATCTGTTCAACTCAGCTCATTTCCATTTCCACTCTTCTAAAGAAAGCAGGAATCACCATGTTGTGTAAACACTTAAGAGTTCTCATTCTTAATCCTAGAATGTATTGCATTTTGCTTTCTGTTTAAGCAATACAATGTACTTTGCTTTATATCTCTATGTGTGTGTGTGTACATGGCTGTGAAAATACAAAGTATCTTAGCTAGTTAAAAAGGTAACATAAATGTTGTTTTCAGAAGCTTGTATGCTGTCCCTGCATCTCAAGCCAGTGATCTTCTAGCGTATTAGCACAGTCTGCAGGAAAATTATTTTCGTGCTACTGAGCAGAGATGTTTTGCGAGTTGGAGGAATGTTTTCATATGTTATTCACATAAAAGTAAAATAATCCATCTCCTTTTTCTGCAGTTCTGTCACCTGCTTTATACTCTGGGAAATGATGCATTAGTTTTTTAATGTGATCACTGCTGTTCTGTGTAGTTTCAGTCATCAGCTAGTTAAGTGCTGCCTTGAATGCATCAGTTTTGATAGCTCAGATAATTGTCATTACAACTGCAGCCCCTATTGGCAAATGTTTCTAGAGTGGTTATTTTATCCATATTTTGAAAGGCTTGTAAATAACGCTGTTGCATATCACCCCCACTTCTCTAACTGCAGTCCGTGCTTTGTGGAAGCAGTTAGGATTAGCTGGAATTTGTTTTTTAGTCAAAGGATGTCCATCTCTTGCATTTTCTCATTAAGTGTTGATTTGAGGTTTATTTCTTAAATATTACCAACATCTGTAGTTCTGTAAATAGCATTATAGCTGAAACCATTGTTCAAGCACAGACTCTGGGTTTGTTACTATAACATTACTGCTGCCCCTAAGCAATAATGTAAAAGGTCATGTAGCAACTGGTATTAATGTAGGATCTATAACATTTTCAGTGCTGTTTTTGTTTTATACAGAACGGTGTCTGCGAAGCCTGCTCAGTAATGTGGTAAGACTTTGACGTAGCAGATTTTGCTAAGCTTTGACTTCCATTGTTTGAGGCAGATGGCTTGAGCTGTGTTACTTTTATTCTCTTTGAGTGTGTTCTCAAGTAATGCCCCCACAATCCAAGAGGGAATAGTTATTGACCTGCACCCCCATTTAGATACACTGGCTTAAGAGGAACAATGAAGTTCAGTAAAGACAAGTGCAAAGTTCTGCATCTAGGGAGGAGTAACACCAAGCACCAGTATAGACTAGGGGTTGTCTTGCTGGAAAGCAGCTCCATGGAGAAAGACTTTGGTGTCCTAGTGGATAGTAAGTTATCCATGGGACATCAGTGTGCCTTTGTGGCCAAGAGGGCCAATGGCATCCTGGGGCGAATTAAGAAAAGTGTGTCCAGCATGTCTAGGGAGGTTCTTCTTGCCTTCTACTCTGCCCTGGTGAGACCACACCTGAAATACTGTGTCTTTTGGGCACTCCAGTTCAAGAGAGACAGGGGCCTGCTGGAGAGAGTCCAGGGGAGAGCTATGAGGATGATTGTGGGACTTGAACATCTCTTGTAAGTGGAAAGACTGAGAGACCTGGAGCTGTTTAGTCTTGAAAGAAGGCTGAGAGGGGATCTTACATTTGTAAATATCTGCAGTGTGGGTGCCAAGATGAAGGTCTCTTTGGTGGTGCCCAGTGATAGAACAAGGAACAACAGGTACAAGCTAGAACACAGGAGGTTCCACCTCAACACAGGGAGACATCTCTTTGTGATGAGAGTGTTGGAGCACTGAAACAGGCTGCTCAGACAGGTTGTGGAGTCTCCTTCTCTGGAAACTTTCAGAACCCACCTGGATGTTTTTCTGTGTGGCCTGTGCTAGGTGGCAGGGGAATTGGACTCGATCTCTAGAGGTTCCTTCCAACACATAACATTCTGTGATTCCATGACTGTTTAGAAGGGCGTGTAGTGATAGGATGATGGTTTTCAACTGGATCAGGGTAGATTTAGGTTGAACATAAGGAGGAAGTTCTTTACAATGAGAGAGGTAAAATACTGGAACAGGTTGCCCAAGGATGTGGTTGAGGCATCATCCCTGGTAGACGTTCAAGATCAGACTTGATGTGGCCCTGGGCAGCCTCATCGAGGTGGAGGTGCCCCTGCTGACTGCGGGGAGGTTGGGCGAGATGACCTTTGAGGGTCCCTTCCAGCTTGATGCAGTCTGTGAATCTGTGAGGTGGTGAAGTAACCATCTCTGGAGGTGTTTAAGAAATGTGTGGACACAGCACTCTGGAACGTGGTTTAATGGCCATAGTGGTGTTAGGTTGAGGGTCGGATGTCTTTTCCAGCTGAAACAATTCTGTAATTTGAAGGGGTTTTTTTTAAGTAATTTGACATTTGGATCACAGAACAGCAGTAATTTTAAAAATGCCTTTTTCTAAAGGATTCTTTGTATGGTGTTTGAAAAATAAAACAAACTCTGACCCTTGAATGAGGAACAAACATTTAACCTGTGCTGTTTATTTTTGAGCCTGTCATTTCTGCTGTTTCCCTTCATAGCCACTTGTTTCCCTTGAAGAATAGCTGTGATAGGATGACATCATGGTTGCTGAACTCTTCAAAAATTAATTTAAGGCAAAGAATTCATGCTTGTTTAGCTACTGGTTTCTCAGTTGTTTCAATCAGTTGGATCTTGAATTCATACAGAGGCATTTGATACTGCTTATTGCATTGGGATGCTTCCTGTTGGCATTTCTTAACAATCTCTATGTTTATAGTTGTCAGTTCTGGGTTAGATTATTTTTTCTCTTTGAGAACAGTTGTACCCTGAAAATGGAACACCTCCGTTTATTTTTGGATAGTGTATGTGTCACAACTGATACTTGTAAATATTTCATTTCAAAGTTGCAATGATACTGTTGAGCTGACCTCCCCAGCTGCAACTGAAATATATTTTACCTTGTTACTGTCAGTGTGATATATGAACCCATTAGAAGTGCAAGGATTCTTAGCAGCTACTGGCAAATGGTGATGAGACACTGGAACAATTTGCCCAGAGAAGTTGTGGATACCTCATCCCTGGGAGTGTTGAAGACCAGGCTGAAGGAGATTTTGAGCAACATGGTCTGGTGGGAGGTGTCCCTGACCACAGCAGGGGACTTGGAGCTAGATGACCTTTAGGCTCCCTTCCAACTCAGACCATTCTGTGATGATTCCTGGAAGCATAATATGTGAAAAAGCTACTAGTTTGGCTTGTTCACTGGTCTTTGACTGCAATAGATGTTCTGCGTTTTAGCTCAGGTAGTCAGTTTCTCGCTGTTATTTGACTGCTATCTTAAAAACCTTAGTACTTTTAGTAAGATACTAAGAGCAAAATTTCAGATTTTCAACTGAACGAACATGGGTCCTATTAGCAGAAATTCCACGCATCTTGTTTTTGAACCATAATGTAGGAGGGTTTGAGTTCTGCACCATTAAGATACATACATAGCTGTTGCATTAGTAAATGTTTTTGTGTAAGCCCAACAAAGGTTATGAACTCGGTTGTGTCATTATTGGCAGTAGTAATATTGAATAATAAGGAATTCACTCATGTGCTGTAAATCAAGTAGGTGTATTTTTAAACAATATCTTAGAAACAGTTGGTTTGGTGGAGATTTTTTGCTCATTTGTTTTCCTCTGCAGTGCTTAAAGCATACTAGCTTTAGAAATAAAGTCCTTCTCTCAAGATACCTTTAAGTCAAGGCAAAAAACTTTCTGAAAAGTTAAATTTCATGCAACTTCCTAAATTTCCTTTGGTTAGAATTGCAACTTACCAGCTCTCAGTCATTGTGGCATACAAACAGTCATACTTTAAAAGGGTCCTTCTGGTCTTCAATACTGTGAATCCATCTTTCTGTAAAATAACCTATAAATTAGGATCAGAGAGACTCATACTTCATGCTTATCTTTTAGAGAGGTAAAGGTTGGAGATTTTTTTGTTGCTTAGTTGTGTTTATGCATTTTCTCGAGTGCTTTCTTTGTGCCAAAGTTTGTCTTCCATTGACAAGACTGTATTACATCAATTTTCTTAGTTGTAGTATTTTTTTTTTCTGTTCTCTGATGATGTATTTGATTTTGTTAACATTTTTCGTTGTTTGGGAAAAGTTTTAAATAAGTCTATTACATTTTAACATTCCTGCATTCTTTATTATGTGAAAATTCAATTTGGATCCAGCAATATCACAGGAGATGAACTTAGTAATCATATTCCAGAGATTATGTGTCATTTATGTACTGAAAAACAAAATCAATGATCAATTCACCTATATACTTTATTACACACTTGGCTCCCTGCTTTATTGTTTCCTGTGTGATCTTTGCCTCTAAACCTTCCTGATTTTGGAAGTTCTTTCCAAATTTGCTTTCAGGTCAAGGAAAAGTTTTGCCATCCAGGATTGGAACAGTACCCATCAGAATGATAATCCTGCCAGTTACTAACCTTAGGATCATTGGTCTTGCTGAAATTCAGTGTATTGTGCATGAGACCCCACGGATTCTTTTTTTTTCCTCTCCCCCACAGGAATTTTTCTGAGAGCACCATCTTTAAACAATATACTGATTTTCTTGGTTCTTTACTTGAAGTGCTGAAGATAAGAATTTGCTACATCCTTAAGGGATGTTATTAGTATTGGAAAAGGAAACTTGAAAAGCTTGGTTGATGTGCTTCTGTAAGTGGTGTGAGCAGATAATTCTTCTCCTCTGGTTTCAAAATTATGATGGTGTAAAAGCTTCCCAGAGTGATGTTGTCAGTCATATTACACTGATACTGTTGATCTTGGTCTTGCATTTTGTGGTGGGTTAGGAACTTCTCCCTCCACACGCCCCCCCCCCACCTCCAACTGAAATTTACCAGACCAGCTCAGACGGGTTGGAATTAAGATAAAGCTATATTTACAGCAAAGCTAAATTTACAAGCATATATATACAGTGTATTTACAATTATACAAGTGTACATTTTAGAATTGTGCAATTTAGAAATAACACAGAAATCCAAATTCCCTTCTGGACAAAGAGAAGAAACCCAGAAGGGGCTCGAAGCTACCCTCTCTCTCCCAGACAGACAAACAATCAGCGAAACCTATTTGTTATCTGTTAGTGGAAGATATTAGAGTGGAGCAAAGGAGAAATGAAAGGAGAAGTGTCCCAGAGCAAAGAGGGACAAATTGTTTACATTTTGGCTTTTTATCCCTTTTAGCAAAACAATGAATGGTATAGACTTTATTATTCTTTTATAACCAATGATCTAATTTCTCTCATTATAGTATTCCAGTTAGCCTCAAACCAGAACTCATCTAGTCAAGGCTTGTAAATAAGTATTTTGTTAAATTTCTCCAGATTTGCAAAAGGTTACATATTTTTCTTCTCTAAATGCAAATTTCTCTTCATACTCAGTGATCCATTTGTGGTTTTCCTAGACTTAGATGGGGCAATCCTAATATCTCAAATGTTGTTTAACCGTGAAGACTAAACCTTTTAAGGTCTCCTAGTTGCTGTTTCTCAGAGTAGAAGTAGCTGTGTCAGCTGTAGCCCAGTTCCAGCTGTGCCCAGTTGCAGCTTTAGTTATTGAGGGAAGGAGACAGAACACTAAACTGCAATTTTATGACAGTTCTTGTTATACACTCTATTTTTGCGCTTACAGTTTTATATTGAGGTAAAACTGAAGTATGGCAAGACAAGCAACTTGTGTAGCTGCTGGGATGTGAATATTTTTAGTATAGAGAAGCTCCCCAAGAATGAGACAGGAAAAAGGTCCTCATATCTGGAGTGGAGAGATGAATTACGAAAGCAATGGAGACAGAAGGTGAATTACAATGGTGTGATTTTGCCTGGTTACTTCTCAGACTTAGGAGATTTTGACTTTGAAAGGTTGGTTTACTCTAGTGACATAGTACATACGTGGTGTATGTTGGGCACCTGTGTTTGCCAGCAAGTCCACAAAAGGTTTTTGTGGTCAACAGCTGCCGCATCTTCAGCAATACTGTAGCCAGTTAAAACTGTCCTTGGTCGTTTTAACTTTGCTCCAAAGTGATTAAGATGTGGGGTGTGCTAGTTTGAGCCTAGCTAGCATGTTTTGGTGAGAAGAACTAGATGATAGGCTGTAAAATGAAAACAATGGTGAGGTCTACTTCGCTCACAGTCTTGCTGAGATGTATACAAAAGAAGAAAGGCAAAACAAAGATTAGGGCATTTGCTTCTTCTCCTCGCTGGGGAACTTTGCCTGCTGGNAAACTTTCTTGCCTTATTTGTTGTGGTGGAAGGTAGCCACTGGTGCTTGGTTTTTCAAGCAAATCTCTGAGTTCTGTGAAATCAGGAAGCCCTGAACCATATTGTTAATTTGTATTTTTGTGCAGCAGGAGTGTCAAAATACATCTCTTTGTCACAGGGGTAGAGAGAGATGCATTAAATGCATTTATGAAGTCCAGCATTGATCAGTTTATATCTTCTTCTCAAATATATTTGAAAACATCACATAAAATATTTTCATTATGTGTTTATCTTTAAAGATCTGTTTTCATGGTCTCCAGTTATCTGACATAAGGCATTCTTCTTTCTGTGAGGAAGTGACAGCAAAGCTGATGAGCAAGTTCAAAGTTCACAGATAGTATTTTACTGGAGTTTCACACACTGCCGTCTTCTACATGTTCTTGCTATACTCTTGTGATAATTAGTGATTTAAGTGTGTAAATTTACTCTCATTCTTCTAGTTAATAATCTTATTAACCGGTACTTTGTTTTATTGATTGTATTCACAGAGGGTCACAAGTGTGAAAATACCTTCATTTAAAAAAAATCTCTAGAAGACAAAATCAGGAGTGAATTACTTTTTGGGACAGATTATGTACTGTATTTCATGACACTAGAATTGAAACCATGTTGTTCACTGTAAGAATACCCAAAGCAGTCCCTACTGTAATTCTGAAATTAGGCTTGAAAATGAGTGCTAGAAATTAAGATGATGCTGTATGTGACCTATACCAGCAGAAGGAAATACTGGTGTACAGATGTGGAGTGTTTAATCTGTTGGATGACAGACTTTAAGGACAGTTTGAAACTGGTAATAAAGTTACTGTTCTTAGTCCTGCTATGTGGTGCAAATGATTGTCACTGTTTTTTGAGGCTTTCTGTTTGAAAGCATTTGGATGACTCAATGTTAATTGTTCAGGTACCTTCAACTTCTGTTGCTAGCCAAACAGGACTTTCTTACTGCTGTCTGCTGCTGTCTTATGCTCTCCTCCCTTCATCCTCTCCATTGTGCAGGCTGGAGTGATTATTAGGCCCCTGTTGATCTCCACCTGTACCCTTACTTGTGAAACAAGAGCAGATAAGTTTGTAACCTGGGTGTAAGACTTCTGTAGAGCTCAACAAGGCTACAATGAGCACCTGTTGTGGATAGAGTGGGAAGTTGCATCAGTTTATACAAGAGAAGATGTTACGGCAGCAGCTGGTACTCATATCAGTGTTTACCACCAGTGGTGTAGTACCAGTAGTGTAGATTGTGTAGTTTCATTTATGGACTGATAATGGAAGAGAGAAAAAGATTAATGTTAATTTAGCCTGTGAATTACTGGTATGATTGGAGAATCTTTTGCCTATTGACGTGTGTAAGACTTGTGAAATTTCATTTGGTCCTCATGTGGTGAGGAGTTTGAAGACCTTACAAGATCTTCAAGATATGAAGCCCATTATGACCATGGCTATTGCTTATTCTCATAGTGTTCTTCATTGCTTTCATCAGCTGTGTTTCTGCTGTGTAGCACTTAGAGCACAGCAGTGATTGTTCTGATGAAAGTGCTGATGCAGGCTGCTAAGATGTCTTATGAAGTGGTAAGCTGCACGTGCTGGACAAAAAATAGTATACATCTGTGATTCAGCATGAACAGCAGATCAAGAGGGCTTCTGCATTGTGTGCCATTGAAAGGAGAGTCCTCATGTAATCACTTCCCCATGGCTAGCCTGTCTTTGCAGACTACTTCTGGCTGCATACTGTTTAAGTCAGTCATAGCTGTCCCTGGAAACTTAATCACATCATTTTGCTAACACTAGTAAGTGAAAACTCTGTCTTATACAGCTGCTCTTTTCTGTTCTTTTGAAGTAGTCAGCTTGGTTAGCAGAAGCAGCAGATATCTTATCTGCTCTGCCAATTTCATAAATTGAGATAATTTGCTTTAAAATGTTTTGGGTATTAAATTTAGCAAGGGTGTTACTCTTCTGTGTAAAATTCAATGTCTATGGCATTGAATAAGCTAAGGCTGCACTTCCAGAGATGGTGATTGAAAAGCTGTATGTACAGATGAAAATAATAAAGTGCTAATTATCACTAGCTCAGTGTGTGGCAAGCATTGTAAATGAAAACAGTAAAATCTTGTTGTAATGGCATCTTAAATTTTGTACTCCATAGTGCCCCTGGAGCTGCTAGCATTTTGAAAGGCAAAATGCTTATTGTGCTTTACCTTTTGTCCTGTTCCCATCTTTGTTAAACCTCAACCTGTAATTTCATTACCCTTCTAAGAGTGCCCCACAGCAAGTAAATCAATCCAGGCTGAGACAACAGTAATCCCACCTGCCCTCCTTCTCTTGCCCTACCAGTGGCAGTTGCACAATGAGCTGCCTCAGAGAAGTGAATTGGCTGAAACCTAACACTGTGCCGTGTGAATGGGTAGGGGCACTGGTTTGTCTTCAGCCAGCCCAGTTCCTGAAGCCAGTGCTCCACACTTGTGTGATTGACCTTCCCGAGGGACGGATGGTTTTTACATATCTGGTTAGGATTCAAGGTGGTTTAAAAGCACAGGCTGGCAGTGCTGGTGAAAGAAGCTGTTACTAGTGTTTCTTGGCTTTCACGTTGTCCCGTCCCTCTGTTAGTGCTGCATGTGCACATTGAAATAGATGAGGGGATTGTACTGGGTTAAAGCTAACCCTCCTGGTCTGGTTTACCGTTGTGGCTGCAGAAGTGTTTTCTTTCAGTGTCAGGAAGGGTGTGAGGAAAAATGGCCAAAAGCAGAGGCAGACAAGAGTTGCCTTTGTCTCCGGCAGCACTAATTTAAAGTGCCTTCAAGTGTTTATTGAGCTATGGCCTCACTTATGGAGGTGTGGGATATTTTATGTTGTGAAATATCTGTAATGGGATGAAGTGCCCAAACCAGTGTGTTACTGAGTCAAATAAATGTTGCATAAAGGTGAAGGTGAATTATGTGCTTATCGGCTTATTAACAACATTAATGCTGGCAGAGGAGTAGATCCTTCCTGAAGAACGTAGTTCTGTGGATTTTGATGGAAACACTGATGAATTTGGAGGACACAAATAAGGGCATTTGAAAATATCTGAAAAAGCTATCATGTCTCTATGGTCTTAGTTCCCCAGTGTTATTCATGGAACTGTTTTGCTGGCTGTCTAAAATTTCTTGTCCATGTTGAGAAAAACGAAAAGTAGATAGAGGGTCTTTTTGTGGCACAGTGATAAAAAGCAAGGAAACGCAGAGCTCAGGAGCTAAACAAAAAAGGAGAAATTGTAGTAGTGCATTGAATCAGAAAGAGCTGTGTATTTGGAGTTAAAATCAATGCTTCAAAATGTCTTTTTGTTTGCACAACTCTACTAGACTTGGTTCTACCTTTAATTAAGAACTAATTAATTGCATCCTGTATGTAGTTAAAATTGCAGAAAATCGTAGTTTATATACATAAATTTCTTAAGTAAACTTCTCAGATAGAATCATAGAATCAGTCAGGGTTGGAAGGGACCACAAGGATCATCTAGTTCCAACCCCCCTGCCATGGGCAGGGACACTCTACTCTGTATACACATAAAATCTCAAGAAACACATTGGTTAAACTGAGTCTGTTCAGAAGTTCCATATGTTAAAATTGATATCAGTGTTTTGATATACATCAATTATGCCTTGTAGACTGTCATCTTAAACTGGTTTATGTCTTTGTCGTTCTCTCTTCCTCAGACATTCTTTAGTCCTAAAGATTAATTTTAAACATGTTTTGGTAGTGAGAACAAGATTAGCAGTCACTAATAGCAACTGATCTCAGAGGGAAAAAGTTCTGATTAATTGACTTCAACAACTATAAAGAATAATTAATCTTTTCTGTGAGTTTTAATAGAGCACTTAGCACCCACTCCACATTTTCACATTTTCACATGTTCTTCTTATCCAGTGTATTTTGGTACATTTGTATTGGTTCAAGTCCTGTATTTTGTTGATGTAAATAAAGAAATTGGGTATGAGACAGTGTTTAAGTCACCTGCATGATTGCATCAGACATGCCGTAACTCAGGGGTCATATGTATTCTGTCAGGATAATTCATCCAGACTGCATGCAAAGGCACCTGCAGAAGAGAGGAATGGTTCTCCTGATGGCAGTAGCCTGCTTTCCTCCACGAGCTTCTTAAGGTGCCCAGGTTCCTAACGCACATTTTGGTGAAGAGATGAGCTTCTTTGTGTTTGCTATGAGCACAGGCTTCAGGACACATAGCATTCAGTGCACATCTGCGGAGCTTTCAGGAAATGTCAGTGCAGTGTGTATGTGCAAGTGATCTGGTGTCTCTGTGAAGGGATTGAGCTATTGGAGTAGGTTCCTCAGAGAAGTTGTAGATGTCTCATTCCTGGAAGTGTTTAAGACCATGCTGGACGAGGCTTTGAGCAACTTGGTCTAGTGGGATGTGTTTCCCCCATGGCAGTGGGGTTGGGATGAGTTGATTTTTAAGATCCCTTCCATCTCAAGCTATTCTGTGATTCTATTCTAGAAATGCAGTAGGTCTATTGAGTGGCAGAAGGCTGCAAGAAAACGAGTGACTTGTTCAGCTGTGTACTGACAGCAGAAGTCATCAGCTCTTTCAGGAATCACTGATTTAGGTATGGGCATCTGTCTCTTTTGTGTGTTCTCACATACTCCGCTCTCACACAAATCAATAAAACTATAGCACTTAACTATAAGTGGATGAAGTAGCTAATGCTTCTGTATATGTGGCTGTCATTCAAAGATTTATACTTTCTCTTTTCCTTGTAGAAATTCCCACATATTGCAGATTTGTCCCCTCATATAGGATGTATGTATGCATCTTGAGAGTTGATGGTTGTAATTTTTACAGCTTTGTCAGAAACAGTGCAACACCAAAACACCACTTACATAGGGAGGCTCAAGATCTAGCCTTTTGTAGTACCAATAAGATGAGGTTTTTCTGCAAGTTTCACTGGAAGTGTGATTTCTAGAAATTTCCAAACAGCTCCTGAATGCTGCTGCTGCCCTTGGCAGACTGTATATTGCATATAAGACATGTCCTGGTCACCTTTACATTCTTCAGGTATGAGGTGTCTGTGTATGCTATGCCATCACTAACAAAGTTTAGATATAAATTGTCCAGTCAGGTTGAGCTGCTTTCAGAAGTTGGCTTAGTGGTCAGTAATTTCACTGTCAAGTCAGTGGCTGCAGTGGCCATTTTAAGCTTCAGAAAAAGAAGCTTTTGAATGTATCCAGAATGTGATCTTGACATGGAATTATGGGAATTGTGACCTGGTACCAGAGGAGGTCACAGAGCATGACAGTCCTCTATAATTGTAAGGAACTCTTGGGGCCGATATCCTGAGACTAATGATGTATTCTTCCAGTTAAACTGGTAAGGTGGCACATACTGTGTTCATTTATCTTTCCAGGCACCCTTCCAGGCTACAGGCTGTTCTGTCTTAGAGAAGTACCCTGAAAGCTCCCTGAAAGGAGGCTGGAGTGAGGTGGGGCTTGGGCTCTTGTCTCTATTACCATGAGACAGAAGGAGAGGAAATGGCCTGAAATGGTGCCAGGGGAGGGTCAGGTTGGAGATTAGGAAGAATTTGTTTGCTACAAGAGTGGTCAGGGATTGGCAGAGGCTGCCCAAGGAGGTGGTGGAGTCCCCATCCCTGGAGGCGTTCAGGAAACCTGTGGCTGTGGCGGCTGGGGACATGGTTGGGTGGCCATGGTGGGGTTGGGTTGATGATTTTGACTCTATGATCTTGGAGGTCTCTTCCAATCAAGACAATTCTATGGCTCTAATTTATTTATAGTTTGTTGTATTGCATACTCAGTTGGCCAAACTGTCTTGAGTCAGCGGCAAAGCAGAAAGGCCCAGGGAGGTGATGGGAATCACTGTCCCTGAAAGCGTTCAAGAAATGTGTGGGCATGGCATTTCAGGGTATGGTTTAGTGGGCATGGTAGTGTTGAGCTGACCAGTTGGACTTGATGATCTTAGAGGTCTTTTCCAACCAAAACAATTCTATGATAGTGGTAAGGTGATGCTGCAGTTCAGCACAAGATTTTTTCTATGCCATTACTTTTAGTATGATTTGAAGCAGGTATTTTAATATGGACAGATAAGAGGTTTATTTTTCCTTGTATGTTTTCAAGAAAGCCTGTAACAAAAAGGAGATTAGAGAATTACATTTCCATTACGCTGTGTGAGATAGAGTAGAAGGGTTTTCTTTCTAGTCACTGAGAGTAGGGCTGATAGTTCCAGGCTGCAAGGGGAAATTTGACATTTCTTCGTCATATGTCTTTGAAAGAAAAGTCTTAATATA
Organism: Tricholaema leucomelas; assembly: GCA_013400475.1. Lineage (NCBI taxonomy): Eukaryota > Metazoa > Chordata > Aves > Piciformes > Lybiidae > Tricholaema lacrymosa > Tricholaema leucomelas. The sequence continues at coordinate 1,026,760 of WAAF01011388.1, forward strand.
TTTTAAAAAGTTAGTCTATATTTGCATTTTTTCACCTAAATGTGCAAGAGCACTTTTAGAATTCTGCATTTCTCATCATAAAAGTGTGGTTCTGTTCACCATACAAGTGCAGTGCTGGTATTGTTTCATGCTGGAGAGCGCTGAACAGCAAACTAGCGAAGAGAATTATTTAAATGAAAGTTAGGCATGATCTTTTCTGCTTTTAATTGGGAAAAATTACAGTTTAAGTACTTCAGGTTTGTACAAAGTACTCTTGTAGTTTGTGTCAAAGAAACATAAGAACTCCTTTGTCTTTGAATTCTAGCAGCATTACACTAAGATGCAGAAGTGTGGGGAAGAATCCTAGATACTGGGGTTGTTTAGCCTGGAGAAGAGGAGGCTCAGGGGTGACCTTAGTGCTGTCTACAACTATCTGAGGGGTGGTTGTGGCCAGGGGGAGGTTGCTCTCTTCTCTCAGGTGGCCAGCACCACAATGAGAGGACACAGCCTCAGGCTGCACCAGGGGAAGTTTAGGCTCGAGGTGAGGAGAAAGTTCTTCAGTGAGAGAGTCATTGGACACTGGAATGGGCTGCCCAGGGAGGTGGTGGAGTCGCCGTCCCTGGAGCTGTTCAAGGCAAGATTGGACATGGCACTTGGTGCCATGGTCTAGCCTTGAGCTCTGTGGTGAAGGGTTGGACTTGATGATCTGTGAGGTCTCTTCCAACCCTGATGACACTATGATGCTACTATGATACCTAATTATGTGCATTATTGCTGCTTCTGGTTGTAAGAAACAGCATTTGTGTGGTTACTGCATTACAATAACATTGAAATGAGAAACAATTTACTACTAAGTAGTCCAGATCACACAAGTGTTTTTACTGTCCTTAAAATGCACTAACAATGTATCAGCCTGCTGTGATTGCTTGTTCAGAAATCCACTGTCTTAGCTTATCTGCATAGTATTATTCGTCTACAAATGAGAAAATAGTTGTTTACTTCTGTCACAGGATAGGAAAATCACAGAACTGATTAACTGGCTCATCGTTTTTATTTAGGATGTAACCTAAAACTGATTGCTGCTTATGGTGAAAATTGCTTTTCTATTTAGGGAGTATTTTGAAATACTAGCTACAAGTACCACCACAAATAAAGTCTTAGTATATAATTGTTGGTTTTATTGTTCTTAATATATTAAGTTCCATGCATATTGTAATGTGTGCAAGCACTGGTTTGTGAAAAGCCAGTTCACTAGCAAAGGAATGGGTGTTTCTTGACTGTTAAGCATATTGTGCCTAACAAGGAATCTGACATTTAAATGTTTGCTACCTAATAAGCCAAAGCCATACAGGTTTTAAATGATATATCTTTCACTTGCTCTTAGATTTTTAATCTGCCTTTGGAAAAAAGCCAGGATGAAAACATACGGTTTAAATTACCTCTCTTTGTAACATTGGGCAGTTGTGTCTCATCTATTAGAACAACAGTAATTTAGGAAAGTAATTTATCAGCTGTCACCCAAATGGAAGTAATACCTGTCGTGGGATGAAAGAAAGTGTTTTAAAATAGCTAAAATAGAGTGAAGAAACATAGCTAACCAACAGCTTTACAAATAGAACTTAGGATTTTACCAAAGAGAGGTTCAAGTTACCTTTTCCAAAGAAGATGCATCGTTCTAATCACTACATCACTTAAAGCAATCTTTAGCTACTAAAACGATTAAGGTTTTTTTTTTTTTAAGAGTTAATTTAGGTTAAAAAATAAAAGAGTCAAAACAGATCAAGATTTGATATCACAAATTTCTAAGGTCATTCAAAACCCATCTGGACGTTACACTGTGCTATTTCACCACCGCATGTGACCCTGCACTGGCACGGGGGATGGACTCGATCTCTCCAGGTCCCTTCCAACCCCTCCCCTATCATTCTGTGATTTTGATTCAAGAGTACTATCCAGAAGAAAAACTGTAGTTGCATATTTGTGATTCTGTATATACCAGCAACACTTTTCAGAACGTGCAGCTGTCTCTCATTGTCTACACATCGTAGTGAATAGGCTTTGTTACTAGAAGTTAGGTGCTTTTGTAAACAGATTAATCAGTAAAGTACCACAGTTTGTTTTTCCCACATTACTTAAGTGCATTGGACTTAGTTTTTCATTCAGTTTTGCTTGAAGTGTGTTTAAAAATTTTGAAATTGAGTTAATGTTCTTAGCTATGTGTACAATTCCTGTCTTTACAGCTTAGCTTCCTGTACCTTTTCCTGTTTAGTAGAGGACCTACATATCAGAGTGTGTGATACAAAACACTTTCAGACTGACACAGCTGTCAAAAACATCCATCAACACATCACTAATCATTGTGTATTTCTAGAGTTTGAAATCTTCATATAATGTCTGTTGTAATCACTTGGTAGGTGTATACATACACATGCATGAATTTTGAAGAGTAAAAGGGACCTACAGATAATAAATGTATTTGGAGCAGTGTTGAAGATATTTTTTAGCAGCACAGCTAATCTGACTTTCTGTCTTTGATATTTTGCTTCCATTACTTTGTTCAGGGTCTTGAAAGGTCCTGATTGCTTTTAGGATAATGTGTGCAGATCTCTTCCAAAAGATCTCTGAATTTTCTAGTGTCAAAACCTGAAAATGATAGTGCTGTTCTTGGCCTACAAATTTCATGGGTCCAAATTAAATAAACTGCCTTTTTAGTCCCAGTGCTAACCAAAATAAATCAGAGCTGTTATGAGGCTTGTTTTCAGGGCTTTACGTTATTGCAGGTATTAGTTTTGCTGGATGTGCCCTTATGCTCAGGAATATTTTGTTTCCTCTTGCTATGGTCAATTATGAAAAGCCAGTGATGGTGGGTGTTAGTTAAAGAATATTCTTAGTTCCAAAACAACACACACATTCTTCATCTTTTTATGCTACATAATGGGGGGATATTCGTGTCTGGCAATTGAGGAATAGATTTATCAGTTTGCTCTTTATGATTTAATTTTGAGAACACACAATTCATGCTATTTTTTCCAACTCTGAAGTCTTTTTCATTAACTGCTGTTTAAAATTAATAATCAGATGTTAGGTAGAGAACTCCAGGTTGATTTTGTTGCACAAATCTAGAAAAACTGAGCATAATCTCTGAAGAGCTGTAAGATTTAATTACAGCATTGAGATTGTGGTATAGTAGAAAACAATGAATTCACAGTTAGATGATGTTCAGACCTGGCAGTTATTTTCAATGGAGTATTTGCTATCTGTTAAACATTATTTCACTTCTGTTTGATTGTGTTGTGGATACAACAGTTGTGTTATAAAACTGATGGGTTCTTGTTTTATTGGTGGGTTTTTCCACCCATTTTAAAACGTTTTCTTTTGCCCGTAGGTGTTGAGGAAACATGAAATAGCAGGGACACTTTCTTTGCAGTTTTAAAGGTTGCTGTTGATCAATTTTTATCTTCTAAAGGAATTTGTAGCAGCTCTCTTGTCACCTATGTTTAGAGAAGCTAAACATGCGGCAATGTTGTTTGAATGCTGTTTTCCCACAGTTGCTGTTTTGTGTTGACTTGCCTTGGAGTATTCTAGCAACATGATTAGTATAGTTAGTAAAAAACAGCAAAACTTACAGCACTGCTAAAAAACAGCTTAACTAAATCACCAATGAAGCTTTGAATGCATGTAGTTGATAATTTTTTTGTTCTTTTGTAGGTGATGGATGTGGACACACGGTTTTGGGCCCTGAGAGTGGAACTCTTGCTTCAATAAATTACCCCCAGACCTCTCCCAATAGCACAGTTTGTGAATGGGAAATCCGTGTAAAGCCTGGGCAGCGAATTCAGCTCAAATTTGGCGATTTTGATATCGATGACTCAGATTCCTGTCATTCCAGTTACTTAAGAGTTCACAATGGGATTGGCCCCACCAGGACAGAGATAGGTAGGAGCCTTTTCCAGCTGTTTTTGAAAGGTGTTGGCTTGTGTAGAACTTGAATATGCTGTTGGCACTTTGGTTACTTTAAATTTTCTCCTTGTTTAGCTGATCTGAGTATAGAGTAACTAAAAGGCATGTAGTATTAAATAAGTTATTTATAGCCCCAGAAAACAATTGTAATTTAGCTGGATACTGGGTAGGGTAAGACCTTGCCTGAATACATCATTCACTGCTTTGTACAGTATGGACTTTGAATCTTCTGTAAAGTGATGAAGAAAGTGATTATTTACAGGAATCTCAAAGGAAAGAAAGGAATTTTAGCAATTCTGTAATCAGAGTTTATGTTTCTCTGGAAATGTCAGAATATCCTTAATGTAATTATTCTTAAGTAATTCCATCTTGTTTACTGTTACTGAAGATACATAAATATTGTCTTCATGAACTGCAAAAATGATGACTAATAATGATAGCTGAACTTCCTACATTGTGTATACAACAGGTCCCAAATGCAACACAGATCCTATAATAATCTTTGATTCTTCAGGTTTTCAAAGGAAACTCTGCTGTAATACTTTTTTTTCTCAGACCTTTACCAGTAGCTTGCACAGTTCTTGTAAGCAGTGGAGAGGAAATTTGAAAGCTGCAATGATCTTACATTAAAAACAAAAGTAAAAAATACAGCCAAAACATAGGTGTCCTACCTGAAATGCCTTTTCTTTTTATATGGAATGACTCTGATTTGAGCTGTTCATCTTGGTGGTATTAAAGAAGTTGAGGCTTCAGAAGTTATGTACTTCAGCTGTCTCCCATCTTCTTCTAATGTCCACAGTTTAATTTTTGTTCTTTTCAAGAGGACACATAATTTAATTACTATAGGGCAGGTATTTTTCAAATAGCAGTGTGACAGCTACATCAAGGCAGATGTTGCATAAAACTCAAAATTAATTGTTATTCTTCCTTCAATAAAATCAATTGTTTTGTGCATATAGATTTTTTATTTTTGGTGATTTGTTTGTTTGCTTGTTGGTTGGTTTGCTGATTTTTTTTTATGCAATTAAAGTGCAAATCCCACTAAACTGAGTTTTTACAAAGAGGCTAGTGGAATGTTAGCCTTCTTAACTCTCCTTTCCAACTGTTACCTAGGTAAGTATGTGTGAAAATAAGTATGTGCTTCCAGCTGCTGAGCCAGAGTTGGTCTAAAATAGAAAATGATGAAGTCCTTAAATGGCCAGGAATGTCCAGTTCTGATAAGTCTATTACTCACTTTTACAAGTGACTTAATGGCTTCAAGTACATGTTCTACTTCATATGTTTCTCTTGACTTTCAGCTGTTCATAACTGGTGTAGTAGCTCAGTATGTTGAGCAAATGTGTGTGTTGTTCTGCTCTTAATAAATCACAGAGCAAACAGTGATATACTAATAGTGGCAGATACAGGAAATGCAGATTCTTGAATGTTCCTGTCTGAAGCAGCAAATGCTGGAGAGATTAAACAGTGACCTGAATTTGTTTGGAAGAAATCTGGATTTATCTTAAGTTTTTCTGTTCAAGACTACTGACATGGTCTAACTTTAAAATCATATAAAATCTAAAGTCCAGTCATAACCCCAAACAACTTAAAATATGGCTAATTAGATTTAAAATTGAATTGTTAATGGGCTACTTCATTCATAAACAGGTTTCTAAAGAAGCTTTCAAGGGCTAAGTCTCATTCCAAGGGTTTTGAATGTTTATCAATAAATCAAAAGATTGAAATCCTCAGTGTTAAGTTTGTCTCTAGTTTAAGGTCTAGAGGTGTTCTGTATTGGTGATTTCATCACAGTGCAATCACTGCTTATCTACAGGCAGATATACTTGCTTAACACATGTAATGCAAGCCCGGATCTATAGTAGTAGAGAAGATAAGCTCCTGTGGGAGTTCCCTCTCCTGCTGTCATGCTGAAGTTCAAAATCACTTGGAGTCTTTCATTGCAGAAGTACAAACAAAATCTGCACATACCACAGAATCACAGAAATAATCAGGTTGGAAAAGACCTTTGACATCATTGAGTCCAAACTATTACCCAACACCTTATAATTAACTAAACCTCCAACCTATTATCCAACACCTTATAATTAACTAAACCATGGCACCAAGTGCCTCATACAGTCTTACCATTGAAGGAAGAGTCATAGCAGTCATGTTTTATCCATCTCTTGTGCTTGCTTTTTGAAAAGATTGCTAAAAATCTGGTGAAAGGCCAGGGAAGAGTTAGAAAAATTATTTCTAGTCCCAGAAGTATGTCTTGTCATGAATCTCAAGGTGCATCAGGCTACAGTTTGTTGGAGGCTCTACCTCCATGGTGCAAGCAGAACTGCATAGTTTACCCAAGCTAGATTTAAATGCCTTTCTGTGTGTGCTTGCCCAAAACAGAAGAAAAATGGTGTTTTGAGGACAGGCTGACCTACACTGAGATGAGCCAATGGCATAACAAGATCCAGTAGCTGAAAACAAAACTTGGAACAAAAGGGCAAAGTTGGAAAAATGATGCAATTCATCACAATGAGTGCAGTTAATCAGAGAAATATGACTTAGGGCAAAATACAGGGTCCATGTCATGCCTTGGTAAAAGGGAACTTTCTTTTCTGTAACTCTTACTGATAGCCAATTTAAGTGGTGACTTCAGATAAGGTTGTATTTGTATAATATTGTAAATTTCATTTAAAACATTGTGGGATTGGGTTGGTTTGGGTGTTTTTTCTTTCTTTTTTTTTTTTTGGTAGAATACCCTTGCTTTGTTCCAAAAACATCTCAATAAGCAACGTTTAGAATGCTTTGGTTTGTATTGTATTAAGAACTATTCCCACGGGGTAGTGTTACTCTACTCCTTCTAGTATTTCAGTTGAGAAGGGAGTCTGGCTTTATTTGCAATTCTGCTTATTACCAAGAAAGCAAATAAATGAATGGTAAGGTGAAGCATATGCAGTGTCATGTGCTGGTGGTGATTAGCCACTTTGATTAACCACTACAGCATCTTAAAGAGGATTATAGATGGCTTACAGTACTGAATGATCAAGGGAGCCTATAGAACAGAAGATTTTAATTTTCTTAATAGGTTAATAAACTCATCAGTATTTTATTAAAGTTTCTAGTTAGTAGGACTGGATAATTCCATATCAACTTGTGTCTGTTTAGCAGCCTTTATCAAGTGATAGAATGAGAGGAAATGGCCTCATATTGTACCAAGGGAGGTTTGTATAGGGTATTACAAAAGATTTCTTTCCTGAAAGAATGGCCAGGCATTGGAATAGGCTGCCTAGGGAGTGGCAGAGCCACCATCCCTGGAGGTGTTCTAAGAGGTTAATGGCCATGGTGGTCTTAGGTTGAAGGTTGGGCTTAATGATCTTAGAGGTCTTTTCCAACTGAAACAGCTCTATGATTGTATGATTTATTTAGGTAATATGATTTTACAGTAATTCTAGGACTCAACAGGGTGAATATTGTCAATATCTGTAGAGTCCAGCATCTCAGTTAAAAATGTATTATTTTTGGTCATTTTGGATGGCAAGAGAAGTACTTAAGTGCTGTTAAGTTTTATAGGTGCAGCAAACCAGAAAGTGAACCAGTGAGGGGTTTCTATGAATGGTGCTCACACGTGCTTGTACCTCAGTGCTGAAAAGAGGGAATTGTGCCTCCTATTTTACAAAATTAAGAAAAGTACTTGACAGAGGCCATAAAGAGGTGCTCCAACAGCTGAAGGAAGAGAAAGGCTTTTCTGTCATTTGCTTTTGGAGAGGATTCTTGTTTCCCTAACTTGATCTTTTTCCTTGACAGAATTCTCATGGTCTTTGAAGAACTGGCTAGAGGTGACAGGGATAAGGTCACGTTTATTCACAAGTGTTAAGGGACTCTCACACATGGGCAGTGACACAATACATGTGATACCCATCTTCTGCCTTTCACTTTAAATGGGCACTGGCTACATAGTTTGCCGTCATGCACGTGTGTTTCGTTTTGAACTTATGCCAGAAGTAATGTGAGCTTGCACTGCAAATGAGTTAGGATGCTTACTGCATATGTTGGTTTTGGTCCATGTCTGCTGTCCCCTTTCTTCCTGCAGGTAAATACTGTGGGTTTGGCTTTCAAATGGATGGTTTAATTACTTCAAAAAGTAACGAAGTCACAGTGCAGTTCATGAGTGGAATGCACATTTCTGGACGTGGATTTCTTGCAGCTTATTCAACCACTGACAAATCAGGTATTTATCATTTTCTTGTGTTGGTAAAATAAGAACTGCCTAGTCAAAACATGGAGCTTATTTATTCCCATGTTCTCACAAATTAACTTCTAAAAATCAAGACTTTTAATAGAGTCTTCCTGATACTTCTGTGTAGGAAATTGGATTGTCAGTTTGCATAAGTTACTGTAGTTTTAATGAAATGATATCACAGCTGACCTTGGATAGTAGAGGGAGAAGCACAGTTATCTTTTATGAATGAAAGAGCTGCTTCAAGTGAAGGACAAAATGCATTTTTTCAGGTAGTAGCCAAGGTGACAGATAAGTTTTCTTATCCAACCCTATATTTTATACAGACCAACCTCATGGAAAGTTTTATTAGAGTAGCAGTATCTTCAGCTCTTTAGTCATACAATCTGCTTAGTACTTATTTGTCTTTTTGCCATTTCTTTGAGTTGTTTTTTTTTTTTTTTTTGTGGTTTTGGTTATTCTAGCTTTTAAATGAGGTTTTGCTGTATTTGTTTTGCCACTCCTTCCACTCATGGTAAAGGTGAGTGACATACATGGCCCTCAAGGAAACGAAGGATTGGCAGCAACTGCCTTACAAGGTAAAAGGCTTGAGAAAACCATTTCTGGAAGTAATTCTAACAAGAGAAGATAACAAGGATTTTGGTTTTTTTGTTTTTATTTTCTGATGTTTTTCTCTCTGTATTTTGGAGCACTTTTCTCTCTGTTCCAGTGCTCCAGCACCCTCATGAGATTTGAGGTGTCAGTCATGGGTACCAGCAATATTGCACTCTCATGTTTTGTCCCTGTGCTGCCTGGTTTCAATACTGTAGGACTGTTAAACACTGAAAACACAGACCTGTTTAGCTAGCTTATTAATTGAATTTTGTGATAAGAGTCTGCACTTTTGTCTCTGAATTATCTTAGGTTCTCTGATGTACAGCTACAAATTAAAATGAAGCTGCACAGAAAATTAATTTCTCTAGTGTTTCTCCTCTTGTCTATGTTACATTCTCAGTGGATTTCCTAGTTAGACAAGTTTTCAAGGTTCTACTGTAATGACAAATCTGCTGCAAGAAAATTTAGTAAGTATGTGGTTTTGGTTAAGTCACAGGTGTGTGTTTTTGTACACTTCAAGAAGCATATTAAAACTTGTTGTCTTTGTCATCCTCTTGACCTGACGTTTTTTCTTTCCAGACCTAATTACCTGTTTAGAAAATGCAAGCCACTTCTCTGAACCAGAATTCAAGTAAGACTGACTTTACCTCTTTCCCCTCTCATCTCTTTATTGAAATAATGTTATAGTTTCTAAATCACTCTCTTACTTATGCGTGATGCAGCTTGAAAAGTGGCTGTCCAGGGAACTTAAGAAACAAAATAATTCGAGCTCAATAATTTTGATATGTGCGCTCCTCCTTCCTCTTCCTCTCCCTCTCCTATTTTTGTTATTTACACACCATATACAGTAGAACCTTGTCAAGTTGCACTAATGCCCAAGAGCTAGTATCTCATTCCCATAACAAGACTGCTTTTGTAAACACATTACAGCAGGAATACACCTTCAGTACTGACATTTCCATGACAGTTACCTACGGAGCGCTTAACTACAAAATGTGTTACAAATTACAAATCCATCTTACAATTTAGCATGAACTAGTAAAGTTCTTTAGAGACATAAAATGCTGTACCTTCTGGTGAGGGAAGCACATGACACAGAATCACAGAATGGTGGGGGTTGGCAGGGACCTGGGAATCACCAAGTCCAACCTTGCTCCTAGTGCACTTAGGGCAAGTTGCACAGGAACGTGTCCAAGTAGGTTTTGAAATAGAGAAGGAGACTCTACAACCTGTTTGGGCAGCCTGTTCCAGTGCTCCAGCACCCTCACAGGAAAGAAGTTTTTCCTCATGTTCAGTTGATGAACTCTCTGTATTCCAGTTTGTGTCTATTGCCCTTCATCCTATCACTGAGCACCACTGAAAAAACCTGGCCCCATCCTCTTGACACCTTCCCTTTAAAGTATTCATAAACACAGATCAGATCCCCTCTCGGCATTCTCTTCTCCAGGCTTAGCAGCCCTATGCTTCATAAACATTCCTTGTAAGAAAGTTTATAAAATTATTTAGATTGGTACTTAATGACTTTCAATTAACAGAAACCATGCAATATTTATATTATAAAAGGCTGGCTTTATTAGTTTATTATATTGTGACTGGAGCTGTAATTTCAGTTGATATTAAAAAAAAAAACCAGATGTTTTGGATGTCTGTTCTTTTGTGTGTTCCTCTTCTTGTTTATGGTTTGGGTTGGTTTTTTTGTCTGATTTGATATGCCTTCAATTAGGATATCTCCTTAAATAGTGCTGTTTGAGTGATAATAGAGTATTGTATCTTGATTTGGTATTTTGTTCTCTTCCAGTAAGTATTGCCCAGCCGGGTGTGTGATTCCTTTTGCTGATATTTCAGGCACTATTCCCCACGGATACAGAGATGTAAGTGAAAATACCCTAGGCTCATCTGAATTTTGGTAAAACAACTCATTACTGCAGTTAGAAGTCAGCTACAGTTGTTTACATTAGTTCTACTGCCTGGGTTCTGGAATTTGTACCTCCTAAGGTGAACAGCATGGTACTCATTTTTTTGCACAGCTGCTGAATGGCTGATACTTCAGGTGTTGCCATCTCCAAGAAGTTTGAGCCTCTAGTATGTCACTTCACATTTTTGTAAGGCCTACTGAGAAGAGTGGATCAATCAAAATACTATTTTCTACTTCCTGTTGTATTTTTGTTTGCTTTCTTAGGTTAGGAAATGTGAAGAGAGAATTAGTTCTTTTAATGATGTCCTATTGCTCTTGACAAAATAATGCCTCTCTTAAACAGGTTATCTTTTTTTTTTTTATTGTATTACCACCTGACAGACTAAATACTATTGGTGCTAAGCATCTATGAAACCATTTGCAAACCAGAATTAATACTGTAACATTAATGGTTCTATAAATTGGAAATTGAATTATTTAAGAATCTGCTGTTTACTTAAAATAGTACAAACTCCTATTGCTGATAAAGTAAGAATTTGCAGCTACATTAGCATACCTGCCATAAGAGTGGAGAGTGTTTACTTTAAAATAAAGTGATTATAATTTTGCTTAGCTATCTAGTAAAAAGTTGCAGTAAATCTCTCTGTCCTAAAATTCTCTTTTAATAATCCAGCAAGAGGAAAGACAAATTAAAAATGTAAGCAAGCAATAATTTTAATGTTAAAGTGAAACTGCAGTGTGCCTCTCTGAGGTCCTTTTCTCAAATATCTGTAAATCCTAGGCTACCTGCTTAAATAGTTAACCATATGTAAAAATGTCACCACAGCCTGGTAGATCTTCTTGGTCCACAGTGAGTCCACACTAAATAGTTGCAAAGTAATTTTTGTAGTTAATACCAAGACAAAGTTGGTTCACATATTTGCAGCATCTGTTGGAGTTTGCTTGTTTTGAGTTGGTTTTTTTTTTTTTGCCAATATCTGGAAAAACTCTTTTCTGTGGGGGAAAAAGAAAACTTTAGGAAATAAAAGTGTTAGTGGCTAACAGTTGTCCAGGAGAGGAGGAAAGAACAGGATGTTCTGCAGAATCTTTGAGTAACCCATCTCCATTAACTTGTGCGACCTAGGTAATCGGCTTCAGAAGGAATTGTGCTGTGGGTTTACATGGATTAGAGTGCTGGAGGGTTAGATCACTTTCAGCCATGAGTTGAAATCAAAGTACAAGCTGTCAGCTAAAAGATACAAAACCTGCAGTGCACTGCTTGTGAGAAAATGGACAACCATGCTTTCAGTGTGCTTCCTGTTAAAAGGGGTCCTACATGTTTATGTATTCAACTTCTGTTGTCCAGTATCATTTACTGAGCACCTGGCTGTTTGGCTTTTTCAGACTGACTGACCTTGCTGTTTGTTTGAGCTTATTTAAGTGCAAGAATTACATTCCAAATACATCTGGGTGAGGGTGCAGTGAAATGTGGGACCTTCTTTTTGTGTTTTTGTCAATTCCAAAATAAACCAAAGAGGAGGGGTTCCTCAATAACAGAGATAACAGTTAAATAAGAATGGTACCTTCATATACTCATAACAATGACTATAACTGGGCAATATGGGATATACAATCTTTAATTTATTTATTTACAATGTAGTATTACGTTTCTCTTTTTCACCCCTCTTCAAGTCATCATCCCTTTGTATGGCTGGTATTCACGCAGGCGTTGTGTCAAATACTCTGGGTGGCCCAATTAATGTTGTAATCAGCAAGGGCATTCCGTACTATGAAGGCTCCCTGGCTAACAATGTCACCTCAAAAGTGTAAGTGTACTTCTGATGTTCTTGCCTTTAGCACCTTAGATCTTGGTATTGTGTCATCGTGGGATTGATTTCAGGTAGTGGAGCTATGTGTTACGTGGACAAGTTCTCTTCCCATAAGGTTCTCACAGTGATCTTTTGCTGTGGTGCGATTGTTCCACCAGATATTTTTAACCTCTGCATCGTAAAGAGCAATTTTCTAAATTCCACAAGGAGGTTTTACCTTTCAGAATGCATGGCATGAACATAAATTTCTAATGGTCCATCTAAAAATAATAATTTCATGGCAGCTTGTAAGGTGCTGGGACATCTCATTTGTACTGTTACCTAGAAAGGTTGGATCCTTGAGTTCCCTTCCTACCTGCAATTCTCTTACAGCCTTTTAGCTGCAGGGAAAAGTGTGTAACTTGGCATTTTACCTCCCAAGTCCCAGGAATTAAAACAATCAGAGGAGATTAATTACTGTCATTACAATTAGTTTAATTTGAAAGGGAAACATTTTAATGAAGTCTTGCCTTTTCCTGGGCAGGTGTATGAGAGTGTAACTAGGGATAGTATCTAGAGGTGATTGCACTGAAAGTGCTGCAATTTGGTGACAGGGAAGGTGACTTTAATGGTGAGGTACTAGTTTAGGTGTATGTGCACAGTTTCAGTGGCAAGCAGTCAAAGAAGAAAATCCAAATGAAGACAGTTTGTATTGATTTTCCTCACTGACTACAGCTAAAAGCCTCATCTCTCTGCAGGGGACCGCTATCGCCAAGTCTCTTCACGTTCAAGACTAGCGGTAAGCGTTAGCACACGAGTCGTGTGCTTACACATGCATTGATGTATCAGAGTGTCCTTGCTGGTCTGCAGGAGGGGATTCCTCTGTTACAGTCTGATTGAAATGCTCTGACTGATACTTCAAACACACTGCTAGCAGAGCTAGGCACTCAGGGATTGCTCTTTATTTCCAACAACTCTGCATTCTAGGTCTTTTCAAGGTTTGCTCCCTATTTCCTTGTTGCTTGCTAAGAAAGTTAGCAGAAATCCCAAAATGATTCCTCAACTTTCTTCATCCTCTTCTACTTTCTTTTTTTTTTTTTTATCCCATATTCTTGCAACTGAATGCTGGGTCATAAATTACTTGTCTCTCTTGCTCTGGAGGAGCGTCTCTTGGGCTGTTGTTCTGCCTGTAGGTTGTGTATCTCCTTGACTGCCATGCTTTGTTTTGTAACTGTGTAGCAGATTGCTAATAGACGTAGCAAGTACTGTCCCTTTCTAAAACTTCACTGCTTTGTCAAGCAGAGAGATGTATTTTTCTAAATGGAAAATAGCTTTTCTGTACATTGCTTAGAATAGGTGTTGGAAATACTGTAACAGCAGCGGCCTTTCCTTAGTCTTTTTAACTGTTTAAGGAACAATATGAAAAAACAAAAGCAAACAGAAGTCTGTTTTCCATAAAGTGCTGCAGTTAAAAATTACCAGCAAAAGAGGAAGGTATATCCATATTCCTCAACAGTAAATAAATCCTTTTCCTAATACATAAAGGTGATGCTGAGTTGGGCTATAGAGGCAGCAGGAATCTGATGGGCAGGAGTGTTTGGAGATGGAAACATAGGCAAACATGCAACAACTAGAAAATATAGTCCACAGAATATTAAAATAAATTAGCTCCCAGGCGTCTGCAAGAGCTGAAAGAAGGAACTGCATGTCTGGTCACCTTCTGCTTGGAGGTCACACAGTGATGGAGGCAGGGTTTGCTGCTTTTGTTTTTCAAAATGTGATCTGATGTTTTATATGAAGGAAATGAAATGGTCTGGAAATATGAAGAGTTAGGGCAAAATGCTGATCCAAACTGTCTGGATTTCAGTGATGCATTTGAGAAAATACTGGATAAGCTAGAAACAAGATGCAGATCTAGATTAAAATGTATATAATTGAGTGGCCTATGAGATAGCTGAAGGAAAAGAGGACTCTGTACTGTGTTGAAATGGGGTTTCTCAGACTGGTGAAGTTACTGGTGTGGCTCTTCAATAATACTTGTTTTCATTACATGCTACAAAATAGAGGGATATGTTATTAATGCTGGAGATGTGGTCAGCAGAGGAAGATGAAACTGTGCAGTAAGGTTTGGCTGACTTTGAGACTTCAAGTAATAGAAATTAATTGAAGAATCACAGAGCCAAAGATGTGAGGTACAGAGACTGAGGCATTTCTGCTTGAAATTGTCAATATGTGAGATGGAAGTGACAGGTAAGGGGAAGAAAGGGTTTGGTTAGTGAAGGGCCAGTGTGATTCTGTGCTATAGCAGATGAAGTACGTTCACTAGAGACAACTAACTTAATGCCATCACACAGGACATTGGTAAGGCCTTGTCTGGGATCTAGTTGCATGTAAGCTCTGCCTTATGCTTCCCTTGAGGGATGAGCACCTGCCCGTGGTGCCAAAGACGGCTGCAGGGAATCTGCAGGGAGAAGGGGCCCACAGCAAATGGCAAACTAAGCTGTGTGGTTCCTGCGGGCTGACCAAAGGCCGAGAGTGCTCTCTACTGATAGGTCTGGGAAGTACACGTGGGAGAAGGGAAAATTGTTGGCATGACAGAACAAGACTTTAGCAAAGAGCAAATGGATATTGATCACTCACAAGGAAGTTTAGCCAGGAATTTAGGAGATGTTTTTAGCCACCAGCAGAATGTGACATGGGAAGACTTTCTAGAAGAAACTTTCAGTAAGAATGTTAACAAGAAAATAAAACTGATTTCAAGGATGTGTTTTGAGGCCAAAGCCAGAACTACAACATGGCTTCCGACATACTTTGATGTGTTGTTCAAATTAACGTCATACTGAGGGTGGTTTAAAATCCAAGAGGTTTATAGACCAAAAAAAAAGGAACAAGTGGGCAAATAGTCCATTTCCCTTCCCTGCAGTCAGAGATACTCCTAAAAACAATGACAGGTTCCCAAAGCTGCTTGCCTAGTGCTCTGAGTGACGATTTGAGATAATATTCTTATCACTTTTGAGCAGGCATAAATCATTCAACACTCACAACAACCACTTCCACCATCATTAGAAAGCAGAACACTGTTTTGTTGGTAGTGTTGTAACAGAATGAAATTAGATGGCATTTTATTATTTGTGTTTCAAATCTTAAACTCCAAGCAGCTTAAGTCATTGTGTAACTTGATTTTGAATACTCACCTTTTCCATTTCTCAGGTTGCTATGGGACACTGGGGATGGAATCTGGAGTAATCCCTGATTCCCAGATCACAGCATCATCTATTCTTGAGTGGTCTGGCCAAACAGGACAAGTGAACATTTGGAAACCTGAAAATGCCAGACTAAAAAGGACTGGTCCTCCTTGGGCTGCTTTTATCAACGATGAACATCAGTGGCTGCAGATTGACTTGAATAAAGAAAAGAGAATAACAGGTAAGTGAATCTGATGGCTTCTAAGCAGCATTCCAAAAGTTTGCTTATGGACGTCCCTTTTTCCGGCGTTTGGTCTTAGGTAAAGTCCAGGTGATAATTACTTGGCATTACAGCAAAGTTGGTTCTGCGTCCTAGCTACTACACTGAGGAACCTACAGTACAACAGGTGGACTTCCACATGATAAAACGTTTCTTCCATCAGAATAACTTGGAAATGTTTCCTGTGCTTTTATTTGATCCTCAGTGTTACCTTTTTTCCTGCTGATGGCCTCCTTGGAGATGCAAACCCATATGCAGTCAGCTCTGTCCACTGTACCTCTGATGCAAGGATCTGTGTTTCTAAGCTTTCCCTACACCTCAGCATGGCAGTAGTGAATCCAGCAGTGGAGACAGAAGCAGTTGCAGTGCAGTGTGAGATAAGCAGCAGACAGAGGAACCAGTTGGTAGCCTCTCCTTCTCCTTGCCAGAGAGTTGGGGATGGTGTGGGGCCTTCAGCATTCTGTTGTGTTTTCCCTTAGCAAACTGACCAAGAAGTGCAGGCTGTTGCAGCCAGAACCTGGGTTAGGCTCATCCACCATGTAAGTAGCTGTGTTTACTTGGAGAGGCAGCTGAATCAGCTCATAGTTACCTGTTTGGTCATTTGCATGTTGGGGTTAACCTCAGGGACAACCTAAGTTGTGGCAGAGAAGCTACTGTATCTTCTATGCTGATGCAGTTATTCAGAGATGATTTGCTGTTGTTAATGGGCAAACCGATTTAAACATCAAGTAGCTTTAGGTAGAGTGCTCCACAGAGTGGCAGGTTTTAAGACGACCGTGAAACATTAGCCTTTGATCAGTTTGGGCTTGTCTCTTTCTCAAATGCATGAGTTGATCTTTGTGGACTGGGCTGAGCAGGTTGGCTTTCTGTCATGAAGCAGCTCAAGTTTCACAGCAGCTTTTGTTGTTAGCTCCCTGAGGACTGTTTGAAATTGATACTACTCCTCTGATCCCTGTGCTAATGAGCTTTCACAAACCAACCTTCCATGAGTGGTTCTGCAGTGCTGAGCTGTCAGCTTTAGGAAGATGCAGTGCTTTCAGTGTTGCTTTTAGGCTGGCAGTACAAAAGCAGGGAAGAGTGGTGTTGTCTTGACAACTGGAGACAGGAGTGGGCTACAGCCAGGTGCTCAGGCTGTTTTCCATCAAGAAAAGTACTGGGCATGGTTACGTAATGAGAATTAAAAGTAAGTAAAATGATTATTAAGCTTTAGTCACTGTAAAAGTTTCAGACCCTGCCACCTTCAATAAAGTTTTTGAGCTGTAACTGGACTAGTGGAGACTCCAACTAATTCTGGATTCAGAATTTGATCTGTGAATTTTTGCAAACTGCTACCAGTTTTTTGTCTCACTTGACACCTTCATTTTCACAGGTATTGTAACTACTGGTTCAACCTTAGCAGAGTACTACTACTATGTCTCAGCCTACAGAATTTTATACAGTGATGATGCACAGAAATGGACAGTGTACAGAGAACCTGGCATGGATAAAGATAAGGTAAAAATACCACACGCTTTCTAGGTATGTTCTATCAGGATTTCACAACTGTAAATACAACTGATTTTGATATGGTGAGGAAACGTTAAATAACTTTGCCTTTCCGTGTAATTTAAAGTTAAACCAGCATGTATGCAGAAGAAAATGGGAAGTTTTGCAAATATGTCAGCACTGGAACAGTTCTGAAGTGCAGAGATTATTTTTACCACTACTTGGGGTGGGAACATTTGATACAAGAAACTTCTGTTTCCAGTGTAGGCTGGCTGGTACGGCATCCTTTTAAGAACAATCAGGTTTCTTTCAAAATAGGTTGTATGTCTCCAGATGAAGGTTTACTTTCTTACCCTTTTGTGGTTACAGAATGTATGTCAGAGGTTGTATAATTTTCCATCTTTTGGATGGAAATGTTGCTGTCAATCTTATGGGCAAAGTTTTGGTAAGGTTCTTTCTTGTGTAATTGAATAACCCCTGAAAATAGTTGCTTTGAAAAATGGGATGGTATGTCTAGATTGCAAATGTTTTGCCACACAGGAAAATGACCTCATGTTAGCAGCAAAATAACCTCCTTTTCCCTGGGTTTCTGATTTTGCAGAATTTAATGGAGGGTAAAATGAAAAGATTAATGTTCTCTTAGATCAGAACATTCTTGGTAACTTGACTGGAACTAGAATTTCTTATAATTCTGGGATGTAATGTACCTTGCTTCCATAGGCCCTGAGGTATTACATAGGTGCAACAGGCATTGGTAACGCAGTGATTTTCTAGAAATGGGTCTTAGGAATGGTAAGTCTTCTGCTGTATTTGCTTGTCTTCTCTTTACTGTAGGCTAAAGAATGTTTCAAGGTAGGATGTAGCATCCTATTCATGAAGCGAATGGTTGGAAGGATCTCGTTTAAATTAAGCATTCCCTGAACACTAAACATAATCACAATAGAAAAATTCCCTGAAAGGAGGAGATTTTACTGTCAGGGCTGGTCCATCTTAAACCTACTCCTGAGCTAGGGGACTGCTGGTATGAAGAACTCAAGGTGGGGAGTGAAATGCAAAAGTAATAAATCTTTTGCTAGTTTTTCAGTGCCCTCTTCTGGACATGAAATACATTCTCAATGAAGTGCCTGGATTTAGGCTTGATGATTAGTTTGGTTATTTTCTTAGAGCACTTTTGCAACCATTGTAGCTTGTTTGTAGATTGTTTTTCTTGCAAATTTATGAAGTGGGAAACGTTGTGGAGCTCGAATACACAGGCAACAGATCTGTTTCTTGCACTCTTTGTACCATTAGGTACAGTGCACAGAGAACCATACATACCCAGAAAGGGACAGCTGTAGTTAAATGACAGGGATAAAAGAGTTTGGTGTGGTTGCTCGCCTAGGCTTCAAAACAGCAGATCTGGCCTCTGTCTAACATCATCTCACTTGATACAGCTTTGATTTTTGGATGCATGTGCATGCAGGCTTCTCCCTTTGAGCCTCACATGACCAGACCAGACCAGCCAGGAGGTGCTATGCCCCATTTTTTGGAAACACTTTTGAAATTCTTAACATTGTTCAGGAGATTAGAAACTCTTCTGTAGCCCTCTTTGGAAACTGCTTCTAGAGGTCTGCCAGTATTCAAGAAAATGTTTTCTTAAAATATTGATGTGAAGGAAAAAAAAAAAAAAGAATATGCTTGAATTGGGGAAGAGAGATAAAGCTGCAGTGCTGGAAAAGTTTAGTTTGACAGTGCAAAGGCAAAAGGAGAGAATTCGATAATAAATGGAATATAAAAAGGATATAAAAATACTTGATCAGAAGCAATTTTCTTGTGCAAAAGAATTTAAGTGAACAAAAAACAGTGTGCTGCACATAACGTTAAGGTATTGTCATAATACTTGACATTGAAAGCCTGACAAGTAAAAGCCTGGAGTAAAGAACTACTCTATTTTGCATCTCATTTGCATTTTTAACACAGAGTTCTCTGGTAAGAGTCTGTAATTACAAGCCTGTCAACTTAAAGAGAGGGGAAAAAAGCTAAACTAATTTGCCTTAGTTTGGGAGGAAAGTGGCAATAAATGGAACCGAATCTTCTGTGATCTTGCCATGTCTCATTAGATTGTCAGTATCTGGGCATACAAACTGTGACTGCTTTGCATTAATTATTTATTTCCAAAACCACTGCAGACTTGCCACCCACATTTAATCTGCCTTATTTAAGAACAATAAGCTTAATTTAGGAGCTGGAAAAATACCAGCGAGAGACACATGCCTGTAAATCTGCCCTGCAATAAACTGGGGAGGAACAGAGGCAAGTACCTTGCATCTGCCTGTCTAGATTTTTAGCATCGTGAGTGGGTTTGTGAATGTTGCAAAAACTTCACAAAGACATCCCATACAGAAACCTCTGTCTTGAGTATCGAGCTTGAAACGCCAGTGATCTGCAGTGCTCAGGACTGTGCTGAAAACTCCTGACTGCTCCATCTTACGCAGACACATGGCCTGTTACGCAGTGCAGTGCTGGTCAGTAAGAGTGGCAAGATGCTTATTGTTTCCCAGATGCTGTGAGTGAGCAGAAAACTTGTTATAATAAGAATTTCACAAGCAAGTGCCATAATTCTCATCAGCATTATGTCCAACGTGATCTGCAGTGTATCTGTATTGGAGCACAAAAACCAATCAAGTTACTCAGCTACCTTGGAGGTGGCATGTTGCAGTAACAACCCAAGAGCTGCACTTGCAGAGCCTCATGCTAACAGTATGCAGTAATGTGGTAAACCAGTTCACCTCCTACCTGAAGATGTGATACTAAGCCAGTCCTGCTAGAAGGTCGCTTGCTGGGTTGGGAATAGTGGGCCTGGTGTTTGTACTGTGATAAGCAGCAAAGTGCAAAAGCTGTAGCTGGCTGTATGTTTGTCAGGAGGCTTATGCTGCATCATAGTCATAACGGTTTAAATTTCCACCAGACAAAGCCCTTCTCTGTTGCCACATTTTGTTGAGTTCCTTGTGTGCCAGGACCAGCTTTAGCTCATCCTTCGCACAGTCTGCAGTCTTCTCTTCCAGAACTCTGTGAAGCTCTTACAATCTGAGCCCAGATCTTTTGCTTCACTTCTGGCTCAGCGCTTGTCGGCAGCAAGCACTAGAGGACAGTGTGATTCCATACTTGACTTGGTCTCCTAATGCTTTCTAGTGAAAGCCTTACCCAGAGGGACTGTGCTGTAACCAGGAGGCCGTGTGAGGGCACCACTTCCTACTTTCACGTTGTCATGGCTGCTTGTTGTATCTATGTGAAAAGTGTGCACAGCGCCCTGGCCTGGATCAGGAATAGTGTGGCCAGCAGGACATGGGACATGATCATGCCACTGTACTTAGGACTGGTGAGGCCACACCTCAAATATGGTATTTAGCTTTGAGCTCCTCACTGCAAGGACACTGAGGTGCTGAAGCCTGTTCAGAGAAGGGCAACAAAGCTGGTGAAGTGTCTGGAGAACATATCTTATGAGGACTAGCAGAGGGAACTTTAGTTTCTGGTTCCACCTCAACTCAAGGAGACACTTCTTTATGATGAGGGTGCTGGAACACTGAAGGTTGCCCAGAGAGGTTGTGAAGTCTCCTCCTCTGGAGACTTTCAAGACCCACCTGGATGCATTCCTCTGTGGCCTGACCTAGATGTTCTTGCTTTGGTGGGGGGGGTTGAACTTGATCTCTAGGGGCCCCTTCCAACTCCTCACATTCTGTGATTCTTTGAACTGGGATTGTTTAGTCTGGAGAGGAGAAGGGTGAGGGGAGACCTCATTGCCATCCACATACAACTAACTAAAAGGAGACTGGAGTAAGGTGGCGATTGGTCTGCTTAGTACCAAGTGATGCAATGAGAGGAATGGCCTGAAGCTATGCCAGGGGAGGTTTAGGTTAGATATTAGGAAAAAATCCTTTTCCTGGAAGAGTAATCAGGCATTGGAACAGGCTGCTCAGGGAGGTGGTGGAGTCACTGCCCCTGGAGGTGTTGAAGAAACGTGTGGACATGACACTTTGGGACATAGTTTAATGGCCATGCAGTTCATAGGTTGACAGTTGGACTCAATGATTTCAGAAGTCTTTTCCAACCAAAAGAGTTCAATGACTCTATGATACCAACAAGGATTGAGTTAGAAGGATTCAGTGCCACAGGTACGTGTCTCTAACAGCAGGCATTGGCTGGGGTGGTGCCGTCATTCTGAAGTGAGTAGTTGTATGTGCGTAACCCCCTTCGTTACTTGTTTCATGGGGCCATGTGAATGGCGATGTGCAGGCAGCAGCATACTCGAGTGCCTTTTCAGCAATCTGTATTGCTTGCTTTTCCTAAGTAACACCAAAAAAGGTGTGATTACCACGTAGTTGCTATTGCATTTGTGTAATGTAATGTTTGTCTCCTTTTTCTTTTGTGTGTGTGTGTGTCTCTTCTAGATATTTCAAGGAAACACTGAATTGTACCAGGAAGTTCGCAATAATTTCATTCCACCTATTATTGCACGTTTTTTTAGGATTAACCCCTTAAAATGGCACCAGAAAATTGCAATGAAAGTAGAATTGCTAGGATGTCAGTTTAGCATAGGTAAGGCAACTGAAAACCTTTCAACTGTACCAAGACAAGCAGTGAATTAATTTGGTAAAGATTACTTTGTGCATATATCTTCAGGGAGAAAAAAGTACTTCTTGGTACTTTTTCCTTCCAAAATCCTTCTGTAACCGATACTTCCGAATTTCTTCCACAGTTGTTGTGCTTAACATGGAAAACACCTAGGTTAGGCATAAAGAAGGTAATTGAGAAAAAGAAATATTTCAAAAGACACCAGTCACTTGCTTTGCATGTTACCGATTCATGAGGTTTTCCCTCATAATACCACACGAGCAAAAGCTTTAGAGCAAACCAATTCAGCTGAAAGGGAAAGATAGAAAATGAGTATTTCACCATTTTTATATACTTTTGTTCTAAATACTTTTAAATACTTTTCTTCTAAAGCCCGTGCTCCTAAAATCACCGTACCACCACCACCACCACCTTGGAACAAGAACGATGACAAGAATGATGACTCCAGTGATGATTCAGTGAAGACTTCACTGCAGACAGATAAAACCACCTTCACACCTGAAATCAAGAACACCACAGTGACTCCAAGTGTAACCAAAGGTATCCACAGTTAAGCAGTACAAGTGTTTGGGAACTCCTTACAGTACTCTGGCAGATATTCTAGGTGTGCTTTCACAGAATCACAGAACTTTAGAGGTTGGAAGGGACCTGCAGAGATCAAGTCCAGCCTTCCTGCCAAAGCTTCTGAAAGTAATTTTTTCTCAACACTTAAAATAACAATTTATCAATCTTGTAATACTTAACCAGTTGTCAGATATACCTGTGGGATTGGACTAGATGGCTTTTGGAGGGCACTTCCAACCCAGGCCATTCTGTGATTCTACGGTAAAAAAGTGTACAATTGCATACTGCATGCAGAAGCAAACACCACCTTCCAAAGGACACACTAAGTTCCAGCTTTCAAAACTTGTTCCAACTGAGTGCGGCTTTTCCTTACTGAACAAATTTTGTCAGGAGAAGCTGCAACTTGAATTTCCCTTCAGAATTAACTGGATGGAACTGCTTTGTTATTTACTTTGATAAACAAAATAATGATGACAGATGATGCCTTTTGAATGTCCTGGCAAGGTGACTGCTCCATGAAAGACTGGCTATGTTGAGTGTTTTGTCCTGAAAAAATACCAAAAGAAACTGTCAAAAAAGGGAGCAGGATCACTTTAAATGTAGGCTTTGGTGAAGTGTCCTTTGGGTGGCTGGATACAGGATGATCTCGTATCACACACACAGACAGCACAGGCTGGTTGTGGTTAACTCTTAAGGCAGTGTGGTACTTTCCTCTTACAGGAGGTTCACATTCAAGTGGCTGCATACTCCTAGTCACTTTTGATTGTCCTCATTAATATACATTTGTCTGAGAGACAAATCTTACATTAAAAAAGCCCCCAACTGTTGATTTTGATGAAAAGCCTTGCAACAGTCCAAGCTGTGCACACATGTAAGATACTCTTTACGCTGCAGCAGCATCCCGCAGGGTAGCGAAGCTCGGGTATCTGGTGTGATAGATGCTATACCTGAAAACTGTTTGCTTTATTACCCAAGTCATTTTCAATTTACAACCTGCTTTATGAGAAGCTCTTCTGTCTGACACCACTTAATTTAATGGCTTTCAGATGTGGCATTGGCAGCAGTTCTGGTTCCAGTGCTGGTGATGGTCTTCACTACTCTGATTCTTATCTTAGTTTGTGCCTGGCATTGGAGAAACCGGTAAATGACCAGCTGAATGGAAGTGCTTTTAGTCAATGTTAGCCTGGGGTGTGGGATGAAATGCTGCATGTGGGAACTCTCTTGTGAAAGGGCCACTCTTGTGGAAGGACAGACCTGCTCTTCAGAACTGTATTCTCTGTAAGATGATGTTCACTGGAGTAGCCAGGACAGTGAAAACAGCTTTGTTGTAACTGTTTTCATTAGAAGTGCTTGTACTGAACACTGGTTTCTCCAATAGCAGCAGACTGGTGATAGCAAGCCAGGTTACTGGTGCTTGTACTGTAAATCTTGAGGACCAGTTACAGCCAAGGTGATAGTTGCTGAGCATTAATTAATGCCTCTTCTGATAAGCAGAGTAGCTAAAATACCCCCTTTTGCTTCTTTTCACAGCAAGAAAAAGACAGAGGGCACTTACGATCTACCTTACTGGGACCGTGCAGGTAGCAATGGCTTTGTGAAATCCTTTACTTGGCGTCTCTGGTTTGATGAGTGTTCTGGAGCGCAGCAACAGCTGTCACTAGCAGAAGCTTTTCTAGTGCTAACTGCAGGAGGCACCAGGAACACTGCCTTTCATTTTCTGAACAGATATAACTGCTTCCTTCTCTGAGCTTTGTTCAGAAAGAGGAAATACCTCCTCTGATAGAGCTTACAGCTTTATTTTTTAGTAAACCAAGTGTAGAACCTCTTCCTTACACAGCATGAGAGGACAGGTGGTGTATGAGGAATGTCCTTATGCATTTGATAATTAGATGGCACTTCTTGGAAATTCTTTTGTCCTGGAAAAAAAACATTCCATCTCAGTGCATCACATCTGTCAAATTGTGTCTTTCTTCATTGCCCCAGTGAGCATGTGGAACTGTTGCAGCTGATTTTAGGCATACTTCCCATCCTGTCTTGTGCCCCATTAACTTGAGAGCAGACAGTTCCATTAAGCAGCACTTGGCAAGTGTCCTGGAAACGTGTTTGTGCATTTGTTGAATTTGTAGACTTTGTATGATCGTGCTTTGCTTCTTCATCCTCATGTTGAAGATGCTTACATCTGTGTCTTTGCCCAGTGGCAGTTTTGAATACACCTTGTCTTTTAGACAAGAAACCCTTTAATGACCTTACTTTTATTTATTACATGTCTGTTTCTGATAACTCACAGCACTGCTTTCTTAGAATAGACTCAAAATATATTTTACATGTCAGTAATGGACCTGCCACATTTTTTACTGTTTTAAAAGGAAAAATGGTGAAATTCAGTATCAAATTAATGTTACTGCTCTGTGGAACCTCTGTCTGTCCCCTCCCACAAGGTACCTCAGATTTTGTTCCACAATGTTCTATAGCTATGAATCTCCTCTTTCTGAGGCTTAACCCACAGGATGGTCTCCTACAGTTGCAAAAGAGTATGTCAATGGACAGCAAAACTAGGGTAAACATTAACAAGGCCAGCCCTCCTTCCTACCTTCTCTCAAGGAAATGTTCATGACCACAGTTACTCCTTTGCATTTCCACTTGAAGTTCAAATCTTCTTTATTCAGCTTTTTGCAAATATTCAATGGTAAGGCCTTCTACAATAGGAGCCAGAAACCATGTATTCTTAGCTTCCAGCTGAGATTGTCTGAAGTTTCAAGCAAACCTTCTATCCACAAAGAGCAATTATGGCTGACACTTAAATATTTTTGGCATTGTATTTTCTGAACTTCTTATACTTTGATGAGTAGCCCCAGCACTGCTGCAAATGGACATTCAGGGATAGTCTTGCTGGCCTGCAGCAGTTCTGGGGACGTCTGAAGGAGGAGCACTCAGGCAAGCTGATTGGGTGAGAGTAATGTTGACACTTCTGAATCTTCAGTCTGCCAGAATATGCACAAATATCTTGTACCCTTAGAGTCGTGCCAATACTGCTAACTGAGTTGTATGCCTGCTAACACAAAATACAAGCTTGTGGTGTAGAAATACTTCAGTAGCTTGGAACACTGTATACGTGCACTCGTGGATGATTTGGTTTTCTTTAATCCATATGAAGGATGGTGGAAAGGAATGAAGCAGTTTCTCCCAACCAAATCAGCAGAACACGAAGAAACTCCTGTACGCTACAGCAGCAATGAGATTAGTCACCTGAGACCAAGAGAAGTCCCAGCAATGCTGCAAACAGAGTCTGCAGGTACATTTCACTGTTTTTTTTTGTGGGCCATTAAATATTAACCTATGTATAAAACCCCACATTGTATATGACATACAAAAGTAGTTAGTAATCTGGCTGCATTATTTCCTGCTTATTTTGGGGAGCAGAGGAGAAATGAATAGTCGTGTTGGTGAGTGCATTTCTTAAAATGCAGCCCTTTCCAAATCTCTTCTTGGAACATCTTAAAAAGTATGTATTAACTGATGATGTGTGTGGATAGACACATTACCAAGTTAGTATCTTGAAGCTTGTTACTTTTACTTGTTCTTAAGACCCATAACTGGGTAAGGATTTTTTTTTCCCATTATGTCTTCATGCACTGGAAATAATTTCACCCTGCTATCTTCATGCACAAATCTGAAATGGGGCACTAGGTTCCCTACACTGACCATGTGGGTTAAATAATTGTTTTCATCTAGAAAAGGAGTCACTGATAACATCTGCCCTTCCCATCGTGAAGCAATCACTAGAGGAAGGTGACTGATTGTGCCTCTGATGTATGCCTACATGCTGATGGCAAAAGTGGCAGCTACTTTTCTGATTTTGGCTGCTTGTCTTCTTTTACCCAGCTTTAGCCCCAACTTTCTAACCTTCAGTTTTTGTAACTCAGATTACCTTTTGAACCAAAACATCTCAGTTGACTACATGCAGGCCTCCCTGCTCAGTGGACAAACCCTTCCTCCATGGGACCACTTTTTATTAACAGCAGGCAGGATTGTATGATTTGATTTAATCCTCATTTTGCAGGGAAAAACACTGCAAAATATTTTAGAGTGTGGGAAAGTACAGCTCAGAAGGGAAGACGTGTAGATGGGATGCTGTGGTTATCCCTATGCTTTGACTATTGGGTGGAAACGACTATTGTTCCCAAAGCCACTGGCACTGGTGGGCAGACAGACCTCACTGGTTTGATCTAGTATAATGGGTGTGACACTACTGACAGGTTGTTTTAGGTGTGATGTCACTGCCAAAGCTTTTTCCATTAAGTGTGTTTTTATTTTGTTCTGTTGGGGCTTGCACCACAGAATATGCCCAGCCATTGGTAGGGGGCATTGTCAGCACGCTTCATCAGAGATCAACCTTTAAACCAGAGGAAGGAAAAGAAGCAAGTTATGCCGATTTGGACCCGTACAATTTGCCCATACAGGAAGTTTACCATGCTTATGCCGAACCACTACCTGTAACTGGACCAGAATATGCAACTCCAATCATCATGGACATGTCCAGCCATCCCAGCACACCTCTTGGCGTTCCTTCCATCTCCACTTTCAAAACTGCAGGCAATCAAGCTCCTCCTGTGGTTGGAACTTACAATAAACTTTTGTCTAGGACAGACAGCACATCGTCAGCACAGGCACAGTACGATACCCCAAAGGGGCAGCCAGGGCCAGCTGCTGCTGATGAATTGCTGTACCAGGTACCACAGAGCCTGGCCCATTCCACAGGGAGTAAGGATGAACTCAGCTCATGAGTAAAGCAGAATGATGGCTTGTTTTTAAAAAGCCAATTCTATAAAGCTGACAGTTTTTTTTAATTGCATTGTTTTGGTATTTTTAGCCTCAAATAATACAATGCTGAACCAAAAGATGTGCTATTGGAGGTCAGGGAAGCCAGTAACTCAGCCTTTAAGCTGTGTGCATAATTACAGCCTGTCTCCTGCACAACCACGGACTTTATTACTACTGTACAATCATCTGTCAGACATGAGAGAAGAACTCTTCAAGATTCAGTAATTCCTAGATAGGAATGATAAATTTAGAGCAAGTTCATAAAACCAAAGTCACTAACGTTTTAACTAATGGTACTATTTTGGGGAGCAGGGGGGAACCAACCAAAAAGCTCCTAACTTTCTAAGATCCCTATGTAAGCTCCACAGCTTCCAAAATCCATTTTATTCTATAAAACTTTGGACTTTACAGAGTACTATCAATACTGATAGTAAAAACCCCATTAACCTTCCCAGTTTAGATTCTAAATGACATCATTTCAGCTTTTGTTCAGAGCATTAGGAATCATCAGCCGTGTGTTCCTCAGAAGGCTCCTGCCACTTTCCTTAGCCTTCCAGAACTCAAAGTTGCTGTCTGTACAATCTGTTCTCTGCCTTATCTCCTGATGCCACTCAGCCTTGTTGCATCCTAGGGCTCCCGGAGGCACAAAGTACAAGGAAACCACATGGCAACTGCTTTTCTTTTTTCCCTGCTAAGCGAAGGCTATTCTGAACGGCATTTGTCCTCACATTCAGGCTTCTCTGATGATCCATGTGCAAGGAGCATCCAGATGTTTGAGGCAACTTAATTCAGAAAGGTTCTCCCTGTCCCCTTGCCCTGACACCACTCCACTCTCCCCTCCCAGCAGATCTATTGTTGTGTGTTAAAATGTGAGCTTATACAAAGAGAGATGTGTATATACTCTTGTGAGTGCTTAAGGAAGCACACAAGTACTCCGATGGTGCAGTTTGTGTTCTACATGCATTTAGCACATATGGTACGTTTTAGCACAACTGAAAAGCTTCAGCCTTAGGGCTTTTCTTATGATTGTTCTTATTAGAAGCATAAAAGATTCCAAAACCTTTGTAAGAGAACCAGTACTGTTCCAAAGAGAGTCCGTTTCACAAGTGTTTAATGGACTTTGTATCCTTTGAATGTTCCAAGGTTCTCTACTATGAAAACATTGTAGTCAGTCTTCTATTTGGGGTAAGGTAGACTAGTTTTAGCTAGGTAATTCTGAAATTAAAACAGTTTGGATGTCACATTTGCCATTGTTTTATATTGTTAGAAACAAAGCACAGCTTTTTAACCTAAGTAGTAAGGAAAAAAAAACACAATAAAAATGCTCTGGTTTTATCGTAACAGCACTGTTGGGAGGCTGCTGAGTTAATTTTTACATCTGAAACCCACTACCTACACATTAGCCCAGTTTTATGGACTTCAGTGGTTACTATTTGTTTCTCTGATGTAATTTCAGTCAGCCTTGTTTATTGCCCAGTCTCTTTCAGCTAGGTGGAGAGCATCCAAAGCTACACCGTTTGAGAGGGCTGCCACTTCAACATACTTGACCACCACCCTTGTCACTTAAAATTTGCCATTTTTTTCCCCCCACAGGAGCTTTGTATAAACTGAGCAATCCCAAAGTACTTGTGGCCTGTTGAACATCCAGAATATGTTATTACATATTCTGTGCTACCTAGAAGCCTAATTACACTTTTGTTTGGCTCATTCTTACTAATTGAGCATTTTGTTTGTTTCAGTTGTTTTTAGAATTGAGTATCTAAGCCTAGATGTGAATAGAAGCAAGAGAGGCATGTATGATCCAGTGATGAAAAAAAAAATTCCTCTATTTATATTTTTCACGTTATTGCCAGTTTTTCTGCTTGGTAAAGCTAGTTTGCAGGCTTTGTAGTTTTAAACAGGTAAAAAAGTGCTCTTACCCACCCTCGGCAACTATGAACTTACCTCAGCTGACCTTGTTTGCACCAAGATGTGACAAACTCCAGACAAGTTCAGAAACCTCTGCCTTCTCAAACTGTACTAGTTTAGCCTTAGAGAAATTAATCTGCTACAAAAATCAGTGGACACAGTCAAGTCAGTAAAATTAACACACTTGGATTTAATTTTACTGGTAGAACTGTGGATATACTCTAGACAGAGATGGTGTAAGAATTAAACAGTGTCTTAACAGTGGGTTATTTTTAAAGCAACTGTACTGCAGTCTAATGATCAGAGCAGCAGGAGCTGTTGACTGGAATGGATGTTTTTAAAATTGCAAGTCCTTGCTTCCAGCTTTGAACACGTTACCTGCTAGGGCTAAGAAGAGAATTTTGAATCTCAGATGTACGCTGCAAAGGGTTAAACAATTGATTTCCAGATGTAAGTTGCATGAGACATTTCAGATTAGAACTCTGTACGGTACAAGCAGAGGTACAGTTAACAGTCTCTCTTACATGTGAAGACATATGGATATATAACATATTTCAGTCGTGTTTGGCTTGAGTATTCTCCCAGAATGTATGTTCTTACCTCAGCATGTATTGTTGTCGCCCAGTATTTGTATATGTTGCTAGAATGATCTTTTGAGGTCCCTTCCAGCCCCTAACATTCTGTGATTCCGTGATTCTGTAATTTAGACTGTAAAAATAGTGAGGGAGTTTTATATGTATGTTAAAAAGTATTTTAAATAAATTGTACATACCTATTACTTGCTGTTTGCATTTAACACCTGCCTTTCATCTGACTCATTTTGGCATGCAAGGGTCATGAGTTACCATACCTCCCAGTGGGGTTATGCCCCTGCCTCCAAAAGTGATGCTGTCACCATTTCCTGGCAGTAGCTGTCTAGCTCACCAGGCATTAGAGGTTGCAAAGTGACACTTAACAGAGCTCTTGTCTGGAGTCTGCTGCAGGAGCAAGTGGCATTTCTACAAAGGAGCTTCCCTGAAGTTACCTGCTGCTGGCAGAGTGCTGGGTCTGGAGTCCTGTGCAAGGAGAAGCTACGGCACAGCAGCTGCTCTCCATTAGTGTAATGAGGCAGTGAGGCTCCAGTTCAGTGCAACCCACTCCTTAGATGCAGAGACAGTCCTCCCTTGTCAGCACAGCACCTCTACCTGATAGAGGAGCTGACAGTTCTTCAACTTAGACCCTGGTTACATTCCAATTACAGAAAAAAAAAGTACTACTTTTGCTTTCAGCAAATGCTTTTGCTTTTTTTAATATCTAGCACTACAGTTCCTAACATAATGGAATCATAATTACTCTTCTTTTGCAAGTCCAAGGTTAAAATTTGAGCCTAAAGGCTTGATCTGTGTTTGTCAAGTTGAAACATCCCTGTAATGTTACAAGCAGACTTGTCTTCAGGAAATGAATGCCAGCATGCTAGCAAGCATCCCTGCTTCAGTCCAGCTTCATAAGGCAGGACACTTGCTGCTCCCCTCTCTCTCTGCATCTCACTAAAACACATACTCTGTGTGAAACAGCTTACCTGAGACACTGCTCCTTTGCTTCGGGCTGTCACAGCCTCACCTTCAAGGTTCTCCACATCTTGGGTGATGGAGGGGAGGGGAAAAAGAAAAGAGGCAAGAACACATCAAGAGTTCTGAAAATGCTTCCACAGCAGCGACCCTACTTTATGCACCTTTAGTGTGCATGGAAGTCTCCTGACTTACTGCGTTTTATGACTTTCTCTCAAATGCTGTGCACAGGAACAGTGAAAGCCTGTGAGAAGTGCTTTCAGGTGAAAGACCAAATAGTGTGTTCACTACACAAATTGCTAGGAAGAGAAGTTCTGAAAAAGTAAAGCTCTTCATGTAAGTGAATGGCATTTGTCTTTCATCTGCAGCCATACTGGTTTTGGTGTATGCTGATGAAAACAGCACATACCTTTGGTGGCAGTAAACAGAATACTGGCAGTTCATAGGCATCTTGTCGCAAGACGGGGAGAAATTCCTGTTGCTCTACTAGACACTTCAGAAGTCTCTTAGCATTAAAATATCAAAGAAATGCACCTTCTTAAAATGTGTGGAGGCTAGCACAGAAATTTTACCACGTGTCGTAGTCAGGTTCGGAAATTGTGTATTGAGACTTTAAACTCACTGTGGACTGTTATCAAAGAAATTACCAGGAATATAAGAACAAAAGTCTTTAACAATGATCTGTGATAAACTACACTTCCAATTTTACCATTCAAGCTAAGAAAGAGTGTTTTAAAGGTGACACACTCCATGGGGAGGAGCAGATAGGTACCACCACAGTACACGAGTAACAAAGAGACACATCCTACAGGCTAGAATCACAGAATTGTTTCACTTGGAAAAGAACTTAAGATCACTGAGTCCAACCTTCAGTCTAAGACCTCTGTGGCCATTAAACCACATCCCAAAGTGCCATGTCCACACCCTCCTTGAACACTTCCAGGCCTGGTGACTCCAATGCCTGACCAGAAACTCAGTGTGTGAAACTCAGCCAGCACTAGAACCATGCCTAAATATCAAACTACAGCCCAAGCCACGGTGACACACAGCTGCCTCTCTCTCTCTCTCGCTATATGTGTATATATATATATATATATATGTGTGTGTGTGTGTGTGTGTGTATACATACACACATACATATATACACACACACATATATACACACACATATATATATGAACTTGTGTGTTCCTATGCCACAGGAATACACTGAATATATGATCACAGAATGGTTTGGGTTGGAAGGGACATCTGCATTTGTTTTGCATTGCCTTTTTCTCCTTGGTTACTCCACTTAGCAGTAAGGCTTTTCAAATGTCAAAAGCCTTACTGCTCTTTAGGGAGGTCACTGTAAGCAGAGGTCCAGGGAAATCTACCTCAAAGCTCCACTCCATGGAGGAACCCATCAGAAAGCTACATAATTGGCACACCACTATATAGTTTACATGCACTGCAGGCTAGCAGAGAGAAATACCTTATGCAGGAGTGCATGCAGATATGAAAACAGTACCTAACTTGTCCTGATGCTTGAGGTATTGTTCAGTTTCATGACACAGTAGTGAAAAATTGCAATTCAGGAATCTTGCTGAGATTTGCCTTTGGCTCCTGTGAACACAAAGTCATATTGTATATCAGAAATAACAGTACCGTAAAGAAAAGCAACACATGCAAATGTAAATTCATCTGTACAAGTAAACCACCTGTGATGGAATATATTCAGGATTCATTCAGGATTGCATTTGCAGAAGAAAAAAAAAAGAAGAAAAAAAAATCAGAATATTCTCTAGACGCCGAGACAAAATACTGCAGATAAACCTCTCCTTTTCCCTTCTGTTTTCACAATGGAAAATTTGGAACAAAAACCAACATGAATGAAGAAAATTACTAAACCTCAAAGGAAGTTGCTAAGCCACCCATATTAAAAGGTTACCTACTCCAATGCCTCTTTCTGCCTAAGAAAACTGGGGAATTTGGAGCAAAACCTTGCATTTTTCAGTAAAACGCAAATAAATATTTCACAACTTTATTGTATTTCCCAGCCACAGTTTCACGCAAAGAAAGCATCACACCAAAAAGGAGCCAGAAACAGGGCTTGTAGCTCTTGCCCCACACATAAGCATATTTTAGCTCTAACCTTGGAAAGTCACCTTCCTTCAGATGAGGGCAAAAAGATGTTAACTGTCCTCAGGGAATGAATTAGCGTCCTGGCACCGCTGCACCTGGCACAGTACATAACAGGTAAATAAGCATGCACCACATACTTGAAATATGCAGTGTTCCATCAGACTAGCTACATTGCACTAGCTTATATTATTCCAGACACAAAATAATTGCAGTGATTTAAACACTAATAATCCTTCAGTAACCACTAGTGAAGAGTAGCTTTCCAAATGCTGACAGGCTCTTCAGGCGAAACACACACACAAAAGCAGGCCAAAAAAGCAGGCTCTCCTGCTTCTTCACCCATAAAGTTTCTAAGGGCTGCAATTAAGTGATGTCTGCTGAAGACATTATCCCACCAGCAGCTAGATCCCCAACATGATACTAGGTACTGATTTTGCAACTACATGACTGCAGGACAGCATCCATTCTGGTTTTAGTGGGACAAGGTCCAGCACACCACTGGAATAATTAGGTCTCAGAGTCTGCCCAGGCAGGGTCAGAATATACAGAACAGAATACCACAGAATATACCTGGAAGAGCTCCCCCCCCCAAGATCATCCAGTCTAAACCCTCAGTATTGATGCTGCAGTGCTGGACTAAGCCCTTAATACATGCCCTTAAGTGCCAGGTCCACACACCATTTAAACACCTCCAGGGATGCCCTGGGCAGACCATTCCAATATTTTATAATCCTTTTTCCTAATATGCAGCCTAAACCTGCCCTGACTCAGCTTGCACGCAGTTTCTCTAGTCCTGTCACTTGCCACCAGGGAGAGAAGTGGCTCCAAGGAAGCTCTGGTATAACTTCTGAAAAGATGATAATTTTTCATACTGGCCACATCCTGCTTAGTTTTTATCATCACTTTTTTCATACCTACCTAACACTTCTGTTACTAGCCTAGATGCCCAGCAGCCTAGTTTATTCTGTTCCTGATGCATGTATTACACAGCTGCAGGAGGACACTTAAAGAATCATTTTGGTTGGAAGACAGCTTAAAGAACATAAGGTCCAACTGTTAACCTATTGCCAAGTCACCACTAAACCATGTCACTAAGTAGGGCTTTGTATTCTATTAGAGAAGAAAGGTACAACTGCCTAGCAAATGCCAGGATCAACCAAGCCAGCACTTTCTTCTCAGGCACTTTTTTGATCAGTGAGAATGACATGTTACATGTGAACTGAGCTAAAGGGAAGTATACAGGTTTTCAGGCTTACAAAATTATTCTCCCTGATGCTGTTGTAGTAATGAATAAATTGTGTCCAAATGTGCCTCTTTCATACATGCTGATTTAGCCTGGAAGATACAAGGTTAGCCATGGTGCACTGGATGCAATGCAGCTGTCACATCATATCATCATGTATTTGCCATGCTCGTGGCTAGCCTTGAAGATGGTGCTATGCTAGGTGGATTAAATCAAGGTTGTTCATTCACTAATTCTGCTCAGTGCTGTGGTTTGGGGGTCTCTGGGCTGTTTATACACAAAAGGTCTAAAAATGCTGTTGCCTGATCATGCTAAGCAATGCATTACTCTTCAGAAGGGGTAAGAAGGAGGACCCAGGTAACTATAGACCGGTCCACCTCACTGCTATCCCTGGAAAGGCAATGGAACAGCTTATCCTCAGCACTGTTCTCAGGCATTATCAAAGACAAGAGTCATTAGGAGCAGCCAACACAGTTTTACCAAGGGGAAGCCATGTTTGACCAACCTGATACCCTTTTATGAGGACATAACCAGGTGGACAGATGATGGTAGAGCAGTGGATGTGGTTTACCTTGATTTCAGTAAAGCATCTGTGTGCTGGTTTGAGGCTAATTAGAATATTTTACTGACAGAAATTAAATCCTTAGCTATGAGAAGGAAGAAAAAAAAACCAACAGTACCCTGTATATCACTCATTCTTCTGCTAAGAAATGCAACTAGTCGAAATATAGATAAGACACTCACTTCTCACACACTGCTCAGCTCTCAGTTCTTTTTCTTCTGACAGTCTGGTCTGTGTGGTTGCCTCTGCCTTAAACTCTTTAATCTGATCTAACCTTTTCTCCTCTGACCTCCTTGTCATTTTTTATTGACATCTCACCTCAGATCTCTCCAGATTTATCACATGAGCTATACAGAGGTTGGTCTGGTTATTTCTGAAGGGAAGGAAAGAGAGGGAAGGAGAAAGGGGGTTTGGGTCGGGAGCCTCCTGGCAATCTGATTGTTTTAGAGGAGGATTTTGTGCTTCAGTATTACTTTTAACTTGTATATAACTATGCTTGTAAATTGTGCTAAGCTGTAAATATAGCTTCATTCCTTAACTTCCATCTGGCTGAGTCTAGTGTGGGTGATTTTGTCAGTCGGGTAGGGTGGGGGCAAGTAACTCCTAAACCATCACATCTTTATTTTGGTGCCCAACATGGGGCTAATTCAATTTGACTGATTGCTAATTAAGTCTGGAACTTAAGATGAAGTTATTTTACTTTCTATTCTTTATCCATTAGGAGTGTGTCTTTTCTACCATTGGTTGACAGCAAAAAATTGGTTGATTTTTTTATATGATAGGAAGAAAGCTTAAAGGGAAAAAAGGTTAGGCTGGATTAAAGAATTAAGGTAGAGGCAACCACACAGACTAGACTGCCAGAAAGAAAAAAGAGAACTGAGAGCTGAGCAGTGTGTGAGAAGTGAGTGCCTTATCTATATTTTGACTAGTTGTGTTTCTCAGCAAAAGAATGAGTGATATACAAAGTACTGTTGGTTTTTTTTTTTCCTTTCTTCTCACAGCTAAGGATTTAATTTCAAGAAAATATTCCAATTAGCCTGAAACCAGCACAACCTACCCCTCTATATCACTCAGAGTTTGCTGAGAACTGTCTAATCTAAAAGAATATTTACAGTAATGAATATTACAAGTTCAGTTCATACTTTGTTCCAGCTATCTCAGATGTAGGTGATTCAAAAGTTCAGGAAACAGTTTGTCTCCCCTGCAGTTTGTCTCAGGTGACACTGGGTTTGTGCTCACAACTGTAGATTCTCTCAGATCCTGTCTTATTGGATGCCAGGTAATAACTAGAACAGAAAACTCCTAACAGGTTGTATTATACACTCCAAAATTAAACTCTCTTGGCTAAGTTCTATTTCTCTGTGGAATACACTAGATTTCAACATTCCCCTGCATTACTCAGTATGTATGACCAGGACC
Organism: Tricholaema leucomelas; assembly: GCA_013400475.1. Lineage (NCBI taxonomy): Eukaryota > Metazoa > Chordata > Aves > Piciformes > Lybiidae > Tricholaema lacrymosa > Tricholaema leucomelas. The sequence continues at coordinate 1,062,960 of WAAF01011388.1, forward strand.
TTCAGCAGAAACCACCCCTCAGACAGGGAACCTTAAAGATCATCTAGTTCCAACCCCCCTGCAATGGGCAGGGACATCTCCCACTCGACCAGGTTGCTCAAAGCCTCCTTCAGCCTTGCCTTGGATGCCTCCAGGGAGGGGACATCCATGACTTCCCCAGGCAACCTGTTCCAGTGTCTCACCACCCTTGCTGAAAAGAATTTCTTCCTTAATATCCAGTCGAAATCTCCCCTCCTCAAGCTTCAGTCCATTCCCTCTCGTTCTATCACAAGCCCTTATAAAAAGTCCATCTCCAGCTCTGTTGTAAGCCCCCTTCAGATACTGAAAGGCCACTATAAGGTCTCGCTTCAGCCTTCTTTTCTCCAGGCTGGACAACCCCAATTTTTGTATTCAATTCTATCAAGAATAAAAATATGCAGTGATAAAATCTCACCTGTATCTTTACTTCTTGTCACCTCATCAATTTTGTCCAGGATCAATGCCTTTTTTAACGATTAACTGCAAAACCAGAAATGTCAGTGCATGGAGACAGCTTGTCCAAAGACTTGCTGTGATCACCGATGAATCTCACAGGAGACCCAACAACAGCATGCCTAAAACACGGAAATTTGACTATAAATGCTGGGTTTTTTTTTTCTCTTTACTGAACTTGGGAAATAAATGCTCATGCTTTGTTTTGCTTAGTCAGGAATGGCTGACACCAAAGTAACATGTGAACACCACTGATGTTTGTCTGTCCCAGATTTGATGGTCAGTCTCCAGACACAGCTTATTAGTCAACAGAAGAAAATGCTATGAAAGTCCTTTGCTACAGAAACCTATCTTCTTTGTAGGCCTTCAAATTCTTGTAAGGTGGAGCTGATGACTCACTGATGATTCTTTAATTATTTTTACTTTCAGTGACATTGAGGTAACATGGCTGCAGCCAAAACAACACACAGCACAGAACCAAGATAAAAACAGAAGAAAGGTCCCTCCTCTAAGAAATTGATGGTACCTCAAAACTTGCTGCTGTCTAAATTCTGTTTGTAAATAAAATTCTCAGGATCTAAACCAAGACAATTCAGCAAAAGCACTGATGCCACCCCTCGATTTGTCCATGGACTGCTTTTCTTATGACTATATACCATTTCATCAGCCTCTCAAACTGTGAAACTGCATGCAGCACTACTTTGGTGCTTACTCACCTTTTCTGAATTTCCATACTTCAACTCTGCAGGCAATTCAGACCACTACAGAGGTCATAGAATGGTTTGGATTAGAAGAGACCTTAAAGATTATCTTCTTTCAACTCTTCTGCTATAGGCAGGACCATCTTCCACTAGACCAGGCTGGTCAAGGCTCCATACAACCTGGCCTTGAACACTTCCAGGGAGGGGGCATCCACAGCCTCCTGGGGCAACCTATTTGTGTCTCATCTGTCTCACTGTAAAGAATTTATTTCTAATATTTAATCTAAATCTATCCTCTTCCATCTTAAAGCCATTCCAATTGAAGTCACAAGCATAGCAAACTGTGAAGACATCCTGGCAGCACACATTGCTTTCAGCACACACCTGGGAGGGGTCTTAGAACTCCTTCTGGATGTCCCCATATTTGGACGGCACAAAGCAGACCAGCAAAAGCCAGCTCACACACAACTTGGAACCATACCCTGCCACCCACAAGGATGAAGCACCACAGGCTCCTTTCCTTGGCATCCAGTGTTAAATCACTGCTTCCACCCTGTGTTGGGTGGCATGGTCCCCTTGTCCTCTTTTGACCGACTGCTCAGCACACCCACTGCAGCACTGCAGGGAGGAGTGTTATTAACTGCAGATGTTGTTATTGTCCCGAGCTGTTACCAAGCCTTTCTCCACGTTGCCAAATAGCTGCCACATTTTACCTCAGAGGCAGTGACAGTGGCTCAGTGCATGTCCTCCAAATCTTAATTCATTGTGACAGCTGGGGCTATGGGCAGACACTGTCTCTTCCCTTATTTTGTTTTAACCATTATGGTTATTTGGACACATTTCCCAGCGTCTTCAGGTTCGTTGTCACTAATAATATAGAAAGCCCAAGGATTCATGTAAGTTACTTGAGAAACATTTAACCAAATCTTGAATCCCCCAGAATGGTTAACTGGGTTAACAGCTGTTAATGGAACAGCTTCTCAGTACACACAGGAGTCATTACATGCTCTCACAGAGTAGAAAACCTCATTTCCCCCCACACCCCCAATTCCACAATTTTTCTTAATTGTTTCAGTTTGAAAGGGATCATTTTAGGCACTTTATGCAAAGACAATGGCTGCAATGAATGGAAGTGTAACGAAATGACCTTTTTATGTTTCATGCTTTATGTTTGTCAGCAGGGTACATAGTACATACTCCACAAATACACAGGTATTTTGATTAGAGCTGTCTGAAACATAAGCTTTCCACAGTATGAGCTATTTTGATTTCTTTACCTATGGCAGTTACCATATGATATCATTTAAATACTACCTCTACTTGCAATGGACCAGAAGCAGCCATACTGCCCTTTATCTCTCCTAGTTGGCTAAATCAGGAAAGGGAGAAAGCTTTGTTTCACGCACTCATGTAATTAAGCAAAGGCCACACGAGCCCCACTCCTCCTCTGCCTGTCTTCCCATAGCCTGGGGAGAAAGGAGGATATAGAACAAACCTAAACTGCTCAATGGTCTCTCTCTTGCAAACAAAAGGAAATCAAAGCAAAGGCAGCTGCACAAGGCACTCCCAATGCATAACAGAACCGTTCTTGGAATTGCAGGAAACAATACGTTGGAGAGCACTCAAAATACCTTAGCTCAAAAACTAGGCAACACAGTTTGGAGTCTGGACTTGCCACTGAAAACTGAGAAAAAATTTACTTCACTTGGCTGCTCCCCAAAATCACATGGGCTCTCCAGGTCACATATCAGCATACACTATCATCGTAAGCAGCTCAACCAAATTTCTCTGTCTTCATATCCAAGAAAGGAAGTGCTTTTTACCTTTCTCCTAATGCTCTGTCTCTGTGCAATTACAGTTGTTTTCTCAAATCTGCTCCATCTCTCAAAGCACACTGGTCCTAGCAGAAGACAACAGCAGCTGTCTACCACCTGATAAGAAAACACTTTCTCCTATTTTACATCTAAACTTAAATCCAGATTAGTATGTAACCCCTCTTTCCACTATCAAAGCTTTCCAAGCTCTCTTCTCTCTGAGCTGCTATCTTTGACTTCGCTCTGATACTGGTTTGATTTCTCAGAGGAAGGAAGAAAAGCTTTCACACTGCAATGTGTCATTAAAATACATGGGACCCCATCCAATCACTAATATTAACCACCTCCATAAAACACAGCTGTTCATAGAAAATACATGCAGCATGTATGTATTTTTCCACAGGTTTGTGATCATGCTAATCTGTTTTATTTGAAGGACTCATCCCTTGCCTAAGGGGTGGGTGTCAGGAAGATGAGGCTAGACTCTTCTCAGAGCTCCCCCGTGACAGGACAAGATGCAATAGGCATAAACTTGAACATATGCAATTCCATCTAAACATGATGGTGGCAGAGCACTATAACAGGCTGCTCAGCAAGGTGGCAGTCTCCACTGCTGGAGACTTTCAAGGCCTGCCTGGATGTGTTCCTATGAGATCTGTTTTAAATGATCCTGCTCTGGCAGGGGGATTGGACTTGATCTTCAGAGGTTACTTCCAACCCCTACCATTCTGTGGTTCTGTGGTTTATTTTTAGATGAGTTAAGCAAGTATCTATGTTTAAAACACAGGCAAAACCAGCCCAGTCAGACAGATACTGAACACATATGCATGACAACATGAAGTCTGAAAAATTCTGTAACTGGTATGCTACTGAAATTCCTCTAACTCTAGCTTCACTTTATGTCTCTTCATACAGGGTATAGATATATATCCCATTAATGAAATTCAGTCCTAGGGGGAGCTGGAAACCAAAAGCACTGCAACATTTTTTTTACATTAAAACAGACCTCTCCCTTACACCTCCCTGTAATTTGGAAATGACACTTAAACTACATATAATTGCATATACATTTCTCATAATAATAATATCTTTTCACTCCCAAGTATTTTTCACACCAAAACTGATATACAGAATTCCAGAACACACAATAATCTCACATGTAACTGACACCCTCAAAAATACAAATGAAAATACATATTAAAATAAAAACAAACAACAGAAACTTTTATCCCATTTAGCTCATCTGTTTTAGTCCATGACCACCATATAAATTTACATTACATCTACTAATAGGAAGCTTTTCTTAGAATCATAGAATCAGTCAGGGTTGGAAGTGACCACAAGGATCATTTAGTTCCAATCCCTCTGTCATAGGCAGAGACACCCTACCCTATATCAGGCTGGCCACAGCCTCATCCAGCCTGGCCTTAAACACCTCCAGGGATGGGGTCTCAAACCATCTCTCTGGGCAACCCATTCCAGGCTCTCACCACATTCCATTTATTAAATATCCACTCCCCAAAAGGAAAATACAGTACATTATGTCCTCCTTTCTTTTTCTGTTCGAGGAGATGAGGAAAACAACAACAAAAATGCACTTCCTAGTACTTTAAGTATCTATGATATGATTAATTTCAGTCCACCAAATTTCCACCCCATTTCTGACATGCATATTTCTTGTTTTGAAGGTGAAGGAAATAGGCAAAACTCCTCATCTCCAAGGGACTGAATACAGAACAACAATTCAAGATATGGAGTTTAAGTAGCAGTAACTAAGCAAAAAAAAAAGTAGTATTATGCTGTTTTCTTAAGCACTGGCATCTGTAGCAAAGAGATTCAAACACTAAATCATTTTGGTATGCCCAAATACTAAAATAAATGGCAGCAAGTCTTTCATAGCTTAGTCCCTGCAGAGACACCAAGGCACTCACTGCCAGCTGCTTGACAGGCACACCAGCAACCATGCCACCTGGAGCAGCCCTAGCCACGTGTCTGAAGCCATCCCTCAGGCTCTGCTCTTGGACACAAGTCTGAGAGGTGAGGCCCTCAGGGAGAGCTTGGTGGTGGAAGGAGATCCAATGGAAGGCAGACTCAGATCAGCCACTGACTCTCTCTGCACCAGTAGAGCACGTGCAAACCTACCAGGACACCCACTGCTGGGGGGGGCTACACAGCTGGGGGCTGGCATGGGACATCCAAGCCAGCCAGGAGCAGGGAGCAAGAGGGCTGCTGGCCCAGCCTCCGATCTGAGTGGCCACAGGACAAGGGAAGGTGAAGGTGAGCTTCAGCAGGGCCACTCACAGCAGAGTGCGCACAGCCTGACTGACCTGTGCAGAAGCACCGTGCTGAAATGCAGCTGCCTGGGGGTGATCCCCAGCTTCACCTGCACCCCCTGGCAGCACAGGTGGAAGACCACTGGAAGATCATCTGTCCTTGATGAGGCTGCCTTGCACCAGGCCAGGTGCAGTGGGGTACGCCTAGATGCTCAGCTCCTGGCCCCATCCCCACCAAGAGACGAAACACAGAGGAACACTCACTGAGCAGCAGAAAGGGCTCCTGGGCTCTGCTGCTACTTGTCCCACCTGCCTGTCCCCTACCTGCTTCTCAAAAGGCTCTAGCTTCATGTAGGCAGGTTCCAAGACGAAGGTGTCCCTGCTGCCATCCCACTCAAAGGAGAAGCACACCTCTGCCTCACAGGGCATTACAGATGGTCGTCTTCTCTCAGTTGCCAGGCTGAAGCAAAGCCTTGGACCTGTCCAGAGAAAGGGCAAAGGCTGCAGGGGAGCTCTGACAAGCAGTTTAAGACAAAGAAAGGATCATGCCCACGGTGCCCTGCATGCTGCCTGAGGTTATTCGCTGCTTCCTTTGATGCCCACCCGACACTTGCTGTCTCCATCCTCACCCCAGAGCCGCGCACAGGCCACTTCAAGAGGCTTTCTACAAAGCAGTAATTCAAAGGTGCCTGCAAAAACAGAAGCACAGCAGGCACCTGGCTTCTTCCCCTTCTCTGCTGGCTCTCCTTCCCTTCAGGCTTCCCAGAAAAGCTTTGACAAGACGTTTGAAAGAGCTCAGCTGCTCTCTTCCCAAGGAGCCAGGAGACTGCTGTGGTCCAGCTCTTGGGTTCATTCCCCAGAGGAATTTCAAAGGTAATAAATGCCTTTTGGCATGGCTGTGGGACAGTTTGGAGGGAAAGGGTCCAAAAAAGGAAGTCCTCAGCCTGGCCAAATCCTCTTTTGGTTTTAAACTAGAAAGATGCCAGTAGCTGCAGGGACAGACTTTACCCAGCAGTGAAGATCAGGAAAATGAAAATCCCATTTTCCCTGCTCTGCAGCTGCCTGTGTCCCACACTGACAGCTCCAACCAGCAAGCCTTGCTGATGCTGCAGGTTCACAGAAGCTTTACAAAGCAGCAGCAGAAAAACTGCTTCTTCAGGCTGCCCACAATACTACCAGCACTAGAAACAAATACCAGAGAGCTTATGCAGCCACTGAAGCTGAGACAGGGGCTGACAGGTCACCCTAAGCTGCCTTCAGGCTGGAAGCAGCACATGGCTCTGGCCACCAAAGCACCTAGCAGCCATGAAGATCAGCTCCAGCTCTCCCCAGCTCCTCCAGCACTCCCGGGCCTGTTATGCGCTCAAGTCCCCACAGTTCTGGTCCTTCAAAGCCACCAAACTCTCTGCCTAGGCTTGCTCTGAATTGTACCACAGGCAGCACCTTCCCGACAACACAAGATCCTGCAGATCCCATCTCAACACCCCGCTGCATGCCAGCGGCACAGCTTGTGGGGACAGCACCTACCAGTCACTTGCCTTGCCACTCAGCAGCAGCCCCATGTGGAACATCCTTGTGCTCAGGACATACTCTCTGAAGATGATGTCATCAGCTGCCTTGCTCTTTTGGCAGCAAGGAAACACCACCCTGGGCACAGAAAGCAGGCAAGGAGAAGCTGTGAGATGCTCTGAGTCGAAAACCTGCTCCCAAAGCCCAAACTCTGAGTGCTGCCTGAGGCCCCAGCACTGCTTCCCAGCTCCAAGCATGCCAAGAGATGTTGGCTGGCTCGGAAAGGAGGGCACAGAGCTACCAGGGACAGAGTCTCAGCTCTGAGGTCAGGGGCAGCAGAGTGCGGGGGCCCCATGGGCCAGCCTTACTGTGGCTCCTGGCTGATACTGGGGTACAGACAGGTGCCCCTGCAGTGCACCTAGTAGCCATGCTGCATCCCCAGCAGCTTGAAATGCAGCCTATGCTCAAACTGGCCCAGCACCCTGGAGCTGAAGTCGATCTGCAGTCCCATCTGGCCCTGAGCAGGCACTACCCAGCAGTAGGGGCTCCTCCTGGCAGGGAAAGAACCTTCAGACACTGCTGGCAACAAAGGAGGGCAGGAGGAGGGGGGGACTTGCCATGGCAAGCCGGCTGAGAAGCAGAAGGATCCCTCCTCTCTCTCAGCTCACCTGTAGGTCCTGGCACTGCTCTGGACCCTGCCCAGCACCCTAGGGAGAGTGAGGGTCTGTGCTGCACCTCAATCAGTGCTCCCCAGCAGCTCAGTGTCTTTAAGGAGGTGTAAGGATGGAGGTGCCAGGAGCACAACCAAGTTTGCCATTCTGCTTTAGGTGCTGGATGAGCTGGGCCTGGGCCCCTCAGGGCCTCCCATTCCCCCTCCCTGCTCTCCACTCTGTGTTTCACTACCCAGCCAAGCGAGAGGTGCCTGCAGCAGGAGGCCTCCAGCGCTTTGTCCTCCTTGTGCCAGAAGAGGAGGAGGCTCCTGTAAGTGTCATGGATGCCCCAACAGTGAAGGTGCCAGTCACTCTGAGCGACTCGGCTGAGGGAAATAACGACCATGAGCTGCCCTGGCACCACCTCTCTTTCCAGCCTGGGAAAGCAGCTGGCAGACAGGAGGCCTGCACAGAGAGCACTCCCTCCGTGCCCCAAGCCAAGCCACAGGGTTACTGTGGGACAGGAGCAGCAGCCCGGGCAAAGCTCTGTGGCGTTGTCCCCTGGGGGGACACCATGGCTCAGGGCCCACCTGGGGCAGGTTCAGCAGCAGAGCCTTGAAGGGCTTTACCTACTCTGCCCTTGGCAGCTTGCCACTGCCCAGGCTTGTGCTCAGCACCTCGATGCTCAAGCAGGGCACCCTGACTTCTCCACCACTGCCTGACCCTGCTGCCCCTGCCAGATGTGACAACTTGGGGGGCTCAGGAGACTTTGTTTCCAGGAGCTCTCTCTCCTGATGCTCCTTCTTCTTGGCCTTTGATGTCCTCTGTCTGGACGAAAGCTGCTGCTGGCCTGCTTGCCGCAGCTCTGCCTGGTTGGAAGGGGACAGCAGGACATCCTGCACCCTGTCCCAGCAGGACAAAACATGAGCCACAGCTCCCCATGACGCTGTGTAGGCCTGAAACCTCAAGGCCAAGTCCTTCTGCCTGCCACTCAGCATCTAGCCCTGAGCAGCTATCCGCCAGGGCAACCTTGCTCTGTTTCCTCTCCTCTCCCTTACTAGCTGCAGCAGAGCCTGAGTGCTCCTTGACAGACCCCTTCTTGGCTGCCATTTGCTTGCTGGGGGAGACGTTAGTGCTGCTGCTGCTGCATGTGCTTGTGCCCTGTGCAGGAGGAGCAGGAGACAGCCATAAGCATTTCCAAGCAGGGACTCAAATGCTGCAGGACACTGAGGATCTTTCCAACAGCAGCCCAAGCCTTGCCCCAGACCTGTGCTGAGTGCTCTACAAAAATCAAGCACAATAGAGCTGCTACCCACTTTAGCTTGAGGAGGGCAGCAACAGCCAGAGAGGAGTGTCCCCAAGCCAGGCAGGGAACTCCAGAGCCCTCTGTGCTCCTAAGCAGTTGCTGGGGCTCCCTTCTGGGGTGCTGTGCACCTCTGACTCTTTAGGAAGCCTGGGCCTGCTGGACTCTCCTGCCAGACATGCAGGGACAGAGCCCACTTCCCAGACAGGCCCTGACTCACAGCTGGAGAACACATGCAGGCTGGGCAGAAACACTGGATCAAAGCCATTCAGGGCTTCACAGTGTGCATCTGTGATCTGCATGCAGCCACTGCTCAAAGGCAGCACAGTCCCAGCAGAACAGCTCACCCACAGAACCCTGGCAAAGCCCTTGGGCAAGCAGCATCAGCATCCAACACCAACTGTTGTTTCCCAGCCACCACCAGGCTGCCCAGCACGGCCTGGGCCTGCTGCATCCTCAGCAGTGCTGGGCCTGGGGCTCTGCTCACACAGCCACCTACCTGCCCGATCAGTGGCTGCCTTCCCTTGGCCTTTTCCAGGCTCTCTCTTGTCCTGCTTCAAATTCTTCACCTCCTCTGCCTCATTCCAGCACTGCAGCCCCTGATGCTTGTCCCCAGGCTGCTGTCAGCAAGTCAAAGGGGAAACATCCCTGAGAGCCACAAGCAGAGCCCTGGGCACTGCACTCGCTAACCCTGAGCCCATGCAGAGCCGTTAGGACCTTGCCATGGACCTCCCTCAAGCTGGGGAGTCTGGGAACATTCCCAGGGAGGGGGCCTGCAGGGCCAACCACAAAGAGGCTTTGCAGTTACAAGGGCTAAGTTGTGCTGCTGCTCCAGGAAGCTCCACCTAGTCAATGGCCAAAGACCAGTCCACCATCACTCCAGACTCATGCCTGAAGCTCTCTCTTCATTTCCCACTGTAAAGTAGCTCACAAATCACACCTGCTCATCCCTGCACCAGTGCTTAGAATCAGAGCCTCACAGATTCCTTTTGGGTGGAAGAAATCTTGCAGATTAAGTCCAAGCTAGAACCCAGCACTGCCAGGTCACCACTAAACCATGTGGTGCCTTTAGCACCACAGATACAGGGTTTTTTCAGTCCCTCCAGGGGATTCCACCCTGAGCAGCCTGGGCCAGGCCTTGACAACCCTTTTGGGGTGAAGAAATTCCTCCTCATGTCCAACCTAAACCTCCTCTGATGCAGCTTGAGGACCATCTCCTCTTATCCTATTGCATTTGTCTTGGGACAAGAGACCAACTCCCACCTGGCTCCAACTTCCTATCAGAGAATTGTAGAGAGACAGAAGGTCTCCCCTCAGCTAAACACCCCCCCAGAGCACTCAGCTGCTCCTTCCTGGTCCTGTTCTCCAGACTCTTCCCCATCTTCCTTGCCCTTCTGTGGACACCCTTCAATGTCCCTCCGAGTTTGACTCTGGGCTTTGATAAGAGGCCTCCCCAGTGCGCACCACTAGGGGAAAATCAATTCCCCACTCCTGCTGCCCACACTACTGCTAAGCCTACCCAGGATGCTCACTGATGCTAACTCTCCTTGCCCTTCTCCCTCGGCACAGCCTGCTCCTTATGCAGTACGGTCCCAGCAGTCAGAAAACACAGGCTGCAGAAGCACCCCTCCTGCAAAACAGCCACTCAACAGACAGGATTCCTGTTGGAACCCAGTTGGGAGCATGGGAAACCTGTGCTGGCTGTCCTGAAAGTTGTGCCTCACACACCCCCACACCACCTGCCCTCTGCTTTGGTAAAGGGTGAAGATGATGGGAATCAGCATTATGAACTCAGCCTCAGAAGCAAAAGGGCAAGGCAAGCACAGAGCCCAGCTGCCTACAGCAGGCTCTGAGCCCCAAGCCTCAGCAGTAGCACAAGGAGGAGAAATTCTCAGCTCCTTGTAGGAAGGTCCCTCCTCTGCTGGCAGCCAGGCAGCTGGCAGGCACCACCCTTGTGCTGCTTGGCATGGACGCTTTGGACTTCTTCTCTGGAACCCCCCAGAGCAGGGACACCTTTTGGGGACACTGTGCTGGGCAGCTGCCCACAGCAGGTTTACAGACCTCTCCTTCCCCTCCTGCTGCAGCTCTTGGATCCTGCTCTTCAGCTGAGCTTTCTGCTCCTCCAAGAGAGCACTGTATTTGTCCTCACCCAGCTCCCAGAGCCATGCTATCTCCCTCCTGGCCACTTCGTCCCACTCCCAGCCTGCAGCAGAGACCAGAGGAGAAAGCATCAGCAGAGCTGTGCTGAGGCAGCTGTGAACAGCCCCAGCTCTGGCCCAGCCCAGTCCTTCACCCTGCCAGGAGACAGGAGGGAGCTCACAGCCCTGCTCTCAGCTCCAGAGAACCCCCAACCAGCAGCAGGCTGCAAGCTCGTCTGCCTGGGAGACACATGGCTGCTGCTGCTCAGACACTGGGCCACAGTAGCTTGCACCTGGGCCCAAGCTTCAGAACTGCAGACTGAGAGAAGTCTCACGGCTTCAGCTCTGCTGCATTTGAAGCAACAATAAGCTGCAGCGAGGCAGGAGGGCAAAGGCTTCTGAAAAACACTTCCTACCAGCTCTGCTGCTGAGCCAGAGACACGTGGGCAGGGATGAGGGCTCTGGAGAGAAGCCTTGGGAGGCAGGGGGATGAGGAGTCTCACCTGCCTGCTCCTCTGCAGCTGTTTGCCTGGTTTGTCAAGAGGAAAAGTCCTGGTGCAGGTTCACAACACAGATATGGGGTCAGTTTCCCACAGCTTGCAGAAGGCAGAGCAGAGGACATGCTGCCTGCAAAGGGGGTCTGCAGGCCATCGAACACCACTCCCTGGGAGCAGCTGTTCAGCTGTGAAGAAAGGCCAAGAGAAGATCAGCTGTGGCATGCCTGCAGCTCTGGGCCAGTCGCTGAAGCCACCTGGCAAAGAACACCACACAGCTGGCACAAGCTCCGAGCTTTCCCCATGGCCCTGCCAGATGAGGGCATCTGCAGCTTCCCCCAAGGAGCACAGGACAACTCCTCCTCTCCCAGCCAACCCTCTCCAGCAGGAAGGTGTCCTTTGCCCTCCAGCCATGCACCTGTAGCCTGTCAGACAAGACGGTCACTAGCAGCTCCCCAGGCATCAGGCAGCTCACCAAGACCAGCTCTGCCTCTGGGCTGGAACCCCCCTGAGCAATGCCAGCTGCTGGGCTTGGAGCTGGGCTCTCTCACAACGACTAAAAGGAAACTGTAGGCCAGTGTCTCCAGTGGACAACCCTGCAGAGCACAGCCCTTGACCAGCAGCCCCCAGCACAGGAAGGACAAGCAGGTGACCAGGCGCAGGCAGCATGAGCTCATGAAGGCTCCTGCTGGACTAGCCTGACCTTCAGCTGTCCAGGGCAGCCCTGGTGTCCCCATCCCCGAGTGACTGAAAAGCCATAGATATGTGGTGCTGAGGGACACAGTTCATTCAGTGGTCACCTGGCAGTGCTGGGGCAGCAGCTGTATTGGATCATCCCAAGTCCTGCCTCAAGCCGGACAGCTCTCAAAGGGAAGAGACGGGCCCTTGGCAGCAGCCAGTGCAGGCCACGCTCACCCGGGAGCCTGAGCACTCCATCGGAAGCTGTCTCTCAGCAGATGCCTTCCCCTTGCCCGCCACGGCTCTGGCCTGGTCCTGGCAGCTGAGGAGCTGCTGCCTGCCTTTGTCCCCAGAGCTGGACTGGCCCACGGAGAAGCTGAGGGTGGCCTTGGTACTGCGCCGCCGCCAGAGGGCAGCAGCTGCCCCTAGACTTGCGGAGGGCACAGAGTTCAGGGAACTGTTGTGAGCAGCTGGCAGGCACCTTCCAGCCCAGCGGGCACCCCGGCACGGACACTGCACTCTCTGCTTTCCTGAAGCAGCTCCTTCCTTGCTCTCCTCTTAATGTCTGCATTTGCAAGCCAGAGAGGTTTGGATGGATTGCCAAACCCCCACTGCCCATCGCCACCGGAGCTAAGACCTCCTCGGGAGACAACCTTATGGGGATCCAGCCTCTTCTCCCTCCTACCAGCTATCAACTCAACCAGGTTCAAGGCTGAGCCATGCAAAACAACTCCAGGCAGAGCCAAGCTCTGCCCTCACCCTGCATTGCTCAGGGCACCAAATACTCCACAAAGGCTCCTCAAAGTGTCGGTTCTCCCGTGGAGAACAGCTCCGTGTGAAAGAGCTGCCTGAGCTGCCGGCAGTTCCACGGAAACCTCTGGAGAAAGAGCTCAGCTACAGCACAGCTCTCAGGTTGCACGGGGAACTCCTGTCCTTCCCCTTGTGCTTGTCAAGCCACCAAGCCAGTACACTCGTGCTTAAGGAGTCATTTCAGAGCGCTCTGCCTGCTGATAGCGGGCAGGAGTTCTGCCTGATGGCCGTGAGGGGCAGGATGGAGACCGCAGTAGGCAAAGAAAAAGCTCAGAGATCTTAAAGATGCTGGGGGCTTCCCCAACCCTAGCACAGGAAGGTGTGCAGAGCAGTCTGGGGGCAGGTAGAGTGCCCCTGCCTGAGCCCTTAGGCTGCAGACCAAGTCCCCAGAGATGCTCTCTGAAAGAGCTCTGCCCGGCTTCACACTGCGCCCCTGCTCCCTAAGAGCCCCCACCCGGGGCTGTGCCCCTGCTCTGCAGCCTGCAGAACCAGGCAGCTATGGTGGGCTCTGTGCCCAGCCAGTCTCCTTACAGCTATCCTGTGCCTGCTGCTGGCTCTGCTGGCTGGCAGCCACAATGCACAGCTCCCTGGCTGCTCCCGGCCACCACGGCCTCACTCACCACGGCCTCCAGGGACAGACAGGCAGCGCCGTAGTGCTGGGCCAGGGCAGCTGCTGCCGACGTCTTGCCTGAAGAGACAGCAGGCTGCTTGGGGACACCTGCATCTGGAGTGCTTTCTATGGACAGCTTCTGCCAGGCCCTGAAACAGCTGAGGCCTTAAGCCCCTCTGCATCTGCCTCAAGCCTAGGCTCAGGGGGCTGCTTCCAGCTCTGCCCCACCACCACTCAGACTGTACTCTGGCCTATGCTGCTTGCCATAGCCGCAGGCAACATCTGGGCACAATTCAAGGGGTAGTTCGGGCTCAGGACTGCTCCACAAGGCAATGGGGACACCAGGCACTGTGCTCCTGTGCAGCAGCAGGGACAGAGTCACCCTCTCTGGGAGGCACAGCTGTACAGACACCAGAGGAGCCACACACTGGCACCAGCTGCTGAAGGCCTGGGACCACATCAGCAGAGCTGTGCCTCACCTCACGGCACTTCAACTGGCCAACCAAGCACCACGGTGCACAAGGACACATCTCCCCTGCTTCCCCCTCCTCAGAGTCCATGGCTGCAGCTCAGGTACCTGTCAGGGGTGCCCCATGGACAATGACCAGAATCCCACTGCACTGCCCTAGACGCTGCTGAAGCTGCCCAGAAGGAAATGGGGTGGCAGGAAGAGGAAAGCAGAGCAGGCAGCAACACCTACAAGGACTAAGCCAAATCTCCTCCCATGAACTGTCTACATGGTCCTCGTAGCAGTTTAGTCCCAGGCCTTACTGAGTAAGGAGGGCCTAGGCAGAAAGGGGCATTACACGTTCCAGAGAAGGCTCCATCTGGGGATCACCCACAAGCTCCAGGCCTCCTAGAGGTGACACCCGCCCAGCTCACCTCTTCCATGGGGGCAAACCTGACATGCAGGTTGCACCACTGCCCAGGGCCCAGGACTCCAGCTGAGGGAAGCACCTCAAAGACACAGGCCTTCAGCTCCTGTAGTAGCTTCCAGTGCCTTCTGGCTGGCAAATGCTTGTCCACCTGAGCACAAAAAGCACGACTGAGAGGTCTCCTTGCTCTGGGAGGACAGACCTGGGCTACTGCAGTGCTGACAGTCATGGGCTGAGAGCACCCATCCAACTCAGATGTGGCTACCACTGGCCTACAACTGCTGGCAAGACATGGAGGCAGCACAAGCCAGATGTGGAGGCTGCTCCTCAGAAGAGGAGCAATGGCTGAAGATGGCAGAGAAGTGAAGCAGCAGCTGGTGAACAGGCCCAGGAGACTTTCCAAAGTCTCCTCACACCAGTTTAAGCCCAAGTGCTCAGGCTGCCAGAGGAGCAGAGAAGGAAAAGGCAGCCAAGAAGCCTCAGCCCTGCTGATGAACCACTGACAGAGCACTTGGAGCCAATTACAGAGCTGGGTGGTCTCCTCCTGGCACTGCCCACACTGCACACTGGAGAACTCCAGCCTGTCCCTGCAAAGGCAGAGGGATGGCACAACTCCCCAGGAACAGAGGAGGATGCGAAACATGGGGCCTTCTGTCACCTGATGAAGGACAGAGCTGCCAAGTGAGATCCCAGGGCACACCTGCTGCTGTCCCAAATTTGCCACCTGCCCCAAAAGGTAGCGTGGGCACAGGGAGGAGAGAAGGCACCCTGATGGGCAGCAGAACCTCCACCTCTCCCAACAGCAGGGTGGCACTCTGTGGGTCCAAGCACACAGTGAAGGTCTTGCTCTCAGAGCAGGGCAGCACCTTCATGTGCTTCAGGTCCACACTGAATCCTTCAACAGATGAAAAGGAAGCAGCTGAGGCACAAGTGACACCAGATGGGGCACAAGCACCACAAGGCCATGCCAGTGTCTGGCTGGCAGCTCTGGGAAGAACCCTTTGCATCTTCAGAGGAGCTGCTGCTGCTCCTTTGCCCTTCTCACTGCTCCAGGACAAAAGCTTTGCACAGCCACAGCCCAAGTCCCACGGGGTGAAAGGAAAACCTTTCAGCTGTGGAGCTGCTGCAAGGCCAGGCAAGGACACTCAGAGGAGAACTTCATCTAAGACTTCCCCATGCTGTGGTGCTCCCTAAAAACAGCTGAGAGAGGCATCTAAGTACCCTTCAGACACACCAAGGCACCATTTGCTGCTGCTGCAGCCATGCCTCAAGAGGTCTTTCACAGGCCTCTTTTGATACACCAGAGACCTTCTCAGGTTCTTTTCTCAGGGAAGCCTGAACACAAGTGTGATGAGCTCAGAAACTTCAGACAGAGCAGCTCAGCACCACCATGGCTCCAGCTCTTGGCAACACAAAGCCAGAGAGTGCAGAGAGAGACTCAGACGACGCTCCTGGCAACCAAGAGCAGAAGGTGCCGAGAGGTGACCAAGGGCATCACTCACCCAGCCCTGGCTGTGCAGAGTTAGGGCAGACACAGGCAGGCCACAGCCAAGGAGGACAAAACTGCACCAACAAGCACTCCAGAGGAACTCTCCCTGGCCACTGGCTCAGACTGAGATGGCACAGGCAGCTCCTGCAAGCTCCCAGAAAGTGTGCACAAGTGCTTACTTGTGCCACACAGGACCTGCCCATGGACTTGAAAGGATACAGGGAACTGCCCTGGGTTGGTGACCTTCACGGTACACTTGTGGACGCCACCAAAAGCGATAAAGCCAAAGTCCAGGATGTGCTCAGCTTAGTTCTGTAGGGAGAGGGGAGAGCACTCGTGAAACTACAGCCTGGCCACAGTGTCATGCACATGGCAGATGCAAACCCAGCAGCAATACTCAGCTCCAGCCCCTGAGACCAAACAGCTTACCACCTGGGGATAAGCCTCAGGCAAGTGCCAGGGAACATAGGTGCCAGGTTCCAGCAGAACCCTCAAGCACAGCTGCTTTCCAGTGGGCAGTGCCTACAGCTCCAGTGCCACTGCACACAAGTCCTCTGCACTTCCACTGCTCTCACTGGAACTGCTGAGCCTGGGCTACAGCCCAAGCCTGTAAGTGCCTCAGGACCTTGTCAGAAGATCTGACCCCAGGAAACCTTCACCACTCTGCACCCAGCTCTGTCTCCACAGCCCCAGGAACCGCAGCCACCAACACCTGCGGTATCCACAAGAAGATGCTGTCCAGAGCCATCCCACTGGGAAACACAGCAAGAGTCCATTTGCTGCCTGAGCTGGAGCATGATGCACCTGCTCCTCAGTGTGGAGGAGCAGAGGGAAGGACCAAGCCACCCAGGGCAGCTCTGTAGTACCACCAGCACCCAACGCCTCTGACTGAGGCAACAAACAGCCCAGTGATGACCTGCACCATCAGGTCACCCACACGAGCATAGTCTGCAGGATCTCCCTGGAGCTGCCAGGAAGCTCATTCAGCTACAGCAGGGACAGCTGCCAGAGGTGCACAGCCCCTGGGACAACACTCAGCTGATCACTATCACAGCTAAGTGTGGGCAGGGAGGTCCCACACATTGTTAGCAGGGCACCAAGAAGCCTGCTGTGGGCTACAAGGGGATGCAGTGACACAAAGGGAAGAGGCTGGCATGTGCCAAACAAGGCACAAGGCAGCAGCTGTTCTCACTGTGGTGTCTAAGTCATCCGGGGCTGTTGCTGTGGCTGCAGCCTCCCGCAGGACGACAGCTCCATCTCTCTCACTCTTCTCTGCCATCTTCTCTTTTACCTCCCTGAGGATCTTCTCACACTTCTCACTTCCCGAGGGCAGAACCCCCCGCCCACCCCCAGATGGCAGCATGGGCATCTCAGCTGGGCAGCCCCACTCCAGACACCACCTCTCCCAGAAACACTCCTCCAGCAGCTCTGGGCACTGGGTGCTGCTCCTCCTGCCTGCATCCTCATTTTAACCCCTACACATCTTCCTCCCACAGACAGGCAGCTCAACCCCTGCCAGCAGATGTAAACCAAATCCTGCCAAAATCCCTGCCTGTGGCTGCCCAGCAGTTTGGTAAGGCTGCAGCAGATTGACTGCAAGCTCTACAGGGCAGCTCCTGGGACACAGCCCACGGAGACTTCTGGAGACTTAGGAAGCACCCAGTGCTGCTCTGACAGCCCTGGAACCTCCAACCTTGAGAGTGTGATGGGGAGAGGGAAGAACTAGGGCAGCATCCCAAAGAGCAGACTGGCAGTGCCCACCTGAGATGTTCCTGGGCAGGTCCAGGCAGATCCAGGGAAAGCTTCCCCCTCCTCTCAGGGAGATTTCTTCCACTTCCAGGTGGCCCACATGGATCTGCAAAGTCTTGCAGAAGACCCCAGGCACCTCTGGCAGGTAATACACTTTCAGCACCTGCTGCTGGCTGACTCAAACAGAACCCTGCAGGCAGAAGGAGGCGGCAATGCATCAAAGAGGCTTTGCTAAAGGCTGGGCTCAGACACCTTCTCATCTAGAATATGACAGCAGACAACAGCATCTTCCAGCTGTCCTCTTCCCAAAAGTTTGTCTCCTGCACCGGGATGCCAGAGATCCTGCAGAGGGCTTGTAGGGATCCCAGAATGCTAGCACTGTGGTGCTTCAAAGGACCTCTGGGGATCAGCCACTCCAACTTGCCTGTTAAACCAGGGCACCCACAGCAGCTTGCTCAGGGTCACCATGGTCAGTTGGGGGTGGAATCCTTCCATAGCAGCAGAATGCATTCCCTCAGCACAGCTTGGCCTTTGCTCAGCACCAGCACAGCCCTGCTGCTCACAGGCTTTGCCCTCGGCCAGCAGCAGCCAAGATTGAACCAACCAAATCTCTGGCATCAGCCCTGGGCAAGCCAAGGCAAGTGCCCCTGCTCTTTGCAGGGCTAGCAGCTCCTGGCATAGCCCTTCAGTGCTGTCCAATGGACAGGGAACTACTGGTCAGAGTCCAGCCCAGGCTACAAAGCTGCTTAGGGACCTGGAGCGTTAGGCTGTGGTGATCTGGCAGTGTTGAGTTCATAGCTAGCCTTGAGGATCTGAAAGCTCTCTCCCAGCCAAAAGGATTCTGTGATTCCATCACCCTCATCAGAGGCAGCTCGCAGCCCTGGCTGATGCTTTGGCATTTTCCTCTCCTCCTCTTTCCTTCTTTCTCCCCAGTTTCTCTCTCCAACCCCATCCAGGGCAGTCTGGCACAGGGCACAGGTTGGTCCCATGAGCTCCCCCTGTTCTCACTGTGCTGGACACCACCAGGGGCACACCGGGCAGGGGGCTGCAGGCAGTGGCTGGGCAGGGACTCAGCACCATGAAGATGAAAGGCAGCTTCCCACGGTCACCTCCGCCTCCGTGACCACCTCCCACAGCTGCAAAGAGGACAGGAGTGGGCAGTTAGACACATGCCTGGCACTGGGCATCTCCTGCAGCTGGCACTAGCAGAAGAGCAATGGAAGGCAGCACAGCAGAGAAGCAGAGGAGAGGCAGGCCCTTGACTCTCCCAGCTGCACCTCGGCAACCCCAGCCACAAGGGACCTCCTGGCCCTGCACGGGACCTTAGCTTTGTGGCACCGTGCAGAGGGGCAGCACCAACCACCCAGAGATCAGGCAGGAGAGCACAGAGAAGCAGAGTTCTCTGCACCCTCGGGTGGCACTAAACACTTGGCTGGAGCAAAGCAGGCAGCATCAAGACAGCACAGAGACAAAGGCACACACAAAGCTTGTGGTGACCGCAACAGGGGAGACAGTAGAGGGCCAACAGCTGCAAACAGCTAGGGGGGCAAACTTAAAAGTGAAGTGGGGGGGACTCTGCAACATTCCCCACAGCGACAGTGACAGCCAAGCCCCACGGAACTTCCTCTTGGCCTTCTGTGGTTGCTGAGCCAAGAGCATTACAGCAGCATCCCCCTGCAGCTCAGGCTTTGGCAGCAGAGCAGCAGTTGTATGGCTGAGTGGCACAGCCCTCTGGAGATCAGCGTTGGCATCCTGCCTGCCCCAGCAGGCACCTTTAGTTGTCTGCAAGAGGAGCACTTCCCATCTTTGGTGGGCTGCAAATGGCCATTCCAAACCAGCGTGGGAGCAGAACGTATCCCTCAAAGCTTGTGCTTCCAAGCCAGGCAGCCAGCACAGCAGTTGCCCCCAGGCCTCGGTGAGCAGCCCCCAGCAGTGACAGCTGCAGGCCGGAGCTGCCTGCGGTACCTGCAGTCCCATGTCCAGCTCTCTGCTCCCCAGGAGGCAGCTGATGAGCGAGGCCTCCCCACTCAGCCTGACCTCGTAGCTGGGGCCTCCCTGCACCCTGCAGAGGGCTGTGGCACAGGGCACCATGTTGGGATGGCCTCCGATGCTCCTCACTTGGATTTGCACTCTGCTGTCTCTCCAGAAGCTACAGCAGCAGCTCCTGGCAAATGCCCCCTCCACCACATGGTGAGTGACAAAGGAATAACAGCTGAAGGCTCTGACCAGCAGCTCAGGGGACGTTCTCCTTCCCCTCTACTCTGTCCTAGTCAGGCCACATCTGGAATCCTGTCTCAGTTTTGGGCTCCCCAGTTCAAGAGAGACAAGGAACTGCTGCAGAGAGCCCGGGTGAGGCTGCCAAGCTGCTGAGGCGCCTGGAGTAGCTCTCTGAGGATCACTGGGGCTGTTGAGCCTGGAGCAGGCCCAGAGAGGATCTGAGCAATGCTCAGCAAGAGCTAAAGGGCTTGTGGGGGGCAAGTGGATGAGGCTAAGCTCTTGTCAGTGGGGCCTAGGGACAGGGCAAGGGACAACAGGCACAAATTGCAACCCAGGAGTTTCCACCTGAGCTAGAGAATTCTTTGGTATGAGGCTGCTGGAGACTGTGGTGGAAAGTCCAAATTATACCTAAAAAACGTATCCAAGACATGTCTGTACATGTCCTAAATACTATCTGCATACCCACCTCGCCCCCCTCCCCCCCGCTCCTTCTTAGGTGGAACAAGCAGGAAAGCAGACAAAAGCCTTGGTGCCTCTCGGTCTGCCACACAGACACCACATTGGGTTTGTTTTGCACCCTGCTTTGCTTTTCGTGAACACAGGTCACCGATTTTTTGGCGAAACAACCTAGGATTGGTTCTAGAGGTGTTTCTCATCTGTTGTTACTGGCCGAAAAGCTTAAAAACTTCTCCAACTGTTTGCTGCTTTTTGTTTTGCTTGCTACCTGTCCTGTTTCTAACACGAACCGAAGAGGTTAACCCTGCCTGTCTCTCGAATTGAGCCAAGGGACTGAAACAGCTCGTCCCACTCCGGGATACAACTACCGCCGGAGTTCAACCGAGCCTGACTCTAGTAACGCCCTAGCAAGGGCCTAGCGACGAGCTGCGACCCCGGGACCTGCCGACCCGCCGCTCCAGCCCGAGGGCAGACCTTTTCCTCTACACAGCACCCGATCGGACTGCTCCAGCCCGCAAATCCGGATCCTGCTTCGCCCAACTGTCTGACCACTCCAATAACTTCCAAAGAACCACGGAGAATCTCCTTTTCAGCCGTGGATCTCCCCCGACAAGGTGCGCAAGCTGAGCTGCGCAAGCAGCAAGCCGCCCGCGCCGCCCGCACCCTCCGCCCGCCGCCGCCGTCACGTGGAAGGCCACCGCCGGGCAGGGACTATATTTTGTCTCCTTTATGCTTCCGCCTATCCTACTGGATTAGAAATATTGAGACTCTACACAGTGAGTAAATTAACTCTCTTTTCTAAAGTCTGTGAAAGTTTAACCTTAAGCGGCTTTTTGTGCTGCAGGACTCTCTTCAACAGTTTAAGTTTCAGAAACCTTTTCTAAGTTTGTTTAAAATTAATCTAAATTCATACACGCATTCTGCAAGGACAGTTTTACCAACCACACAGAAGAACGTGTGTGTGTTGGTTTTAAATAAGTTTGAGGAAATTAGATACTCAATAAACTATTTAAATTGTTTTACATCAGCCTCCTTGCAATTCAATTCTAACCCAGATTTAAACCCATCCTTAACAGAGGCATGGAGCGGGCTGCCCAGAAAGGGTTCCGGAGTCTGCTTCTCTGCAGAGATTCCAAAGCCTCCTGGCCATTGGGATCCTGGGCTACCTGCTCTGGCTGCCCTGCTTTAGCAAGGGGGTTGGACTGGATGATCTTCAGAGCTTCCTTCCACCCCCATGGTGCTGCAATGCCGGCAATCCCCTCCAGAGCTGCTGCACAAGGAGGATTTTCGTTCAGCCCTACATCATATCCTGCACAGCCTCTCCATGCCCACCAGCTTGGAGGGGCATGAGGCTACTCCTCAAGCACTGCTCAGGGCCACCAGTGGCAGTCACGGCTATGGGCCTGCTGTCACACTGCAAAGCTGGAAGCCGGGCAGATTCCCACTTACCTCCTCCAATCCCAACCGCTGGGGTTTTGTCTCCTTCAGCTTCAAAAACTCCTTGATGCCAACCGGGCTGGGAGCTGCCACAGCAGCTCCCAGCTCCGTGGAACTGGATGGCGGTGGCAGCAGCTGCAAAACAAGCACCATGGCCTGCAGGGAGCAAGAGGCTGCTCTGACCGAGACCACCCTGCTGCAAGCTCCACCACCTCCTCGAGACATGAGCAGCTGAAGTAGCACCCGGCAGCAAATCAAGGCCATGGCAGCTGTTGAGTGTGGCCCCGAGCCCACCCACAGAGCAGGTGTGGGCTCCACCTTCACTTCCTACACACAAGCTCGCAGGAGCAAGCAGAGTCCTGGCAGAGACCTTCAAGGGGTCACACACCTGGCAAGGGAACCACCTCGTTAATGCTGACCTAGCTCAGAGCTTCGGCAGCAGCCAGCCCTTGGCTGCCCCTCAGCTTCTTCTCTCCACCCAGCAGCCCCTGGAGCAACTTGAGGCCATCTCCTCTGCTCCTATCATTTTTCCCTTGGGAGAAGAGACCAGTCCCCACCTGGGTCCAGCCTCCTTTCAGGGTGAAATGAGCTCTCCCCTCAGCCTCCTCTTCTCCACACTAAAAATCCTCATGTCCCTCAGCTGCTTCTCACTAGCCCTATTCTCTAGACTCTTCACCAGCTTTGTTGCCCTACCCTGGATCTGCTGAAGTCTCTCAATGGCTGCCTTGGAAGGAGTGGCCCAAACCTGACCCCAGGGCTGAAGGTGCATGCTCACTGGTGCTCAGCAAAGGGGCACAATCCCTGCCCTCTTCCTGCTGGGTTTCAGCATGGACAATCCAGGTGGCTGCCCTGGAAGAGCACTACAGAAACTGTTCCTAGCCCAGCCCCTGACAGAAGCGGGAGCTGAGGATCCCCTATCTGGAGTGCCCAGGCTAAGCTTCGGAGCCAAGGGCCTGTCAGTGACAATGGTGGTGCCAATGCCCATGGCCTGCACGGAGGTGACATAGCCATGGCTGTGCTCTACCATGAGCTGCACCTCGGCCTGGAACTGCTGCATGTCAGCCAGGCTGGCTGTGACACACACAGACACCTCACCCTCGGTGGGGATCACTCCTTGCCTGGGCTCAATCCTACAGCACGAGCCTTTGCCAGACTGCAAGACAAGACAAGCACCAGCTGAGGCTGGCAGCCACGGCCCTGGGGCTCTTGTGGGCTGAAGGAGCAAAGATGTTGAGGGCAACAAACCACAAAAGCTTCAATTGCCTACAGCTGAGCTGGGGGGCTGCAGACGTGCTAGTTTGAAGCTAGCTGGAATATTCTGGTGAGAAGAATTAGATAACAGGCTGTGAAAAAGGAAACAGTGGTGATGTCTGCATCACTCATAGGCTTGCTGAGATGTATAAATCAAGAACACAAACATAGATAACACAGTCGCCCTCTGGCTCTGTCTGCTTGCACTTTTCTTCCTAACCTGCTAACTAATCCTTCTGCTTTCTAAACCCCCTGGCCGATTCCCCAAACTCACCTTGAACGTAAGGCAAAGTCTGGGATAAGGTAGATGGGCGGAAAGGAGGTAGAGGGGTGGTTGGGAGCCCCTCCTGGGGACTCTGGTTTCTGGGAGGAGTGTTGTGTTTCTGTATTACTTTTTAACATGTATATTTTTGTATGTAACTGTATATGTTTGTGTATATATGCCTGTATATTGTGCTAAGCTGTAAATACAAAGCTTCATTCTAATTTCCAGTTCAGCTGAGTCTAGTTTCGGTGATTTCATAAGAGTTGGGGGGGGCTGGGGGCAGGTAACACCCAAACCATCACAAGGATAGCACCTCTGCACAAGCTCACACATCCCCTGTGGCACCCTCCTCTCTCAGGCTCTCCTCATCACCCGTGTGTCACACAAGCCAAAGGACACTCATCCTCAAGAGAAGGCTCTTTGCACTGAGAGCCCAGGGAAGCCACTTTCTCCTAGCTTCCCCACAGGGGTGGCTTTGGACAGAAGCTGAAGGCCAGAGGAAGCCAGGACTGCTCTAACCCCGCTGCAGCAGCTACTTGCCTGTAGGATGCTGCTGGCAGCCTGCAGGGCAACTGCAAAATCACTTCCTCAAAGCCCAACCCCAAAGTCTTCTTGCCCGGGGGGTAGCAGTGCTGCTCCACAGCTCCTGAAGGACTGCAGCACTCTGCCTCCCATCCAGCAGCAGCTGCAGCCAGGTGCCTCAGGGCCCTCTGCTGTGCCAGGTGGAAAAGCCCCAGATGAAAACCAAGCCCCAGGTGGCCACAGAGCAGTCACTGCCATTGGAACCCCCTCCAGATACTACCTTTGCCTGGAAGGATGCAGGGATTTGATTGCAGAACTGCAGACTCCAGCTGCAGAACTTGGATGCTGCCAAAATCCAGGCTCACTTCTATCACTCCTCAGCATTTTCGTCACCAAACCCTATCAACAGTGATCTCTGTTTTGCTGAGAGGCACCACAGATTCACAGTCACCTGCACACCCAAGCTGGAACAAGGGGCACTGCCAGCAGCCTTAAAAAACCTCCTCTCACCCTTCACCCTTTCTGAACCACCTCCAGATTCTGCAGCAGGACTCCACAGTGTCCAGCGCAGGCTGCTTGATGATCACATCCTGGCCAGCTGCCTTCCCCAGCCAGGACTGACAGATCTGAAATGCTCCTGCAAACCCCAGTCCAAACCAAGCTGCTTTCATCTCAATCCTCCAAACCTTCTTGGGCAAAAAATTTGTGGGTGCCTGCCCCACTGCCACAATGGGCTCCAGTCTCTGCAAGAATAGAAACACTCAGCTCAGAGACATCCAACTCTGAGCTGAGAAGGGGAACTGACCAGAAGCAGAAGAAGCAATGCAGCCTACAACCTGACTTAGGCTAGCTCCAGCCCCATGCCCCATTCTCCATCACACACACACTTTGCTGGCTGCCAGGGAAGGGAACATTCTACAGCTGCTGGATTGCTGCTGGTGCCCAGGAAACGTTGACTTCACCAAGCTGTTTCCCACCCCTCAGTTCTGAGGCAAGCCTGCACAACCTGTCCTGAGTTCCCTGCAGCCTCCTGAAGCAGTGCAGCCTCCTGAAGCAGTCCAGCCTCCTGTGGACTCAGGGCTGCCTCCCCTTCAGGCTGCTGACTCCCCACATGCAGTAAAGACCTCAGATGGTCCCCTGAAGTGGTGACAGCCCCACAAGATTCAACCCACCATGTCCAGATGAAGAGAAAAACTTCCTAGAGCTTGCTAGGAGGAAACCAACCCTGCAAAGAGTCCATGTGCAAAAGCAAGGAGCCTCAGGACACAAACTGTGGCCAATATCTGGTTGCCTCTTAGCCAAGCCAGGAGCAGGACACAAATTGTTCCTGTAGGAGTGACCACATTTCAGGGTTGATGAATTCACCTTCTCCAGCAGAGTCCTTCATGCCCACACCCTGGTAGAGACATTTTGTGGTGGGCCCAGCTTTCACGAAGAAAACTCCCTCTTCATCCAGCAGGTCCATCAGCATCTGTCAAAAGAGCAGAAGCAAGCTGGGGTGGTGTACAGGGTTAACCCCCCAGAGGGAGCGACCTTGAAGCTGACCCTAGGTAGTCTTGACCCCTCCCCAGGGGTGGGTCTGAACACCACCAAGTGATTCATGGTCAGCCCACTCCCCCTGCCTGTTTAAAGGTCTATAAAAGCAGGGGGAGCGTCCCGGTTTTTGCTCCCCGCTTATCAGCATCACCATTCTGTTCCTCTTTGTTTTACCATGTGGCCATCACCATCAAAAATCTGGCTGCATTTACACATTTTGTTTTCCCTTCCCTACACCTTTGTAACTTCCCTACTTCAGATACCTTTTTAATTCATTGTTAAATAAATATTGTTTTCATCTTTTTTTAACTTCCAAATCAGAGTGAGATTATTTATTTGGGTGTGCTTACCTTTTCCTCTCTCTACATCTAACTTCTTTCTTTTGGGAAAGAAGGGGGAAGAGGGAAGGGCACTCTATAAAATTGTTACTGGTTCTATCAAATATATTTGAGTCTCTGGGAATTTAAATTAGAACTGAGAGAGGTGGGCATGGTATGGCACAGAGACTGAGCCCACACTGCTGCTGTTCCAGCCTGGTGCTGCCCCCTTCCAACACAGCTCTGAGCACAAGGCTGAAGGGAAACCAGGCCAAAGCTAAGTGTCCAGAGACACTGGGAGATGGTGAAAACAGGAGCAGGAAGGACCAAAGGGATAAGAAAAGGGAACTAAACTACATCTGAGTTTAATTAGAGCCTGGTAAAACAGGAGCAAACACAAACTGGTGTCACCAGGACATGACGAGGACATCCCATCCAACCAGAAGCTGAGAAGAGAGGCTGGGCAAGGCCCTGGCTCGACTCTGTTTCCCTGAGAAGGCCCCAAAATCCCCCAGCCCAGAGGAAATCCCTTCCTGTAATGCAGAAGTCAGCCAGGGGCTTCCAACAGACTCTCTGAGGCCCCTTGCCAGGGTCTTTCCTGAGGCAGGGAGCAGGGAGAAAGGAGCTAACACGGCACCCCAGAGTGGGTCAGGGCTGGCAAGGACAGCAACACTGGTTGCCAAGGAGGTGGAGGCAGAAGAGACCTTTCTGGAGAGAGCTGCTGAGAAACGAGCCTCTGCCAACTGCTCTGCCCCAGCAGACGCTCAGGAGGTTGTTCTGCTGCCCCAGAGGGGCTCTGAGCACAAGCAAAGGGTTTCCTCTGGGCTTCGAGGGCACCCGCAGAGCAGTGGGGCACTGCCCACCCCCCGCGGCTGTGCCGGGACCTCTCCTCCCCAGCATAAGGCCTCGCAGCCAGAGCAGTGTTCCTGGGCAGCTCCTCACCTGGGCAGGGCCAGCGCCGGGGTTGTGCAGGACCAGCGGCAGCTCCTGGCGGGCCCCCAGCGGAGCGGCAGCCTCCCGAAGAGCAGCAGGGGGTTCCCTCCGCTGTCGCTCAGCGCCGGGTGCAGGACCCGCACCTCAGGCAGCTTCCCGTCGCCGCTGATCTCAAAGCTCAGGCTGGCTGCTCCCCCTGCTGCAGGCCTGCAGGAGAGGGGCAGCAGCGGCATCGCTCACTTGGCAAGCAAGGGAGCTAGGGCCACCGGCTGCATTTGTCCTGCCTTTGGCTCCTGGCCGCCGGGACGCAGCTCCCACTTGCCCCTCTCCTCCCAGTCCCCTCAGGCCTTCTCCCAAAAGGATGCTGCTCTGCAGAGCCAGAGCCTTCCAGAGCACAGTTCAAACCATTTCACTCAGTGGGCCCCCGCAGGGCAACAGAGGCATGAGGAGGGCACAGATGCCTCGGGGCAGCTTCCCTGGCTGTGCTGAGCTGAGAAAGAAGCAAGCAGCACCAGTAGAGTGTGAAGAAGTGTCCAAGCAAGAAGGGACACATCAGTGACCCCAGCAGTGAAGGGGATCTCCAGGGAGGCTCAGAGCAAGAATTGCTCCTCAGGGCATCAAACTGAGGGATCTTGGTCCGGCTCAGCCACCAAAGGGCTGGGTGAGGGCAGGACAGGCCCAGGACACACCTGGGGCCCAGGGCAGAGGAGCTGGGCTCCTCTTTTAGAGAGCATCCAATGGCTCCTTTAGCACCAGGTATCTTGATACACTCCAGCAGATCCACCAGGTCACCTCCTCAGCAAAGACACAAGGAGGTCACAATGGCAGCTGGCTCGGGGTATGGAACCCACTGCATCCAACCCTTTGTCCTTGGCAATCTCCAGTTCAGCTGGAGCTGTACAGCTCCACTGCTTCCTTGTTCATCAGCTCCCTGTTGGCTCCTTGCAATGGTTTGCTTTGGAAGGGACTTTGAAAGTTCATCCACTTTAACCTCCCTGCAGTTATCAGGGACATCTGCAAGTGGAGCAGGTTGCTCAGAGCTCTGGAATGGCTCCCAGAATGGACCAGCTACTACCTCTCTGGGCAACCTGAGGGGAGAGAGAACAGAGAACAGCCCTCAGGTTTAGCTCCTCCTGCCCTTCTTCAAAGCCAAACCTTCCTCACCATGGAGGAAAGGCCTCCTGCTCTTCACAGCCCCCTGCAATACCTGTGGCTATAGCTTAATGACAGAAGGGCTCTGCCACCAGCTTCAGGAGGTTCATCAGGAGGATTCTGGGGCACCTTTCTACCCCATACTCACAAGCCACTTGCACAGGCAGGCAATAACCCAGGTGCCACAGAACATGGACTTGTTTGCTTGGAAGAGACATTTAAAATCATCAAGTCCAACCCTGAAGCCAGCACTGCCAGCTCACCACTGTCACGTGGTCCTCAGCACCATGTCTCCATGGCTTTGAAAGCCCTCCAAGGACAGCGACTGCACCACTGTCCTGGGCAGTCTGGGCCCAGGCCTTGACAGCTCTCAAAGGGAAGAGTTTGTTCTTTGTGTCCAATCTAAACCTCCCCTAGCACAACTTGAGGCCTTTTCCTCTGCTCCTATTGCTTGTTCCTTGGGTGAAAAGACCAAGCCCCACCTGCTGCAGCCTCCCTTCAGGCAGTTGTAGAGAGCCAGAAGGGCTCCTCTCTCTCCTCTTTTCCAGGCTGAAAAAGGCCAGGTCCCTCACTGCTCCTCACAGGCCCTCTGCACTAGACTCCTGCCTGCTGAGCTCTGAAGAACTGCTGGGCTGTGGCTAGATTCTACATGGTGCTGGAGACTGGAGCTCAGAACAGGCCCAGTGCTCACACCCCCCCGAGGCAGCCAGCATGGCAACAGCTTCTAGCCATGGGCAGGAGCAGACTGCAGGCCTGGGCCACTGGTGGCATCAGGCACTCCCAGAGCAGGCAGCTGGATCAACCTCTACGCATTTTGTACCTGCCCTCGGTTCTTCAGAGCCAGCACTTGCTTGGCATCCCCCAGGACCTTCAGGACTCCAAAGTCCACGTGGCCATCTGCACCTGCAGGACACCCAAGGAGCCAGGGAAGGAATGGGGAAGGTGCTGAGGGTGCTGCAGACTGCACCCTGTCAGGAGACAGAGATCTGCAGATCTCAGGTGGGACAATGCCCTGCTCAGCAACTTTCTAGCCTTGCAAGTTTCCTCTGGCTCCTTTGCTGCCCTTTCTCTCCTTACTCAGAGAGGATCTGCAGGGCTTAGCAGACAAGCAGCTCAGCCTCTACCTCTTTGCTTCCAAGCACAGATCCAGTCACTTGCTCTGCTGTGCTGAGCCTTCAGGAGCTGCCAGCTGCTTGTTCACACCCCTGGGCTTTCAAAGCCCGAAGAACAAACCAGTGTGAATGTGTACACTTCAAGGTCCAGAGATGAGTGAGACAGGGATCCGAGCGACCTGAGAGTGCAGCACTCCACACAGCTGGCAAGATTCTTGTGTCATGGATACGTGCCAGGCCTGCACTGCTGTCCCACCTCATCCTATCCCATCCTATCCTGTTGTCCACTAGCCAAAACAATGCAATCCACATGAACTACTCTGCTCTGAGGACATCCACTGACCTCCAGGAATGGTGATGTTTAGAGCAACTTCATAGCCCTCAGCACAGATTTGGATGTTCTCAGTCTGCACAATGTCCTGGACATCTTCTGCATCTGAAACCTAAAGCAGCAAGAAACAAACCCTACTGAAGTCACTGTCCTCAGTGTTTCTGGCAGACAAGGCAGGAGCAGTTCTTGCCTCTCCCAGCTGTGTGTAAAGCACTCTGGCAGGCACCCACAAGAATCTGAAGGTGTCCCAGAGCAGGTGGCAATGACACCCAACTCTCAGCATCCTCACTGCAATGCAGCCTCTAAAGCACAGGGAACAAAACCCAGGGAGAATTTTTTTTGCTCTGCCTTAAGAGCCTGAGTAGAAGACTCCACAACCTCTCTGGACAGCCCGCTCTAGGGCTCCAGCAGGCTGATACCAAAGATGTGGTATCATCCCTTGTCCTGTCGCTGGACACCATTGCCAGGAGCCTGGCCCCATCCTCTTGCCCTCACCCTTCAGCTCTTGCTCAGCGCCAAGAGAGTTCTAAGCAGTATCCTCCAGGGAGGGTCTCTCGGTGCTAAGGGCCTGGACAATGTGGGGACAAAGGAAACTCCTGAGGGCTCCTCCTTTATCCCTCTCTCCCTTCAGGCACAGGCTCCGTCACCCAGAGCACAGAGCTCAGCACTCTGCCCAGCTCTGCCAGAGGGGGCCCAGGCTTCTCACCTCTAAGCGGATCATCTTCTCCATGCTCACCTAAATCTACTCTGCTCTAGTTTAAAAGCATTGCCCTTTGTCTTGTCACAAAAGCAACAGGATAAAAGTCCTTTACAAATAGTCCCTCTGCAGCTTTCCTTTAGACTCCCTTCAGGTACTGGAAGGACACAATAAGGTCTCCCCTTCTCAGCCTTCTCTTCTCCAGGCTGAATAGACACAACTCAACCAGCCTGTCTTTGTAGGCAAGGTGCTTCAGCCCCCTCCAACAGATCCACGTCTTTCTTGTGTTGGGGGCTCCAGAGCTGGATGCAGTACTCCAGATGAGGTCTCACAAGAGCAGAGGGGCAGAATCGTCTCCTTTCGCCTTCAGGCCACACTTTTTTTTGTGCAGCCCAGGACATGGCTGGCATTCTGGGCTGCCAGTGAGGGCAGGGCGGGAGGTAAGGCACACAGCATATTTATCAAGGGAACTGAGGTGTTTTATTCCATTTGCACCTGCACAACAGAAAAGTTATTTTTAAAAATTCAGATAAATCATGGTATGTTTGACCTAAATTCTTCAGTGCTGTTCCTATGCTTTTTGAGAAACTGGAAGTAATTCCTAATTGTGTCCAACTTTGAACACAAAACATGAAAATTGTTAAGCTTTTCATGACCTGCATTTTCAAAATTAAGTTGACAGATTTTCTGATGCTTTATTTTTATTGACAGTAAGTCACCACAGCATAGAAAATGGGGTTTGAAAAGACATAATAGTCAATGAATTTCTGTGTGGATTGACAGGGTAGGTAGGAGACTAATTGTGGCCTAATAGTTGTGTTAGGTAGAATTTTCTGCTAAAATATCTACCATTGAAGGAGTTTTTAATTTAAGCTTTTTATTCAGTAGCAATTTAAAAAATGTAAATCAGTGTTTTGATGCCCTCTAGCTTTGCAGCTTAGTCTCAGTATCTAGGTAAAACCAAAAAATTATGTTCAAAGAAATTCCTAAATGTCCTGTTCCTAAATGGAGTGTCAAACCGTGACAAATATGCTCTGCTAAATTGGCAGCGTTTCAGCATGGCTTAAAAATGTACCTAAAGCCATTTAGCCCATGCATGGTTAGCTCACAACTAGATTTTATACCACCTGCTGAAGTTTTTTGATGGATCAAGAACTCACTTTTTACCCACCCAAAGCTCCAGAGAAATACTGTGTGAATTAAAGGCTAAGAAATTAATATGGACCCTTACTTCTGGCCAGCCATTAGTACCATATAATTTCTTTGCCACTCCAATTCTAACCCACTATGCTATCTGTCATTTGATCTTGATCTCACTACAAGTTTCCTAGGAAACAAATTTAGGAGCACACATACATTAGTAAGAATGCATTCTAGGGAAAGTTTGAGTTTGGATGATGAATTGATGCTCCTCAATTTGCTTACGATCACCAAACATGTTACTGAAACAGATTCAGAGCTCAGGCAAAATAATGAAAGGTGTGTGGTGCATATTCTTTTTCACAGCACAGCTTTGCCTTTTTTCATAAAGCCAGGGAACCTTATTACTTCTGAAAGTATGTCTTCTTTTTTCTGAGCTTTAAATGAATGCCAGTTATCACAAAACCTGTCAGAGTTGCTGCTGAGCCAGTAACCAGATAGGCAATTCCCAGGAATTGGCTACTTCCTCCGCTCCATACCACGGTTGAAAGAATCACATGCTTCCTCCCCTTGAATTTGCTAACAGGGAAATCTGATAAAAGCATGTTAAGGTTCTACTAGCAAGGTTTATATTGGGTCCAGGAGGAGAAAGAGTAGTGATAAATGCTCAAAAACATTTCCAAAGCATGTAGAGTCTAGAAAACTGTGTTCAAAAAACCCAGGAGCAGCTGGTGGTAAGAAATCCAGTTATTTTAGATAGTCTCTGTGTGAACATGAAAATATTTTTGTTCCGTTTGCATTATAAATTCCAGAGTTAAAATTTATGTAACTGCTACTGCATTAATTTGCTACGAAAACTGCGCTGAAAATGTGCCTTCTGAGCAGCTTACCACGATGATACTCCACATATTCTCACTGAGGCCAAGTGCTCAACTCTACCTAACATATTGTCTACCCAGAATCTTACACAATTCTACCTTTCATCTTTCCATGTGGAAGCTTTCAGGATAGAACTGTGCTACACTGTTTACAATCACAGCTCTGCTGGCTGAGACAGAAATTTATAGTCATCTTGGCATAATTCCTGCCGACACCAGAAGTTCTTTAGTCAGCAAAGTTCATGCTGTTCAGAGTGAGAGTGCATTTTCACCAGCACAAAAGTTCTTGTCAGTACACAACCCAAACCGACCAGAGGGTTCTGCTGACACAGTCACCCCACAGCTTTCAATGGCAGGGATGCCTCTGGCACTTCATGCACCCCAGTAAGGGTGTTTACACAACTGATTAAGCCACTACTAAATATTCCAGCTGAAGCAACACCTTCAGCCATCTCTCCTGCCTCCCACTCTTTGGTATTATCCCTTGTGTAAAGTTTCCATGTACTGTCTCCAGCCAAAAGCAGCCCCCTCAGAAGTCAAATCCAATGTCATGTGCTACCATTTGAGTGACATAACTTAACTTTGCATGGGCTAAAGAAAATCCATTTGTAGTGTCTCATCCCTCTCAAAACTAAGTCTTTTCACAGTGATTTATTTCAGTGTGTTTTGCTCAGTTTCTTTGCTATTTTACTGTACAAATCCCAGCCACTCCAAGCTATTGTAAGTATCTAGTGGTCCTGGATAATATGAAAGGATACTATAGGAAATCTGAAAAGTGTAATTCCCAGCAGGAAGGCCATCTGCAAACCGCCCTACCCGCATGACACGCCGGTAAAGATTTCGGAATGTAGCAAAGGCTGACACTCGCATCCAGATAATGAAGTCTTCATTTACATAACCATTGTTCCTTTCATCTTCCTCGTCTAATAAATACACTGGCTTCTGCCAGTAGGGAGGTCTTGCTGTCCCTGATGGAAAAGGAAGAAACGAGGAAAGACATACTGTCAGCAAAAGCAGTAGGTGACTGAATTCTGGGCTTACTCACAATCAACACAGAATGAGATACTCAAGAGAAAAAAAGACGGTAACTGGAAAATTAAACACACGAGGTAACACTTTTCATCTGAGCATTTCCTTTCACCACGAACATGAGTGAACAGAATTTGACAGTACCCAGATGTTGCTGCACATTGGAAACTTGAAGCACAGCAAAACCAAAGTGGCTTATACAAATGATTCTTGCCTCTTCAGCAAAGGACATGCTCTCTAGAATCACAGAATGCACTGGGTTGAAAGGAATGCTTACAGGGATCATCTAGTCCCACCCCCCTACAGTAAGCAGGGATATCTCCAACTAGATCCCCATCAAGCCTGACTCTGAATTTGTCTCCAGGGATAAGGCCTCCACTACCTCCCTGCTCCAGTGTTCTATCACCCTCATTGTAAGAACTTCTCCTTCACATCCAATCTAAATCTACCCTTCTCTAGTATAAAACCATTGTCTCTTGTCCTAGTGCTACAAGCCCTTGTAAACAGTCCCTCCCCAGCTTTCTTATAGTCCCCTGCCCAAGAAAGCTGGAGAGGAACTATTTACAAATGGGGAGCTTGCCTTCATTTTTAGATATCAATTTATTCCTGCACAACCAGATAGGCACCTTTTTGCAGTCTAATGGCACTGTCTGTGATACTTTGAATGTGTCATACGAGACCTACTTAGATAATTGGCTTTAGCAGACTGCATCCAGCAAACCATTGCTCTGATCCAGAACAGGCACCTTTTAGTTCCACTCTAATATGGATTAACTGTAACAAGGAAGCAACCCTAGGAAACAGCTTTTAGAAAGAACTAGGGATGATGGCAGCTTCACTTGTCACAACTGCCTAGGTATCTGCAAGGGCATAAAGAACGAAAGATGTGACATGTGATTCTCATTCATAGATGTTTTCAATAGGAAAAAAATAAAGTAATTTCAGCCTTGCTTTCTTTGGATAGATTAATAAGCATTACAATAAGGGTGTTGATGTAGGCTAATTTCAGTCTTCCAAAATCACTTTTCCCCTGTTTCAGTC
This sequence comes from Tricholaema leucomelas, assembly GCA_013400475.1. Classification (NCBI taxonomy): domain Eukaryota; kingdom Metazoa; phylum Chordata; class Aves; order Piciformes; family Lybiidae; genus Tricholaema lacrymosa; species Tricholaema leucomelas. The sequence continues at coordinate 1,096,838 of WAAF01011388.1, forward strand.
AGTGATTAAAAAAATAAAGTGATATTCAATCTAAATCTGTCTTCTGCCTTCAGTCACTCAATAAAGCTGCTTCTCCAACCTTCTCTGGGAGGTGTTTCTCTCAAAGGCAATTAGTCTCAGAATGGGAGATCCTCACACAGGGCAGCAGGGGAGCCACTGAAATGTGAGGAACCAATCTTACCTGCAAATGCAGAAGAGAGATTGTATGATTTTGGATTGCGAAACTTCACATTCTTATCTGTCCACCAACAATTCCCAGTCCTCAGCAGAGGCACTTGAATAACAGATGAGTTAAAATTGTAGAAAAGCTCAATAGTATCTGCAGAGAACACAAGAATCAAAGAAACATTCAGGTTGGAAAAGGCCTCAGGATCACCAAGTCCAACCAAAAACCCTATTCTACAAGGTGCACCCTAAACCATATCCCCAAACACCACATCCAAACGACTTCTAAACACATCCAGGGCTGGTAACTCAACCACCTCCCTGGGCTGCCCATTCCCATTCCAATGCCTGACCACTCTTCTGTGAAAAAAGTCTTCCTAATGCCCAGTCTAAACCTACTCAGTTGCAGTTTGAGGCCATTCTCTCTTGTTCTATCACTATTTACCTGTGAGAAGAGATCAGCAGCAGCCTCTGCACAACATCCTTCCAGGTAGCTGTAGACAGCCATGAGGTCTCCCCTCAGCCTCCTCTTTTTCAAACTAATGTATGAGTAAAAGGCAGTCATTCTAATTGCCAGCATGACTGACAAAACCTGTCATAGTGAAGCATCTTTCAAATGAGTGGAAAACAAACAAACAAACAAATCCTGAGAAGAGTTTCATCCTGACTGTGTATAGAGCACTGTATCACAGTATCACCAAGGTTGGAAGAGACCTCATAGATCATCAAGTCCAACCTGTTACCACAGAGCTCAAGGCTAGACCATGGCATCAAGTGCCATGTCCAATCTTGCCTTGAACAGCTCCAGGGATGGCGACTCCATCACCTCCCTGGGCAGCCCATTCCAGTGTCCAATGACTCTCTCAGTGAAGAACTTTCTCCTCACCTCAAGCCTAAATTTCCCCTGGCGTAGCCTGAGGCTGTGCCCTCTTGTTCTGGTGCTGGCTGCCTGAGAGAAGAGAGCAACCTCCCCCTGGCTACAACCACCCCTCAGGTAGTTGTAGACACCAATAAGGTCTCCCCTGAGCCTCCTCTTCTCCAGGCTAAACAATCCCAGCTCCCTTAGCCTCTCCTTGTAGGGCTTGTGCTCGAGGCCTGTCACCAGCCTCGTTGCCCTTCTCTGGACACATTCAAGCATCTCAATGTCCTTCTTAAATTGAGGGGCCCAGAACTGGACACAGTACTCAAGGTGTGGCCTAACCAGTGCAGAGTACAGAGGCAGAATGACCTCCCTGCTCCTGCTGGCCACACCATTCCTGATGCAGGCCAGGATGCCACTGGCTCTCTTGGCCACCTGGGCACACTGCTAGCTCATGTTCAGGTGGGTATCGATCAGCACCCCCAGATCCCTTTCTGTTTGGCTGCTCTCCAGCCACTCCGACCCCAGCCTGTACACTGCATGAGAAGAACTACGGTTCCAGAGCCTTAGAACTGCTGAAGTTTTGAAGACTGAATGTAGTCCCTTTGTAGAAAGTATCTTGTGGCCACCAACTTCTGCATGACTAGCTTCTCTGCCAATCACTTTTGGGGCTCTCTATCCTGTTGTAGAAGTTACTCTTCTCATTAGTTTTCCCTAGCATTTCTTCCAAAGTTGTCCTGAATGGATTGTTTTTATGTACGTAACTTGTGTGTTCAGGCAATAGGGGAGACCTAAAAGCACAATCGAGAGAATCCACGCTCCTTTGGAGAAAATTTTGCTTTAGATTTATGCTTGTGAGACCCTGTCTACCAATTTGGACATGAACATATCCTTTTATCAAAACCCATTTATTTAAAATAGAGCTTTACCTTGCCATCCTGTTTCAGTGGGCAAAAATAATTTGCTTTTTATCTACTATGATTTCCTACTTAGATTAACATAAGGCATTGACATGAATATTTTCTAATAAAATTCACAGGATGATATCTCATGAATTTTTGGACTGCTTCCTGATGACCATTGTTAGAAAGATTGGTTTTACTGGAATAAATCTGCAAGGGGTAATTTGCACTACACTGATCAGAAGTGGTGTTCCCCAAGGCTCAGTACTGGGGTCACTTCTCTTTAATATCTTTATCAATTATCTGGATGAGGGGATTGAGGAAAAGGAGGCCAAAGGGAAACCTTTTCACTCTCTACAACTCCTGAAAGAAGCTGTAGTGAGGTAGGTTTTGGTCTCTTTTGCCAGGTTAAAAATGATAGGATCAGAGGAAATAGCCTCAAGTTCCATCAGGGGAGGTTGAGATTGGATATGAGAAGAAACTTCTTCACTCAAATGGTTCTCAAACACTGTTACAGGCTCCCCAGGGAGGTGGTTGAATCCCCATGCCTGGAGGTGTTTAAAAGATGCAAAGATGTGGTGCTGAGAGACATGGTTTAGCACCAGATTTGGTAGAGTAGATAGTGGTTGGACTCGATGATCTTAAAGATCTCTTCCAACCAAAATGTTTCTGTGATTCGGTGGTTAACATCTATGTAAATTCCTGGGCAGACAATTGAGATGATAGGCAGGGACAGTTAGATGATATAGATGGGGACTGGCTGCTTTTTAGGAGGCATGAATAACACAACTGAAATGTATGAATCATAGAATCATAGAATGGTCTGGGTTGGAAGGGACCTCTGAAGGTCATCTAGTCCAACCCTCCCTTGCACTCAGCAGGGACACCCTCAACAAGATCATTGATGAACATCAGTGAAAACATACTTACACTTTTTTTTTTTCATCCTGCTACAAAACCTGTGCTCACACAGCTCAGTCAAGACTTAGGCACACTACCAGAGGGGGGATTCAGACATCACCCCTTGCCCTTGAACCTTTCATCACACTGTGCACTGAAGACAGACACAAAGGTTTACCCTCAACATTTAAAAATCTTACTGTCCCTACTTCTCTGTAGGACCATTCTGCCCTGCAGCCAGGTGTGGGCTGCACACAGGTAGTTCTGCTGTCTTAGGTCAGAGAGTCCAATCGATCAGACTTCTAGGGGAGCAGGTGGGTGCATAGGCAAATAATAATTGAAAAGGGAACAAAATAAAAGAAAAAAAATGCCTCATTGCTGTCTACAACTACCTGAAGGGAGGCTGTGGCCAGGTGGGGGTTGGTCTCTTCTGTCAGGTAACCAGCAACAGAACAAGGGGACACAGTCTCAAGTTGTGCTGGAGGAGGTCTAGGCTGGATATTAGGAAGAAGTTGTTGCCAGAGAGAGTGATTGGCATTGGAATGGGCTGCCCAGGGAGGTGGTGGAGTCACTGTCCCTGGAGGTGTTCAAGCAAAGCCTGGACGAGGCATTTGGTGCCATGGTCTAGTTGACTGGCTAGGCTTGGGTGCTAGGTTGGACTGGATGATCTTGGAGGTCTCTTCCAACCTGGTTGATTCTATGATTCTATGAAAATCAAACTGATCTAAAAGATACGCAATGCAGCTGCTCTTCAAAAGTCTTCTGGTGTGGGTGGCTCAGTTGCTTGAATAACGACTACTGCATTGCCAATTACTGCTGCATGGAGAAGGGTTTTTTGTTTCATTTCCTCTCAAAGAAATCCCTTCTGAAATCTGTGTCAATAACTAGGAGTCCTTTAGGTGTCAGCCTAAAAATAAACACTTATGCAAATTATGCCCACTAGGTTACTATAGATAAGATTAAACCTGGGATCAAACTGAGTAAGACTGTGAATGCTTCCAGCATTCAAAGAACAAAATGCAATCATATAGATCCAAAGGTCCAAACCAATGAGAAGAACGTCAGCTCCTTCTAAGCACACCACTGTGGGAAGGCAGAATCTAAGCTCTTCCTTCATTGTACAAGACAGTATTTTTTAGCAAGGAAGTAGACTAAATCTGTTGTATGCTCCTTATTTCACTAAGGACTCAATTCCCCACTTCTGCTGCATATTTACACTGGAGAGGGTCTTTGTACATCAAAATTTTTCCTCAGTTTCAAAATGAGTGTCTAGTTACTAAAATGTAAAAAGCAGAACCCCACATCCACCAGATCACCATCACCAAACAAAACCTTTTGTGGGAGAAGACAGAGATCTTGCACTATCAGGCTCAGCTGTCTTGGAGTAATCATAGAATCATAGAATGGTGGGATAGGAAGGGGTCTCTGAAAATCATTGATTTCAACTCTCCTGCCAAAGCAAGATCACCTAGGGCAGGTCACACAAGAATGCATCTATATGGGTCTTGAAAGCCTCTAGAGAAGGAGACTCCACAAGCTCTCTGGACAGCGTGTTCCAGTGCTCCAGCACCCTTACAGTAAAGAAGTTTTTCCTCATGTTGAGGTGGAATTTCCTGTGCTCTAGTTTCAGGTGGAAATTAGCAAGGCAGATGTGGAAGGTACTGACTTACCATTGAACATGCTGTTGGCAATAGCACCACAGGGAGCCATGGGTGTTCCATTTTGGTAGGTGGCAAAGGGTGCACAGTACTGCTGAATCTGCACTCAAGGTCACAGAATAATCAGGCACACAAACTGAGACTTTTGGTTTGGTTTTCTGCTGTTAATGTTCTCCTCCCATTCTTTCTTCTGAATAGTCACTGAAGTTAATTAAGTCTCCAGTACCTTTTGGTCACATTAGAGACACATCCAAATGAATGGGTTTGTAGTTGAGGAATACAAAACTCTTCACCAAATTTTGCCGCTGATTTGCGAACTCCAGACTACAAAAACTCATTTGGAGCTCTGCTATTGTAACATAGCTACAACTGATTATGTGCCAGTGAAGCCCTGGCTTACCCTAGAACATCTTATTTTCACTTCTTTTAAATTCTCATGTGGACTGCTTTGGTGGTGGAGAACAGCAGATGCAATTAGCCCACAGAGAACTTCAGTGATCTTGATGTAAGAAGACAGAGTGTAAATAACAAAAGCCTATCTCAAATCACATCTCTTCTATCCAAATTTGTGACACACCACGTATCTTTAGGTCTAAACACAAAAACATTTTGCAATAACTCCCTAAGTTGTCTATCTGATTGGCAGAAGAGGCAAACCCAGTTGCACCTGGAGGCAAACAACCAGGCTGACTGGGCAGATGTATGTGGAATATGTCTTGAGAGTTACAAGAAGCATTTTACAGAAATAAGAGATTATTATTGCACAATCATCAGATGTACTGTGAGGACAACGTGTGGACTGTGTGTATATTAAGAAATGCTACTTTTAAGCCAAACATGGCTTAGATTTATAAGTAATAAACCTGAAAGTAATGGCTGCATTCTCCAATTTCCTTACACAGGTCTGCCGCAGGTGATACTGTCTACCCTCCTTTTCAGACCTCTAAATTGCATATTTAGAATACTACATGATCACCTCATTCACCATTAAACCTCATCTGCTTCCAAAGCCAGAAGGCAAAAGAGACTTAGAACAATTTAATTCCCTAACCCTGTCATAAAAGCACATCTTAAAACATTTCTGGCTAAGGAGACTGAAAATGCTCAAATGAAAAGCCTTCTGTAAATGTAACTGAAAAGGACAATCTATTTTTAACTAGCATCTCTCCAAGGTGCAGGCTTGAGAACTGCGGCAGTGGACTCATATCTGTTATTTATTGCCTCGAATCCTCCTCTCTTATTAGTGTATTAGACATAATGGCCCTGATAATCATAAAACCAGAAACCAAACACTGAAAATCTCTACTTTCTTATTATTCCTCAGAGCCACCTTACCACACTTTTAGTTACGCCCAGTTAGCTCTCCATAGGGTCAAAGCTGCACCTGATGGAAATTATCACCATCTTGTAACATAAAGAAGAAAACTCACATTTGCATTCTGACCCTGCAGCTGTTCATTACTCTTTGACATCATGAATCGACGGTGGTTTTGATAGAAGTTTTGCAGGCCATAGTACATAAAAACATCACCCTAGAATTCAAAGAGGAATTCTATTACTTGCTGAAAAAGACAGAAGAGAGTATTCAATGTTGAAGTGCTGGTAACTACACTAACCCATTACTTCAGCAGACACTGGCTAGAATCAAAGTCTTTACGTCAACTGAAAGTTTTAGTGTTTTGGCATAAAATTAAATGTATTTTATATCACCAAATGAAAACTAAATTAAAAAATGCCTGATTATTATTTTCCTCAAGATATCACAGACTGGCCATGAACCAGGTGTTCAAGAAACATGTGGACATGGCACTCTGGGACACAGGTTAATGGCCATGGTGATCTTATGTTGACAGTTGCAGTCAGAGATCTTAGAGGTCTTTTTCAACTGAAACGGTTCTATGATTCTAGGAACCTGCAGTGACTATGAATAATTTTGTGGAGACAGACATTCCTTTTTGATACAGGGAGGTGCACAAAGAACTTCAAATATTACCCATTGGTTCTTGCTTACTTCAGATTTTCTGAAAAATAAGGCTGCTTCTCATCAGTTATTTGAACCCTTTGGAAAGTTTTGTCTTGTTATAAAAGGAGATTTCTAGGCAGGCAAATATAAGCGAGAAAGAGGATTACTAAACAACAACAACAGCAAAACATTATTCAGTTAAATAAACCTTTCATCTGTAATCTGAAGAATTATGGAGTATTTTAACAGCCTCATCAATACTGAAGAACTCCAAAGTGAATTTAAAATTTCAATTGCACTGTAATTTTAAGGGATCATTAATGCAGTACTAAGAAAAGACCTCTTTGGCAGAACATGAAGCACTTTAACAGTCTCAATAACTTGACCAAGTAGTTTAGGACAGGAAATTAAGGACAGTTTTCCCAAATGAAACTACTAGACTTGAATTATTTCAAGGACTTTGGGGATTATCATGGAATCACAGAACTGCTGAGGTTGGAAGAGACATTTGAGATCACTAAGTCCAACATCTTGTCTAGAGTCCACAACCCCACCACTACTGCTAAGCCGCTACCACTAAGCCACATCCCTCAGCACCATATCCATGCATCTTCTAAATACCTCCAGGGATGGTGACTTCACCACCTCCCAATACAGCCTGTTCCAATGCCTGATAACCCCTCCCGGGAAGAAAATTTTCCTAATATCCAACATTTTTTCCTGCCATTCAACAAACAGCACAACTCTTGAAAAAAAGACTACAGGAGTTTACTTGTGACAAGTCAGTTTCACATTTCCTTCTCAACCAACAGCTTAGTGCAGTAACAACACAGCCCAATGGTTTGCTAATGACTCAAGAGAGGTCGCCTCCACAATCAGACATCATTTCCTCCATCTTCATCCTCTTCTTTGACATCTCCCAACCAAGGGAAGACAACCTGATCCTGATTCACAGATTGCACCTGGTTTGTAAGCGCCCTCAAAGGTCATCTGGTCCAAATCCCATGCATTGAGCAGGGTCACCTCCAATCAGGCTGCCCTCAGCCACATCAAGTCTGATCTTGAACATTTCAAGGGTCAAAGCCTCAACCACATCCCTGGGCAATCTCTTCTGGTATTTTACCACTCTCATTGTAAAGAACTTCCCTGCTAATGTCCAGTCTAAATCTATCTGTTCCAGTTTCAAACCACTGCCCCTCATCCTATCACTACAAGCCTTTCTAAACAGTTCTTCTCCAGCCTTCCTGTAGGTCCCCTTCAGATACTGAAATGCAGCTATAAGGTCTTCCAGGAGCCTTTTCTTTCCAGGCTGAACAGACATAATTCTTTCAGCCTGTCTTTGCAGGACAAGTGCTTCAGCTCTCTGATCATCTTTGTGGCCCTCCTCTGGATCTGCTCCAGCAGGTTTATGTCTCTCTTGTGTTGGGGCTCCCATTGCTGGACACAGTACTCCAGGTAAGGTCTCAACAGAGCAGAGTAGAGCGGTAGCAGCACCTGTCTCTACTTGCTGGCTACATTTCTTGTGATGCAGCCCAGGATGCCACGGGCTCATGCCCACCTTCTCTTCCACCAGTAACCCCAAGTCCTTTTCTGCAGGACTGCTTTCAATTTCATTATATCCCAAAATGTGTACCAAATTCACCAGCCAAGGTGAAAGTGTGAACTTTTGAGTATTTTATGGCTTTTTTTAAAAGTACAAAGAAAATTTAGTCAGGAGCTCTACACAGCAGAATTAGTGTATTTTATCATATAGGGTTATATGACTATGAGGTGCTAAGCAATTTCAATTAGTTTCTTGCATCCACTTACCATTATACCCTCCTCTAGCACGAAGTTAGCAGAACAGTGGCATTCATTATTCCAATTAGAAGAATTTTCACGGAATTTTGAACACTCTGAACATTTATCTGAATAATCAATCTGTCAAAGAAGTGAAAAAGCAGAGATATTGTATTAAAGGACATGCACATGAATAAAGGTTAGTGTTTTAGCTCTGAGACTTCTCAGAGCAGTTATCTTCTAAATGACTCTTAAAAAGTAAATTTTATTAAAATACTGTTTTGAGAAAAAAAATTGATACACATTAGCAGAGGTAGAGAATCAAGACTTGGCCTCAATGAACATTCACATTTTTATCCCCTAGTTTAAAGCTGATTTAGAGCCTACTAATAACTGTTGCAGAATCTCTGCATCTGCTCATTGTAAAGGAGTGCTGAGTGAAGAACACTTCTGCAGTTTGGTCTGGCTGCCGAAGCAATGCTTTACGCATTTCCACATGCACTATGAGCCACCCTTCTTGAACAGCCTGGATGTAGTGCAGAGTATTGGCTCCAACCAGCAGTCTATTAACACCACCGCAAGTCTAGTTAACTTTGCTTCCAGGGGGCATTTAAATATCAGGGCTCCTTGCATTTAAGATTATGCCACCAAACACTATTTAAGAAATAAATACAAGAAATACTATACAGGAAACAATGACAACATTTCAGACATTACCAGCCAGTGGCAGCAATTAGAATCCATGTTTCAGATATTCCCACCCACCTAACCAGCCAGTGCTCAGATTTTATTGGTGACCAACTACCTCTGAGGACTTTCACAGGAATACTGGCTGCTGAATACATGCCTGAGGCATGAAGACATCTTGTTTATACAGAAGTAAAAATCCAAAGCCCTTCTAAACACAGTCCAATTTCTTTTTCATAGAATATCTAAGAACAGCATAGAATCATTGAATGGTTAGGGTTGGAAGAGACCTTAAAGATCATCCAGTTCCAACCCCCCTGCCATGGGCAGGGACACCTTCAACTAGATCAAGTTGCTCAAGGTCCCATCCAACCCAGCCTTGAACACTACTTGGAAAGGGGCATCCACAACTTTCCTGGGCAACCTGTTTCAGTGTCTCACGGCCCTCACCCGCACCAGTTGCAAACCAACCTGTATTTCTCTGACGCTGTTTGCAGACAGTATGAGGCAGATTCCAACAGAGAGGCAGAAGGCGCCTGTGAGAAAGAAGCTGCAGAGCACAGTTGCAACGTTAAGCTGGGGCTTCCAAGCTGGTAGTCTCTGCTGTTTGAATGCAGTGTTATCTGGACATCTGGAAGAACATGCTTCTCCTTGCGGAAGAAAACTTGTCTTGCCTGTCATTTTCTTCTTTCTCAGAACAATAGACTTGTGCTGAGAAGTGTTTAAGCTGAGATACTGTCCTTACTGTTGAGAGACTGTATTGTTTGTTCAAACCTGCATTATGCTTGGGAATTACTGATTAACCAGATCTCTCTCTTCCTCCTTTTCTACATTTGTACCTGGATCCCCATGATCTTCTTGTACCAATCAAACCATTGTGTACTTTGGTCAGGGTGTGTCGTTTCTGCCTCCTGAAGAAGCTTAAATATACACTTTTCATTAGGATTTGTTATGCTTTATTCATTTGCAGGGATACTGCTAGCTATATTGGATTTCTGTGTCATCTTAGGTGCAAGGTTTCTTCTCCCTTCACTTCCCCAGCTGCCAAACTAACAGGTATACAATGAAAGGAACTTTACTCCAATGGGGAGGATGGCAGGTGCTGAGACTGCACTGTAAGGAAATCACAGCTTTTGGAAGACCAAATCAATTTTCTTAACCTGTTACATACATTGCTATTGATTCAGATGCAGTTTAGAGTTGTAAAAAGTTACATGTTCCTTATCACAAAAGAGCAATTAGTTCTCAGAACATCTCATTTGGATCCATGGCTTTCCACAATGCCAATGATTTGCTCATCTCAGTTAATATTGTCCATCCATTCCCTACCATTCACAATGACAAAAGAAGCACAGAGATCACCTTTTAATTTCAGTGGATACACAGAAGAAATAATTTTTGCACACTCAACAGCTGAACCAAAATAAAGCCCTGTATCACCTATAAAAATGAAGACAATGTATCATGTAATGGCAGCCACATCTGGCCAGCTCTGGAACAGATGGCTGAAAAATACATATCTGACCAAGTACTCAAATTCATACTACTTTTTCCAAAACCCTTCAGGGCAAGAACTAGATTACCACTCTCACAAGAGAAGTAAATCTCTTCTTTGGGACAGCAAGAGGGAGATAGCAGAAAACCGATTTGTACGAAGACTTTCACACCCAAGTTTATTAATTTTCAAAGTCTTACAAATAACATGGGAGTAAATCTAGCAAGCAAATGCCATTTACACCTAATTTCAGTATCATCTATCTGCTGCAACAAAAAATGCACCAAAACTACAAGCAAAACTTCTCTTTTACTACTAAAAGAAAAGGCAACTCAGGAAAAAGTTGCAATATGCATCCTTTCTGTTATTGATAGACTTATGTCAAGTCAAAATTCTGGATTCCATCACTCGCTTATCATCTGTCAAATGCACACACAGTAACAGTAAAAAGTAGCTGCAAATGATTCCCATCTTGGTCAAACCATTAAAAGAGTCCCAGCTTCAAAGACCCCTCTCTGCACAGCTTTATAATGCTCATCTCTAGTAGGTCAATTGTTTCTTTCTTTATCTGAAAGAAACAAAAAATGAAAGAAAGCAAAGAAAGTTACTGATAATGCTTTGGCTAAATACCATTATTTATTTACTTACCCAGGCACCTTACTATAGGGTTAGAAATTAAAGAAGGGGTTCCCATACAAACTCCTGAGCTCTAGAATGTTTCCACTTTGTAAAATATCTAGCATTGGTTCTGCAACCCTAAAGTACAAACACAGCTCTTGAAGTGCCATCTAATGTGGTTGCAGACAAATTGTCACTGGTAAGTAGTTGATAAAGTATGCCTCAGAAAGAGCTCCATCCTGGACTGCAAAATCCCTCTGGGACTTTCCAGAGTATCAGAGTCCAGAGCAGTTCTGCACTGCAACAGCCACCACACTGTGTGTGTCAGAGGCACCTGAATACAAATGAGCATGAAGGTCAAGTCTACATGTGCTGCTTGAATGTACTTTGGTTTGTAACATGGCAATGGCTATAGCTTATTGCTTATCTAAAGATAAAAGACAATTGTATTAAAGAGTAAATATTGACTCTCTATTCAACAGAACACAAGAGGCTCTATCATCATGGCTAGCACCGGGTTTCCTTATAGCTCCCTCTTCCTTATAGCTCCCTCTTCCTTCTTACAAACAACTTGAAAGTTCTCTCATAGGATTTTATCCTTCTGTGCCTCCACTTTGCAGAAACAAATGTTGTCTGAAAGCCTGATCAATTTCTGTTCCACACTCAAAAGTGCTACACGAGGGTGAAAATAGCTGTCACAACTCCATTTCTTACAAAACTTTTTACTTTCATGAAGCCAGAAACGTAAATTTTCTGTATTTTCAAACTTACTCAAGGGTCAGATAATATTTAATAATTACAGCCTGTGCTTTCACAGCTAACAGCTCAAAAACTTACTCGGGGGTCAGTGTTTATGTTGTTTGTAGACAATGCAATATTGGTTTTCTCTTGGAAAAAACACGTTTGAAGCTTATGAACAGGTAATATGAGGAACTGAGGTAGCTCTGTACTGCCATCATCTTTTTACACATAGCTTTCAAAGCAGGAAGCTTTGTCATTTGGTTGCATCAGAAAGTATACAATACTTAGAGTATTAGAGTATCTTTGGTGTGCCAAGGCAGAGCCTGACAAACTCATTCACACCTCCTCTGGTTTCTTTGTGAGCTTTCTTTTGATTTCCTTCTCTCCATTGTTTGGGATTAATGAAGCAGGAGACAGCAGGAAGAGAGGGAAAAAACCCAAACTTACAGCATTAACTAATGAGATTTTAAAGTGGCTGAGAGAGTACTGGATCAGGGCACCACACATGACATGGATGTCATGTGGGAAGATTCCTGTGTTTTTAAATTCATGTATTGATCAGAATATATCACTGCGTCCTTCACTGAACTCTCCACAGTACAAAACCAACAGGTAGAATGGACACATACTTCCAGCTGTTCTAGCTTTCTGCTGTAATTACAATGAAATCTAGCAATGCAGCACCTGAAATATGCAAAAAAACAAACCCCAAACCCAAACTATTGACAGTTGAGGTTTGCTCTGAAAATAGGTCAGCATGCCTCATTTCTAATTTCAAGGGTACAATTTTGCCTCCACAACTAATACAGGGTGAAAGAAATTAGTACATCAAACTGCCAATGCTCTAAGTTACATTGTTGGTACTATACTTCCTCTCTTTGAGAAAACTCAGGACTATTGATAGCACATATTGATAATTTTTATGTGAATAAAAGATTAAGATCCTCTAGTCCCTAAGCCTATGTTCCATATTTCAAGTCTGCATGTTGCCAAAACATTCTACTGGTTTCTACTGTGTTAAGATCCTTACCTCCAAAACATTATCAAGGTATCTTTTATTGCTGTTGTTTCTTATAAATAACACTCAAGAATCTCCCTGATGTCTGCATCACACCAAATAGCTGCAAGATGCTCCACTTGATCTGTGAGGTCTCTTCCAACCTTGGTGATACTGTGATACTTAAATAGCTCAAGAGGTCAAAACCTTTCTGTGTGTTGTGGTACCTGAGTCGAGTTCAGGATTTAAGACTTGTCTGTAATCAGACCTTGTATTTACTATTATGTAATTGCACTTAAGTGTCTATTGGAATCACAATAAATAGTTTATTCATTGTGCTAACACTAATAATGAATGTGTAACATTCTTTCTTACTTGGTTTTAACTTGAACTAAGCCTTAAGATTTTGTCTTAATAAAATACACCTGGTGTCACAATGTTTTGCCTATATTCCTAGACAGGCATGCAGATGAGCAGTGTGCTCAGCTGGCCAAGAAGGCCAACAGCATCCTGGCCTGCATCAGGAAGAGTGTGGCCAGCAGGAGTAGGGAAATAATCATGCCCTGTACTCAGTACTGGCAAGGCCACACCTTGAATACTGTGTTCAGTTTTGGGCCCCTCACTACAGGAGAGGCATTGAGGTGCTGGAGTGTGCCCAGAGAAGGACAACAAAGCTGGTGAAGGGTCTGGAGAAGAGCTCTTAAAAGGAGTGTCTAAGGGAACTGGAATTGTTTATTCTGGAGAAGAGGAGGCTGAGGGAGGACCTCATTGCTCTCTACAACTCCCTGAAAGGAAGCTGGAGCAAGGCTGGGGGTTGATCTCTCCCTTCCAGTATCAGGCGATAGGATGAGAAGAAATGGCCTGAAATTGTGCCAGGGGAGATTTAGGTTTGATATTAGGAAAAAAATATTTCCTGCAAGAGTGGTCAGGCTTTGGAACAGGCTGCCATCCCTGGAGGTGCTCAAGAAATGTGTGGATATGGCACTTTTGGGACATGGTTTAATGGCCATGGTGGTCTTGGCTTGGAGGTTGGACTCAGTGATCTTAGATGTCTTTTCCAGACAAACCAATTCTGTGATTCTATGAAATTCTGTGTGAGCTGAAAGTACAGTTCAGGTCTGTAACAGCCCAAAATCAAATTCTAGCAATGCAATTTCCAGGATTGTGAGGTGGATCACCTGTAGTCTGTTGAATGTAAATTTACTTCAGTCGACTTAAAAAATCATCCTCCTACCAACCAGCACCTGTTGCACTGCTATGTCTGTGAATTCATATTCTCTGTTCTTCCAAAAACTTGCAGCTAAGTGCAAACACCATATGAAGAATACAAAATTCAAATACAAAAAAGCCTTTTACATTTACCACAAGAGGGAGCCTCCTTGCCTCAAAAAGCAAGGCTGACTTTTTTTAATGTCGGGGTTTTAAGTTTTTCTGTAGTGTATTTGTTTGCAGGGCATTTCACCTGAGATTATTAGGAACCTTTGTGTATCCTGGACTGTAAAATACAGCACATTCATATACACAGACAAGTGCAGGGAAGGATTATTAAATGATGATTTACTTCACTTGTGAAAACAGCTTAATAGATACACAAAACAAATTAAGTTCTTTCCCCCTAGAGATTCTGTGCAAATAAAAAACAAAAAAGGAGAACTGTCTGTCGATTTACTCCCAGGAAGTTATCTTACTCTGAGATGGAAACAAGTGCTTCTCCAAAGTTTTACTTAGTTTTTGAGGACAGAAAGTCCTCTTATTGACAGAACTTCATGGAAAGAGGTAGAACAACCATCTAGAATAAACAAGAAAAATTCATAGCACAACTGTAGGAGGAGTCATAGCTGTGACTGGCAACAAAAATCAAAAAAGTCTTCCTCAGGAGGTACTTTTGAGGCCTGAGAGTAGAGATTTACCAGTCAAACGTTGACTTCTTTGTGTTTCCAAGCCTCTGAAGTCAGCTTTAACAGAAATAAAACCTTACTGACCAAGATCTGGGCACTAGAATCAAAAGTAATGAATAGAAAGAATATAATATATACAGGTGCTTCTACAATACCTCAGGGATATCCATCATTCTCCTTAGTTTCTGATCTCTCCAGTTCCAATCCAGAATCATGTATTTTGTGGAGTTCAAGCACAGGCCATCTGAAAAGGCAACATACATTTTACTACCGAGATACTGTGACATGTGCTTATCAAAATGGGTCTTTTTTAGTTTTTGCATCTTTTGCTGTCTGTTTCCTGAGTAACTTATCTTGGAACACTTAAGTACTACATTTGCTGGTTGGAAAATCAATGCATTGACATGGCAAACTCCCTTAACCATGTGATCCTACGCTTTTTGGGAAGATAAACACAAAAGCAGAACAACTACTGTTGCCAGGCTTGTCAAGAGGTAACATCCTGCCAGCAAATAATTCCTCAAGCTTCCTCTTGATGAAACCACAGTAGCTGAATTTCCAGAGCTAATGAAGAGCTGGTAAGTTACAAGGCCTGAAACCTGCTAATGGGAGTTGACAGTGTCTAGCAATTTACAGGACTGGGTGCTACGTGAATGTCAGTCAGGTCAGTGGTGCTGCTGAAGAATTCCTTTATCCTCTACATAAAGGGTATCAAAAGAAGAAAAAGGTCCTTTCTGAACTGTCTCTCTAGCTGTTCCCCTGCTTTTTTCTGCTCTTCTACAAGATGCTCATATAATTTTTTGATTCATATAATTTTTGATTCCTCTTCATTCTCTAATGACCCAGTACTGCAATGTTAAGATGTCAAAAAAGAACTAGACCTTAGGATAAGATGATACATTTTGTGTCCCCACTATAAGCTGCCTTCATCTAACATGGCAATGCTGTGCTGAGCAGTAACGATTTAATGTTGGTCTGAGGCACAGGAAGCAACAAAATTATGCTTCTCTTGTACCCTTTTACAAAGAATGCTATGAGTCCCAATCCACAGCCAGTCCATGAACAAGAAACCATAGTCAGAGTAAGGCAGTGTTTAGAAAGAGGAATGGAATCACCTTATTGTCTTGTCATTTTGTTGTTTGTTTTAATTTGTAATTATTGAGTTAGTAAAAGTATTTAAAATTTGGGAAGGGAAAAAAAGATTTCAGAGAATAATTTCATTACAGGAATAAAATCAAATCACCCCTCATGAAAGTTTACACTGAGCTGAGAGTGACATATGATACAATGACTTCTGCCATCGTTTCCTTTTGATTTACTTGCAGTGTTTGGTTTCCTGGAGCTTTATATCTTACACCATGGCTTTGCAATCACTGTCAATTAGCATAAATCAGTATTCCTGCCAAAAGAGGAAGTCCTCTACCTCTGCCTGCTCATTACCTGATGTTGTGTGCATGCCGGTTTTGTTTTAATTGGGCTCAGTTCTAATTGGGCTCAGTTCACTGAGCTGACAGACACTTGGACTAGCACAAGCAGGAAGGGAGAATAAAATGGGCAGCAACTGTGAGGGGGAAGTACTATAGATTCACGGATTGCATTGGGTTGCAAGGGACCCTCAAAGGTCATCTTGTTGAGGTGATTCTGCCACTCTGCTCTTGTGAGACCTCACTTAGAGTACTGTGTCCAGTTCTGGGGCCAACACAAGTGAGACACAGACCTGCTGAAGTGGGTCCAGAGGAGGGCTACAAAGATAATCAGAGGGCTGAAGCACCTCTCCTGTGAAGACAGGTAGAAAGAATTGGGGCTTTTCCACTTGGAGAAGAGAAGGCTCTAGGGAGACCTTATAGCTATATCTGTTTTGAAGGGCTTGTAGAGATAGGAGAAGGGGCTATGGTTTTAAACTGGAGCAGGGTAGATTGAGGTTGGGCATAAGGAGGAAGTTCTTTACAATAACAGTGGTGAAATACTGGAACAGGTTGCTCAGGGATGTGGTTGAGGCCTCATCCCTATAAACATTCAAGATCAGACTTGATATGGCTGTGAGCAGCCTGAACCAGTTAGAAGTGTCCCTGATTTGTCTGCCTTTCTTGGGTAATACTGATGTATGCCAGCTTAAAGTGATGATGAAATCAACTACTAGAATCTTGACCTCATTTTGACTGACACCGCAGAAGTGGAGAAATAGAACTGTACAATTTAGTACTCAAACCCACAGATTTGTGTCGATCTAAACACTTCAGAAACAACAGAACTCTTGCCTCTCATGAAACCAAGTATAAGATGCCTACACAGAAAACCTTCCTTGTTTTCCTACCTTGCTCCACTAGCGCTTTCACTCTTCCAGGAGTTCCAACCCCGATATGGAACACACCTTTCTCCAACATATTCATCTGTTCTTTTATCTAATTTGAAGAACAAAAGACAAAATCATGATTTTAAAAAGATTTCTTCTCAAAAGGCTGGAAGTAAACTCAACATCTCATAGTATCTCTTTCTAGAATACCATCAAGTAACAAATGCTTTTCACCCTTCAAGCTGTCAAACAGATGTATCTGGGAGAAAGTTAAAGAAACATAACAGTCAGCTTGGCATCACACTTCTCCAGAAGCTCAGTCATTTTCAACTCTGAAAATCTGCTATGGCACCAACTATTTTTGGATGTGAGAACAGTATGATTCCTGCAGCACTGAAACAAAGTTCTTTGGAAATGTCTGGAGAACTAACAAACTTGAATTAGCTCTAAACTCCATTAAGATGAAGGCAGTGGGAAAAAAAAGGTGAAATAAAGCATATGACATTTGTGTGTTTCATGCTATTTATATCAGCAATCAAATGTCCACTTATTATTTCCAACATTCCCATAATCTGTGCTCTCCAACAGGTATGCATGTTGAGTGTTCAGACATCCAACTGGCAGAAGGAGAAGGTGCAGTTTGGTTCTATAATTCTAGGTGAGTGACCCTTCTATTTGGATAGGCAAAAGCCATCTGGATGAGCACCTCAGAGGAACATGGGACATCTTTAAAACATGGCATTTGCATAAGCATCTACATTCTGTACAGGATTTCACCAGAATTGCTGGAGATGGTATCTGGTCAGGTTCCTCAAACTGCAGCAACTGGTTACCAAAAGAAGCCTTATGTAAAGAAAGGAACATTATATGACCACTATATGAAAGGCACTACTGATATATGCTTTAAAAAGAAAATGGCAGGACACTAATTAGTTGTGTAGTTGTTCTAATCATAGAATCAACGAGGTTGGAAGAGACCTCCAAGATCATCCAGTCCAACCTATCACTCAGCCCTATCCAGTCAACTAGACCATGGCACTAAGTGCCTCATCCAGGCTTTTCTTGAACACCCCCAGGGACAGTGACTCCACCACCTCCCTGGGCAGCCCATTCCAATGTCAATCACTCTCTCTGTGAAGAACTTCCTCCTAACATCCAGCCTATAACTCCCTCAGCACAACTTGAGACTATGTCCCCTTGTTCTGTTGCTGGTTGACTGGGAGAAGAGACCAACCCCCACCTGGCCACAGCCTCCCTTCAGGTAGTTGTAGACAGCAGTGAGGTCTGCCCTGAGCCTCCTCTTCTGCAGGCTATACACCCCCAGCTCCCTCAGCCTCTCCTCATAGGGTTTGTGTTCCAGGCCTCTCACCAGCTTCATCGCCCTTCTCTGGACACATTCTAGTATCTCAAGATCTCTCTTACCTTTATGTGCTTTGCAAACAACTTGAGAACTCTGCAGTCCCCTTTAAATGCTGTCATTGACCTAGCAATAATTAAAAAAAAAAAAAAAAGGAAAAGGAAACACATCAGGGCTGAGATTAAGGCCACACAGGAGGAAAGTCTAACTAGCATTTCTCAAAATGCTTGAGACACACAGCCCCCCAGAGACCCTTGCTTGTACTTTGAACACCAGGTACCTTCTTGTTCAACAGTGATCAATCACAATAGAAGAAATCAGTAGGGGGCAATATTGTTTAGACAACTTTTCAGATAATGTTTAATAATTACAGCCTGTGCTTTCACAGGTAACAGCTCAAAAACTGACTAATCACCAAACTCTAATTTAAAAGTACCACAGATACAGAGATACAGGCACAGAAGCACAGAATCACAGAATGGCTGGAGCAGGAACAGACCTTAAATATCATCTAGTTCCAAACCCCCTGCCATTGGCAGGGACATCTCCTATCAGACCAGGTTGCTGGTCCTCAATACTTCCAGAGATGAAGTAGCCACAACTTCTCTGGGCAACCTATTCCATATCTCACTACCCTCACAGTAAAGAATTTCCTCCTTATGCCCAACCTAAGTCTACCTAGCTCTAGTTTAAAACCATTGACTCTTGTCCTGTCACCACAGGTCTTTATAAAATGTCCCTCTCCACCTTTCTTGTAGGCCCCATGTAAGAGGCTGATGTAAGGTCTCCCTGGAGCCTTCTTTTCTCCAGGCTGAACAGCCCCAGCTGCCTCAGCCAGTCTTTGTAGTAGAGGTTCTCCAGCCCTCTGATCATTTGTGTTTGTGTTCCTTCTCTGGGTCCTCTCCAATGGATCCATGTCTTTTTCATGTTAGGGGCTCCAGAGCTGGAAGCAGTACTTCAGGTGAGGTTTCACAAGACCAGAGGGGTAGAATGCAGATGTGTTCCTCTGTAATCTGTGTTAGATAGTATTGTCCTGCTCTGGCAGGGGGTTGGACTTGATGATACCCTTGGGTCCCTTCCAACCCCTAACATCCTGTAATCCTTTGAGAATCACCTCCCATGACCTGCTGGCCACATTTCTTTTGGTGCAGCAAATATGGTTGGCTTTTTGGGCTGCCAGTGTACCTTTCTGTTTGTTGTCAAGTGCCTCATCTACCAGCACCCCTAAGTGCTTCTTTGCAGGGCTGCTGCTCTCAATCTACTTGACACCCTGTACTTGTGCTTGGGACTGCCCCTACCTAGTTGCAGGACCTTGCACTTTGCCTTGTTGAACTTCTTGATGTTGGCATGGACCAAACTCTCCAGCCTGTCAAGGTGCCATGAATGAATATGTGTGTGTGGGTGCACCAAAAGAAAGATCTGTGTGTGGATCAATTTACATTTTACAGGGTCTTTCTGCAGCACAGCTCCTGGGAAAAATCTAAGCTGCTGCAGTCTCTCCTGCAGAAATTGCCCCAAAGCCAGTTAATCCAAACTCGTTCGTTGGAAAACCTGACTTGTTCTGGCACATCTGCCATACATATGATTCTATCTGTGGCACAGAGTTAAACTTTCCAGCTCTCTATCTCATGTTTCAATGAAAGATAATCACAGGAAATGAGCTCAAGACATCAAAGACAAACATGAAAATTGTGAGATATACATTAATTCAAAGTCATCAAGACTTTTGGAACAAGAAGGAAGAAGATACAGAAGGGGGAAAAAAGAGGACAAGGAACTCTGATAATTGTCATCTCTGCACAGCGTCTCTGCCAGTCTGAGCCAGATGAGAATATGGAACAGACTTGGAGGCAGTGAGGCCAGATGCATATGTTGGCACTTGAAGCCCTGGAACACCATGTCCTCATTGCTTTTGGTGCAAAGTCATGATTTCTAGGATTTCTAGTAGTGGATCATAATACTTTATTGGTGTACTCTGTATAACACATTGCATGTTTTCCCCAAATTGGGAGCATTTTCTTGTTGTTCTGCCTTTAAAGAACATTTCCATGCAACTACTTCACTCTAAAACCAAGCACCTCACTCCCACAGTTTAAAGACATGAGGAACATTGCAACAGTTTGAGTTACTGCATTTGCTGGCTAGCAGGGGACAGTGTCCCAGCTTTGCCTTATGTCTGTGGTTCCAAGACAAAACCTCTGACTGCCTGCCAATCTCAACATAACATTTGCTGTTGACATACTTGATGAGTTCCAAGGAACGAAGGGCAGAACTGCAGATAACCAGCATGACCACTGACTTCTTCTCCTTGTGGTTTTTACGGAGTTTTGCCCACTTAGGACAGACTGCAATGAAAAAAAACAACCATCAAACCAAGCCATGTACACACTCAGAGAAAGTGCTGCGTGCCACAAGAGTACATGATGAATGGTAGCCAGCAGCAAGAACACACATGCTGACTCCTATGAGGTCTGGATCTCTGGCAACAGTTTTACATTTAGTTGTGGCTGAGAAACTGGAAAATGCCCCAAATAACTAAAATACAGAAATAACACATAACTGAACAAATTAGATAAGCATCAAAAGTCAGCAGCTTGTAAGGTGACAAGCCCATTGTCTTGATTTGTCACATATGGCAATTTATTTCAAAGAAAACCAACTGAAAAGGAACATTGACCAGACCAGAAGCTCTATATAAATATAAAGGAGCATTAAACCTCTCTTGGCTCATGTCAGCAGACAGCTGCAGAATGTGTACTGTAAGATAATACATATACCTACTTATGAAGCCACAATAAATTACTGGTAAATAGTCCCAAGCAATTAAAAGAAAATCCTAAAACACTTAGATACAAAAAAGTGATAAAAAAGAGCCCAAAAATGCAAGACCTGTCATGAAAAAAAGGAAAACAAAAACCTCTTACAGTTATTAATGTTTCACAATTCAGAGTATTTGAGGCTACAGATAAAAATTGCAACATTATTTAATTAACAGTGGTTTTTAATGCAACTTTCATCCTGTGCAACATTTTAACTCACTTTCCTTCAGGTATGAATTAAAACTGTGGGTGAGGTCATTGGCTGTCAAAAAACAGGAATCTGAAAACATAAAAGAAAAAAAAAAGTAGTCATTTTTAACAGCAAAGGGAGTATTTATCTTTGCAGTGTAACCACGGTGATGAAATCACAACTCTGTCAAAATCCATCATCAATAAACTACTATTTGTGATACAAGGATCAATCTATGCCTCATGAAGAAGCTTTGGATATATCAATGAGAGTAACACCTCTCAACTTGATCACAATTCCTTTCTTTTCTCCTGCCATGAAAACTTGACTGTAGGGCTGCAGAGGTGTGATCACATACTTCAGAAGAAGTACTTATATGTCTTTGCACCAGTCAATCAAAAGTCTTAGCCAACAGCTTTACAGTCAAGCTGCTGGATTGTTTGTCCAACCTACTTACCGTGGAATATATACCGTACATCACCCAATTACAGATTCATAGAATGGTTTGGTTTGGAGGTGATGCTGAAGATCAACTTGTTCTTAGCCCTGCCATAGGCAGGGACATCTTCAACCAGACCAGATTGCTCAAGGCCTCATCCGATCTGTCCTTGAACACCTCCAGGGAGGGTGCATCCATGACCTCCCTGGGCAACCTGTTCCAGTGTCTCACCACCCCTACTGTGAAGAATTTCTTTCTATCATCCATTCTAAACCTACCCTTCTTAAGAACCTATCAATAACCTACCTGTCAATGAGCTTGTTCCTCTTTCATAGTGTGGCAATCTAACTATATGGACAATTAAAGGCAACACCTACACTGCATTTTAGCGCCTTCCTCATCTTTCATTTCCTACTGACTGCCTATCTTTTACCTTCTTACTGTGTTAGATATTCAGTCTTAAAAGCACTCTGTGGCAGACATGCCACTTCAGATCTATATAGAGGCAATGAAGAAAGATGAAGTCCTAACAGATTCTTCTAGAAGTCCTTTCTCTAATGCCTAAATAGAATGTCTGAGTTTTTTAAAAGGTGATGAAAATCAGATGTCTGAAATTTTGCCAGCATTGTTAAAGGTCTTTTGCTTCATGGAACAATACACTTGTACAGAGTGTAAGCAATTCTGTCTTCAAGGACCCACACATTTGTCACCATTCTAGACCTCAGGGTGCCTGTCTATGGATGTTTGCTGATGTATATTAATTAAGATGATTTCCTTACAGGCATTATTAATGTTCACATGGATGGTGCAGTGTGCTAATGCTGACAGCACCAATTCATGATTTTCATCAAACTTGGTTTGCAATTGATGTCCTGGCCAAGTCCTGCCTGGGTAGTTTCTTGAGCATAGGCACTCTCCATCACTCTACCTTCCATTTAATGGGTGTTGTCCTGCTAAAAACTTTTATTTTGCACTGATCTCTTTTATTAAGTCCCAAGACTGACATTTGTTGGGACTTGAACTCCATAAGGAATGGATGTGTACCAGTACCATAAAAGGTTCCAGTATGTAAAGGATGGCTACCAAGAGGATGGAGATTCCCTTTTTACAAGGAATCACATGGAAAATCAAGGGATAATGGGTACAAATTACTCTTGGGAATATTCCCATTGGACTCCAGAAGAAAATTTTTCACCATGAAAAGTTAGACATTGGAATCATCTCCTAAGGGAATTAGTCAATTGGCCTACACTGGACAGTCTGAATACTCAGCTTGAGAGGGTGGAGGGCCAGCTCATTTAAGCCATACTGTCACCTAGAAAGGTTGGACCAGATGATCCTTACAGTTCCTTCCAACCAGCCATTCTGTGATTCTGTGTAACACTGAAGGATCAGCAGCTGATTTACTTTCAACAATGTGTTTAGAAAATGCACTTGACAGTGGTGGGGAAGGGCAGGGGTTGCCCCTCCATAAGCATTTTGTGCTAATAGGAGAGCTCCTCACATCCACTATGGTCCTTTCCTGCCAGTGGCAAAATCACAGAATCACAGAATTATCAGGGTTGGAAGAGACCTCAAAGATCATCTAGTTCCAACACCCCTGCCATGGGCAGAGACACCTTTCACTAGGTCAGGTTGCTCAGACTCACATTCAGCCTAGCCTTAAAAACATGCAGGAAGGTGCTTCCACCACCTCCCTGAGCAAGCTGTTCCAGCGTCTCACTACCCTCATGGTGAAGAACTTCTTTCAAATGTCCAATCTAAATCTCCTCCTCTAGCTTGGATCTATTTCTCCTAGTCCTATCGCTAGATGACATCCTAAAAAGTCCCTCACTGACTTTCTTTTAGCCTCCCTTCGGATGTTGTAATACCACAATAAGGTCTACTCAGAGCCTTTTCCTCTCCAAAGTAAACAACCCCAACTCTCTCAGCCTGTCCTCATAGGAGAGGTGCTCCAGCCCTTGTGGTCCTTCTCTGGACACACTCCAGTGCATCCATATCTTTCTTGTAATTAAGGGTTCCAGAACTGGATGCAGTACTCCTGGTGGGTCTCACCAGAGTGGAACAGAGAGGGAGAATCATCTCCCTCGACCTATTGAGCACACTTCTGTTGATGCAGCCCAGGATGCAGCTGGATTTCTGGGTTGCAAGTGTGCACTAGCAGTTCATATTTTAGCTTCTCATCCACTAGCACCCCAAGTCCTTTCCTTCAGGGCTGCTCTCAAGCCATTCACTGTTCAGCCTATATTGGTGCTTGGATTGCCCCAACCCAGATGCAGGATCCTGCAACTGGTCTCCTTGAACCTCATGAGGTCGTCACGGGCCAACCTCAAAGTACTTTTGCTTTGCTCTTCTGAATATATTGTTTCATTAATGACTGAACAATTTAGAAGATGGTTTCTAAAGTTCTACTGACTTTTCACCAACAGTCCAGCACCAGTGGAATACTAACAACTTTGAAATTAAAGTTTCAGAAATGGGGGGAAAGACAAACATAGCTCCAGACTGTGGCAAGAGACCCTGCTGACTACAAACCCGACCTTCTGGACCATACTAGTTAATAAAAACACAGACTCAGGTAGCTGCTTGTTATTTGCTCGGTGCTTTGAGTGAATGACTTGACAGCTGTACAAGTTCATAAACTCCTTGGCACTCTATGCCTTCAACTCCCAGCACAAAAAGAAATAAACAATATTCTCCATCCAACCCAAGAGCCAATCCATCTGGAAATGGGTCACTTCACTAGCCCAAAGGGTTTTTTTAAATAAGAAAAAAACTAAAGCAATTTATTATTTTCTAAAAACCCTTAAGGTCTAAAAATATTCAGCACAAGCTTATCAAAGCAATCTGTATGGGACCTCTCCAGGTTTTCTTGATTCAACAAGAACGCTGAACCTGCCCCAGAGAAATAAAGAATGGTCAACCTAGAATCATAGAAGTTAGAGAGCAGCATATTTATCTAGAAAGACAGGCTTAAAGATTAAAAGAGATAAACCACTGCTGGATCAGAAGGCCACAGGTCACCAAAAGTTCAAGATGTATCAAAGTTGTACGCAAGCCATTTGCTCTTTGTGAGCACTGCCCACAAATAACGGACAGCGCCTGTAAAATGACAATGCCTCTGTCTTCAGAGTAAGAGGCAGAGAAGTTCAGTGCTGCCTTCATCTCCAACTGAGAGAAGCTAATCCTCCTCTGTTCTGCTTTGCTTTTTCTATTGCTATCTTAACTGGAAACACAACATGAGAAATGAAGAGGGTACTCATCATGATTGAAACTTGGTCACTTTACACACAGACTAAAACTACCATCTCATTTCATGCCATTACTTGAAAAAAATGTTTCATTCAACATCTGACAACTATGTTTAGATTAGACATTAGGAAGAAATTCCTTACTTCTTCCTAATGAGGGTGGTGGAACACTGGAACAGGTAGCCCAGAGAAGTTGTGGAAGCCTCATCCCTGCAAGTGTTTAAGACCAGGATGGATGAGACTTTGAGCAACTTGGTCTACTGGGAGGTATCCCTGCCCATGGCAGGGCTTTGGAACAAGATCATCTTTGAGGTCCCTTCCAACTCCAGCCTTTCTATGATTGTATGTCAGAATGATGTCAACTCTCCTATTACGCATCTCTATTGACTCGGATAGCCCCAGACACAGAATACATTTTCAGTATCTCAGAACCTTGGAAGTTATTATTAGGAACAATCTCACTTCTATTAGAAAAATAAGCTTCTGAGATAAAAACCTTACAACAAAAGGACACTGCATGGGTTAGACCACACCTTGAGTACTGTGTACAGTTCTGGGCCCCCCAGTTTAAGAGGGACATTGAGATGCTTGAACGTGTCCAGAGAAGGGCAGCGAGGCTGGTGAGAGGCCTCGAGCACAAGCCCTACGAGGAGAGGCTAAGGGAGCTGGGATTGTTTAGCCTGGAGAAGAGGAGGCTCAGGGGAGACCTTATTGGTGTCTACAACTACCTGAGGGGTGGTTGTAGCCAGGAGGAGGTTGCTCTCTTCTCTCAGGCAGCCAGCACCAGAACAAGAGGACACAGCCTCAAGCTAAGCCAGGGGAAATTTAGGCTTGAGGTGAGGAGAAAGTTCTTCCCTGAGAGAGTCATTGGACACTGGAATGGGCTGCCCAGGGAGGTGGTGGAGTCGCCGTCCCTGGAGCTGTTCAAGGCAGGATTGGACGTGGCACTTGGTGCCATGGTCCAACCTTGAGCTCTGTGGTAAAGGGTTGGACTTGATGATCTATGAGGTCTCTTCCAACCTTGGTAATACTGTGATACTGTGACACATTTAAACAAAGTTTCTTTTAATTTCTCTAACTTAAAGAAAACTTACATTTATTCCAAAGAAACAAACATCTCCCCTTAACCACCAAATTAATATACAGCATAAGAAAACATGTTCCTAACAAAGGGCAACTCATAACCTTTCTCAAAAATTGTTCTTTCTTCTGCAAAGAAAGAACTCAACAGTATGACGAAAAATAGCTATTAAATATAGCCTGGCTTACCTGAGAGCTTTAATTCCTCTTTTTCAATCACTGAACGGTTTTCACTAAAATACTGACTAAGCAGATTTTGTAGATCTGCAGGGACACCAGGTTTTGGAGTGGATTTTTCCAGGATATCAGAAATTTTCTTCTTAAAAAAAAAACCCAAACAATAAAACGAGTAAGTAATGCATTTCTAGAAATGTTACTCTTAGACTACGTTCCTTTATAACTTTATACAGTTATGTTGCCTTAAGTACACCTTAATTAGAGAAACACCTTGGAAAATGAAAAAAAAAAAAGCTTATGATGGGAATGTAGTACTACAATGGGAGTGATGGGAATAGAGACTTTAGATAGCATGTTCAGATACTTCTGTTGGGATGGTTTGTGAGCCCAAAGGAAAACAAATCTTGTGCACTTACCTGAAATATATACTGAAAGTTGGGCTTGTGAGTTTTGCCATTGTTACACATAAATATCAGGATGAAAATTCTTTTTTCTTTTCATAATTTGGTTTATTACTATCTCTAAAGGATAACATCAGGAATTGAGTGGCTATATAAGTCATATGCTAGAATTTATATATTCCAGAGTAACTACTTATCTATTTTAGAAGACCAGAATAGTTAACTGTATTCACAGAATACCATGCAAGTGTGATGAATGCAAGTTACAAGCTCACAAAATTAGAAGTCAGGCAGAAAGAGTTCAGAAGCTGTTTTGTTCTTCCAGGAAGTATAGTTGTTTTAAACCAAACTAATGTGTTTTAGAGCTTGGACATGAGTTCATAATGATTGTGGTTTACATCTTAGGAATGTTAGCAAAGAACAGGTCTGAATTTTCACTGAAGTGAAAGTGTTGCTATATTTTTCCCCATAATTTAACCCCTGGATCATGGGGGAGTGGAATAGCTTAGGGTTCCCACTATCTGAATGCTCTGCCAGCATTTATGGAACCAGCAGATTTTCAAGGATAGAGGAAGCCTGGAGAGAATGGCAAGAATGTGAAGCCTCTCCTGTTCTCACTAGAAGTGATTCAGTTGTGAAAAGCCAGCTGAACGTTTCTCAGCTGTGCAAGCTAAGCTGAACTTGCTGTAATAAGGACACATGGCAGCAGAAATTTAGCAGTGAAAAGAAGCAGGAGAGTGTGGTTAGGATGGAGCAATAGGGTACCGTATCTCTGAGTCAAAGTGAGATTTCATGGAGGTGAGGTTGGACTGAAAGCATTTCTGGCAGCTTTGGAGGGGTGGTAGATACCTCTAGTGCAAGTTTGGCAGGATAAGGTCTGGGGCATCAAATTTAAGAGAGCTACAGCAGGAATTTTAATGGAGGGCACAGATATTCTTCCATTCTTTACCACTCCATCTCTCTCTTATGCTTAATACACCCCAAATACTCCTGTAACAGCAGCAGGAAAGAGCAGAGCAGAGCCATACAGTGGCTGCTGAAGCCACTCCACCTCACAGCAAAGGCTAACTAGGCACCCCTGGTTTAGCAGACAGCAAGACAGAGCTATCAGGTTCATTTTACTTAGTAATTCAGCATAAGGCACCATTCCAAAGGACCATTACATCATTCATTCGGCCACTTGGTTTCTTCAGGAACATTATGGCACTCTGGAGGGGAGAAGCCCAATATTAATGGGAAACTGTGTAAGAGCAAGAGCAAGGACACCTGAGCAGATTGTCTTCCTTGAAGCAGAGCTGTGGGGAAATGTTTCTCATGCAGCAGGTTTTATTATTTGCCTTCCAATTAATTCCAGATGCTGAAAAAGCAAAGTTGTGTTTTTTTTTTTCCTCCCTTTATTTTTGGAGGGAGCATTTTGTTTGGAACCTATAAATCAACCTGATAAATATTTCTTGATGGATTTTTGACAGGCTGTGTGGGTCCTCTTAGTGGCCTAGCCCCATGGGAATAGGCACTGTAACCAAGTGCCTACTGTTTGCCTGAGAATGAGATCTTTTTGGTAAGTCTGGTTCACCAATCATCCACAGGATGCTTTTGCTCTGCCAGCAGTGGAACAAGTACCACAGTCACTTCTGTCAAAGCTCTGTTTAAAGCACAATCTCGCTCTTCCCTCTTCCCATTCCCTGGATGATTAAGAAACCTGACATAATACAGAAAGGCCACCTCTCAGCCTTTGGAGGGAGCCAACAATTTATAATCTGTCTCAAAAAACAATTAATTTGCCTGGTGCCATATAATTTCCATCTTGACTGTAGTGTGTTTGTTGCTGAGGGTGAGGATGGAGCAGAGCCAGAAGGACAATATAGAATATTTATTTATATACTTACGCAATGAGGAGAAAAGCAAACAAGGACAATTATTGGCTCAAAAGACCTAACAGCAGCTGCAGCCTGACCACACTGATGAAATGGGGCAGTATCTTCAGCAACTGAAATTTCATCTTTCTTTGATACATTTACTTTTTTCCTGGTGTGTAACACTTGTAAGTGGGGTGTAGACACATACAAGTCTTGAGCAAAGTATGTAGACAGCAGTATGTAGCATGTACACATGTAGAATGAGCAGAGGGTGTAGACATATACAGCCCTTGAACAGCCATACCCTTGACACAATGCCATATTTAGGCTGGGAATGGATATTGAGAGTGAAGTAAAAAAAAAAAGCAGGAATTTCTAAAAGAGGCTGCAATATTATGACCATACTACTTCTCATCATGACAGGTCTGTCCCAATTCCTATTCTTGTAATAGCACATACACCCACTGCCCAGTCCCCAAACACACTCCAGGACATTCATACCTTCTTTCTCCTCTTTGCCTTTACAGTGCTCTCTTGTTTTTCTTCAGGCTGACTTAGAAAACACTCTGTAGGCTGCAAAACAAATATTTTCCAAAAACAATTTTAAGAGGTTAAGAAAAAAAGATACAACATCAGATATATGGGGAAATTACCAAAAAAAAAAATTACCAAAGGAAAGTAAGAGGGGATATAGAACATAGAATGCTGGGTTAGGGAAAAACAAACCAACTGACCAACCAACTGAAAAAACCTACCTAACTTTCTCACCTGGAAGGACCAAATTCTTACATATATATGGAGTAATTTTGGGACTGTGATCTATGCTATTCCCTTGGGAAAAACAAACAAACAAACAAAAACCCAACCAAAAAACAAGTAAGGGAAGCAGAAGACCTGCATGGAAAAGAAAGATCTGTTGAAAAAAAATCAAAAAGAAAAAGGAGGTTTATGATATGTGAGAGGATTACAGAAATATGGAGATGTGACAAGTAAGGTAAAGGCCTTCTTGGAGCCGAGTCTTGGCATGGAGGTGAAAGAAGACAAGAAGAGCTTTTCCAAGTACATCAGTAACAAAAGGAAGATCAAGGAGAAGGTGGGTCCGCTACTGAGCGATGTGGGAGACAAGGTAACTGAAGATGCAGAGATGGCAGCATTGCTGAATGCCGCCTTTGCCTCAGACTTTACTGCTAAGACCAGACCTCAGGAACCTCAGGCTCTAGAAACAAGGGAGCAGACCTGCAGAGAAGAGGACACTCTACTAGCCAGTCATGTCTGGGTTAGATATTACTTGTGTCAACTGAAAACACACAAATCCATGGGCCCCAATGGGTTGCATCCAGGAGTGCTGAGAGAACTGGCTGATATTGTTGCTGAGCCTCTCTCCATCATTTTTGAAAAGTCATGGAGAACAAGAGAGGTGCCTGACCACTGGAAGAAGCCAATGTCACTCCAGTCTTCAAAAAAGGCAAGAAGGAAGACCCAGGCAACTACAGACCAGTCAGCCTCACCTCCATCCCTGGAAAGGTGACGGAGCAGCTCATTCTGGAGGCTATCTCTAACCACATGGGAGAAAAGTGGGTTATCAGGAGCAGTCAAAATGGATTTACCAAGGGGAGATCTTGCTTGACTAACATGATAGCCTTCTATGATACCATGACCAAATGGGTAGATGAAGGAAGAGCTGTGGGTATCAGATACCTTGACTTCAGCAAGGCTTTTGATACTGTCTCACACATCCTCATAGATAAGCTCAGGAGATTGGCATAGATGGTTAGTCTGTGAGGTAGATCAATGAGGATGACTGGGGAATTGAGCATCTCCCCTATGAAGAGAGATTGAGAAACCTGGGGCTGTTTAGTCTAGAGAAGACTGAGAGATCTCATCAATGTCTGTAAATATCTGAGGGGTGTGTGTCAAGTGAATGGGGCAAATTTCTGTGATCAGCAGCAATAAAACAAGGAGCAACGGCTACAAACTGGAACATAAAAGATTTCACCTCAACATGAGGAGAAACTTCTTCAGAGTGAGGGTGATGGAGCACTGGCACAGGCTGCCCAGAGAGGCTGTGCAGTCTCCTTCTCTGGAGACTTTCAAAACCTGCCTGTATGTGTTCCTGTGCAGACTACCCTAGGGGATCCTGCTTTGGCAGGGAGGTTGGACTCAATGATCTCTGGAGGTCCCTTCTAACCTCTAAATTTCTGTGATTCTGTTGTAAGCAAGGGAGGAAACAGAAGCACAGAAAGTTGAAACCTAGAGGTTGTGGCTGCAATTCCATTAAATGTTGAAAAGCAAGGCTGCTACATTAAAAAAAATCTACAGGAAAATGTGAACAAAACGTTTCAGAGACTTTGTATTTTTAATCTCTATTATTGTGAGTGGTTGTTTTTCTAAACTTTGCCAGCAGTGCTCTAAAATAACTGGGTCTAAGGTCAGTATTCAGACAGCAAAAGATACCACAGAACTGGATGAGCATAATTAGACACAATCATGTTTTGGATTTCCTTTTACATTTGTATGCAAAATTTAGGAAAACAAGCTTTGAATTTGTTCTACCCCATTCCTGCTTTGTCTCCTTGTTACAGGCATAGTCAAATACACAGAAGAAAAATGTATGGTACACTTCAGAATAAAGTTTAACATGCGCTGCTCTTCTGTGCTTGGGTCAGCAGACTGAATTGGTGTATTTGTACCAGAGTCACTGTTCACATAAGCTAGGCTTAGAATTTGTCCTTAGCCACCTAAAATTGTCCAAAACAGGAAGCAAGGCACAGGCTTTCCTTGTTCTGAGCACAGCAATTCTCTTTTCTCTTGCATTAGGGATTCCCACTTCATGGAAATGTATATTAATCTACATAGATTTGCTTTAACGCTTAATAAGTGACTTGATGGACAGCAACGGGCAAACAGGCAAAGCTGCAGGAAAAAGCTCCTTGATACTAGGATGTATTTGGCTGGAAAAATCTGCTCCTGTGAGAAACCACAGAGAAGTCTCATCAGAAGGAGCACTAAAAGCTCAAGAACAGCAAATCCAGCACTGCTCCCTGGGGAAAGCCTGGAAGAAAAGTATCAGCAGGAAAGGAAGCCCAGCCAAAAGCCAGAGGAGCTGCCCCTTTGTTCTCTTGTGAAAGCAGCTTCAACAGAGCCAACAGTGCTAAAGGAAAGCTAACAGAAGCTTCTTCTCTGAGCTCTCCTTCCACTACCTCTCCTTAACAGGAGAACACTTTATGACAACTGGTAGGTACTATATGATTGTGTCCAGCACATTTGTGCTTTTCCATGCCCACTCTCATATACTTTTCAAAAGAATTCTGTGGTGTTTAATTGCTCATCTTATATCTACAGTTCCCTTTTTCTTCCCACTCTTGTGGCTCACCTAGCTGTAAAACCCAGAATACCCCATGCTCAACACACAAAAGAATGACCTATTGCTGGCTTCTGCTTTCTGTGCCATGGTGCAATCACAGCCATTGCACTTGCAAATGTAGCAGTGAAGTGGTCCTGAATCCGGATGAGGTTTTAGATGATACTTAGGAACTACCAGAGAAGATCTGGCTGGCAACTAGCTGCAGCCAGCAAAGCACTCCACAAATAGGACTAAACAGGTTGAACAGAGAAGTTGTGCACATCTCATCCCTGGAAGTGTTTAAGGCCAGTCTGGATAAGGCTTTGTGCAGCCTAGACTAGTGGGAGGTGTCCTGGACCATGGTAGGGGTGTTGGAACTAAATGATCTTAAAGGTCCCTTCTAACTCAAGCCATTCTATGATTCTATGGCTATAACACAGCCTGGATCAATACTCACTCATGAGAAGCTGTGATATGGACCATAGCTTGTCTCAGCTACAGAGATCTGTCCCTGTGATTTTCTCAGAAAAACCCAGGTATTACCTTCAGTAGAAATCAAGGCAACGATTGCAAGTAGAAACTCACTTCAACTAACAAAAATGTTCCAGGATTAATATAAGCTTTTTTGGGTTCATTTTGGTTTGTTTCCCTTTTGAAAGTCTGTCTCTTAACTCTGATTCAAGTGAGAACATGTCTTTGTATTGATTTATTCAAGGGATACTATCAATTAAAAAAAAAAGTCAGAAAAGGGCCAATCCAAATCTCTTTCCTCCAGTAGGGTGTGATGGCTTTCTCCTAGAAAATAGGTTCCCTACCCCTAGGCTATCAAAAAATACCACTCATTCACTTTGGGCCCTTTTCTCCCTTCATACACACTGTGAACTGTTTTACATAAATCTGCAAAGTACGCAAACCTGCAAAACTCATTATCTTGTGCAAGAAAAAACAAGCTGTGCCCCAGAGATGAAATATTGTCTCCAAGAGAAACAAAGTCTTTGTCACTGATAACCCTTCATTCAGATGTTTAAGAGTAGCACCAAATGTTGTGGATTCTTTTCTGAAGGTAGTATGCAATCCTCTTTTTCAACATCAACAGAACTACTCAGCATGCTTGTATTTGAAGTTTTGCTTCCTCTGAGAAGCATGTCAAGACTCAAAATGATCTCCTTTAAAATTACATATATATAGACACAGTATACTATTAGCCCAGCAATAAGAATTCCATTTTATTCAGATGTTAAAAATAGCGCAACAAGAAAGGTGGTGAACGGCTGTAGAAAATACATATCTGTGATGAGCTGCAGTCTGAAATATTTAGGCATCTGATCTAGACTGAACTTCTGACCCTTATCCAAATGTTGCCTACCTACTCATGCAATAGTTCTTTGCATGCCACCCTCAAGAAAAAAGTCACTTGCACGTTTTTCTTATGCAAGACATAGAGCAGACCATCTACTGGTTTTCTACATGGCTCCCTTGTGCTCTGTGTTTTTAAGCTATTTTTACATGGAAGCTTTTAACATGAAGAAAACAGGAAATCTGTGCCGAGACCATTGATTTATGAACCAAAAATGTCATAAATTCCTTGTTTGTTAATCATAGACAGTACATAAAATATTTCCTGTATTATATTTCTAAGAATATTTTTTTTCTTCACATGTTGCCAAGTTACTGGAAATTCAAACGTAGAAAGAAAACAGTCTTGCGTGTGTGTGAAAGTTTACATTTTAGGTCAGCCATATACTCTTGACTTCTGGAGTTTGTGACAAAGTAAACACATCAATGTGCCATTCAGATGGCAGACAAATTCTTCATTTTATAGGAAGCCTGAGGACATCCAGTAGACCAGAAACATAAATGTTCTTAACTCTATTTGGTTTTCTGCTGACTGGCTTTAAGGTGCCAGGCCCACTGCAGAATACTTCCAGCCTGTGAATAAGGCAGGGGTGAGTAAAATGAGTTATGTTATGTGTTTCAGAACTACAGTACTAGTAGCTTCCCATAAATACATCTGATTTTGCAAATGTTTTGCTCTAAGGAACATGCAATAACATGTCCATGACTTTAAGCTCCCATAAAAGAATATACTAGTGTCCAGTGGAGGGCTCTGAGGATGATGAAGGGTCTGGAACATTCTTCTGATGGGGGAAGGCTGTTTAGCCTGACAGGTGATCTTATCAGTGTTTACAAATACCTTAAGGGTGGGTGTCAGGAAGAAGGGGTCAATCTATTTTCAGTGGTGCCCAGTGATAGGATGAAAGGCCACAGAGACAAAATGAAATACAGGAAGTTTCACCTCAACATGAGGAAAAAAAATCTGGGCCCTGAAGGTGCTGGAGTAAGCTGCTCAGAGAGGGGGCTCTCCTTCTCTGGAGACCTTCAATACCCATCTGGACATGTTTCTTGTGTGGCCTGCCCTAGGTGATCCTGCTTTGGCAGGGGTGTTGGACTTAATGGTCTCCAGAGGTCCCTTCCAACCCCTACCATTCTATGATTCTATGATTCTATGATTCTATGATTCTAAAGCACTGCCTTCTTGAGTTTCATAGTTAAACATCAAATGACTCGATTCCAAAATGCAGGTTGATATTCTTTCTATGATAGGAAGAGCCACAGCAGGTATTCTGTTGCAGCTGAGCAGTTCCAGTCAGGGATAACTGCAGGGTAACTGCGTTTGGTTATTCTTTCTACTGTTCTCATAGAAAGAGCAAACCAGCTCCTCCAAACAGTCTTAACTTAGTTCTAAACATGTAGATAAAGATAATGGTGATTAAAAGTAGCTTCTAACCCACATCACACCCAGACTGAGTTGGAATCATAGAATCACAGAATGGTTTAGGTTGGAATTAACTTCCAAAGTCCAACCCCCCTGCAATTAGCAAGGACATCCTCCATTAGATCAGGTTGCTCAGAGCCTTGTTGAGCCTGACCTTCAATATCTCCAGGGATGGGGCCTTGACTACTTCCCTTGGCAACCTGTTGCAGTGTTCCACCACCCTCATGGTGCAGAACTTGTTTCTAACATCTAATCTAAATCTCCTTGTGCTAGTTTGAGGTCAATTGGAATAGTTTAATGAGAGAAGTTAGATCATTGGTTATAAAAAGAAAATAATGATGAAGTCTGTATCATTCATCGGTCTGCTGACAGGGATAAAAAGTCAAAAAGTAAACAATTTGTCCCTCTCTGATCTTCAGTGATCCTATCACTGCAGACCTTTGTAAACTGTCCCTCTGCAGCCATCTGTTCTTATTCACAGTTGTACTCTAAAAGACACAGGGGACACAAGGATACGACTAGGAGTTGGACTAGATGACCCTCAAAAGTCCTCAGCATCTGACCTCATAGTAGACCACATACAAAGCAATATAGCTTTCTCTTGTATTGCTCACTTCTCTCTCCTCAGAACAAAATGTGGAACCAGTTCAACTATCTGTCTCATGTCACCTTTGGTCTCCTTGGAAAGACACCCAAAAGCATAGTAAATGCTACTGTGTTGTTTACACTTCTCTGTTACAAAAAAAAAGAACATCCCTGCAAATGCTTTTCACTTGGGCAATTGCCTAGGGATCACACAATGAATTCACTGTTGGCCTTGGGGTTGAAATTAATATCCATAATGCCAAGAAGAGATAGATTTCAGTTCCATTCAGTGAATTCTCTTGGATGGTATCATGAAAGCAGAAAAAATTTACCTTCAGACAAGATTCTTCTTAAAATTAGCTGACCTCTAGATGATTTTTTTTAAGCTCAAGCTGGGGTGATGCTGTCTGTCAAAGACCTTACTGCCGTTTTCTTGCCATACTCCGTGTAATGCTGAACAGTGCAGTTCCTACTGATTTTAAAGACAGCTTTTAATAGTGAAAGGCAACGAAAACATCAGTCCAATGGAACTAAATTCTTATTCACTTGGACATTGCACCAGAGAAATGCTTAAGTGAAGATGCTGCACAACATTTAAATATAGCTTTCAAGACTTTGTATGAGCAAGAAGAAGAAAAAAGGTTGTAAGGGAGGACAGTTGGTAGCACCATCCAGGCAGTCACACAAAGCAAGAAAGAAGATATTATTGAAATATCCTGGAATCTGACCACTTTCAGATGAGGCAAAATTATTTAATTAATCTTATGACATAAACAGGTCAGACAAAGAGCGAAGGGAACTACCCCTTTACTGAAGGAGATGATGTTCCCCTATGCATTATGATCTCTGTGTCCACACAGTTGCTAAATGTACTAACCTTCTTCCTTTTCTTTGTCACAGCAGGTTTGGAATCTGAATCTTCTTGTGTTGCTGCCCTGTTATCACTTGCTTTCTCAGTGGCTTCATCATCTGAAGGATCTAATGAGAAAAAAAACAGAGTTTTTGTCACTAATTTTGAAATCCACCTCCTATCTGCATTCAAAAAATAGGGTTAAAATCTTCAGCTGAAAGTTTGTCACAATAATACAATCTCAAGATTGACAGTAAGTACAGCTGTACAAAAAATAATCATTTTGTAACACTGGGATTTGAAATGTATTCAAACAAAAGTTCTAGTTCAGGCAATATAGTTCTGTGTCCTTCTAGAATGCTACACATTGGGTGCCAGCTACAGCATCAGAGGTAGGAATACCTAATCTTTTCAAAATCTCCCTGGATCTAAGGTAAGCCATGAACAACACAGGCACAGCCATCAAATCAACAGCTGAATGGACTGTGGCCACATGAGTGCTGGATCTCATGTAGGGTGAGCGGCTGGCACCAGAGGAAGAGCAGTGATGCCACTCCTGGCAGCCCTTTAGCACAGGCTAGCTGTAGCATTAAGCTGGTGTTGAGCCAGCCTCAGAGGACAGTAGGTGGCTGGCCATTCTGGGATCTCTTTTCAAAGAGGTATGGGCAAGAGAGGCAGCAGGTCCAAGTCTCAGGCTTACTTGTACACTAGGAAATATATGTCACTGGTCTCTAGGAGCTGACCTCATGGAGGGCAATTTTCCATCTTTCTGAGGGACAAATTGGATCTGACCAACTCTTCTCCCCTCACCGTTCCCTGCAGAGCACAGTGGGAAGAGGTATCCTCCTCTTCTAGCTGTGAAACGGGCACCTCTGTCCTGCCTGCCCTCTCTGAACTGTGGGGACAGGCAGGGCACCAACCTGCTACTCCCACAGCTTGGCTCCTAATGCTTTGCATTTGGACTGGACCCTCTGCTCAGGGGGCACTGCAACCCATCTTGTTGATGGTGTTTTCCAACTGAAAAAACTCTATGATTCTTCTGATATGGATCATGAACAAGAATAATGAGCAGTAGGACTGCCACTTTCACTAGAACATCACTGCTACTGTCCCAAGAGTTCATCAGATATTGGTTGAAGGTGGAAAGTTATGACCACTTCATGTTCTTCACACGTTTTGGAGTTTCAGATATGACACTTCGTTAGAAGAAGACCATAGTCCTGAAAATTTAGAAGGTGTCTCTGTAATTCAGAGTTACCTCTATGTATTACCATGAATTTGTTTCTCGCCATATCCCTCTTCCTAAGGCAAATTACTTGTGCTACATTTTGGCAGAACAGCCTCTGTGTTTGACCAGGTCCACACTCCCATGACACATACTACATTCAAGCAGGCTGTGGATCAATGATATAAACTAAGCATGAAGAGATCAGAACTAATTGCCCCTGTCCCTCTTGCTCATGAAGCTTAGACCCCAAACACCCATTTCAGAGCGTATCTGTGCATGTCTCACTGAACTGAGTTGCTGAGCCAGATCTTTCTCAGCATATTATTTCATGTTGGAAATAAATGACAATTGCACAAAATAAGATTCAAGGGAAGCTGCCTATGATCTTTAGGCATTCCTTCTTAAATTCCACTTGGCGTGCTCTGAAAGGCAAACAGGAGTCATGCAAGTTTTAAATAACCTCTTCTCTTTCTCATAACTACAAGACACACTGCTAGCAATAGAAATCTAAAACCTGACAAATGGTTTCCATGATCTGAAATAGCCTAACAATGTACCACCTGCTCACTGCCCATCTGGGGTTTGGACTGCACTTTATGATGCAAGAAGTGAGAGAAGATAAAACCAGCTTCCAGCCCCAGAATCAACAACCATCTGTGAAAACAGTTCATATCTGAGCACCTTTCTGCAGTATCTGAGAATTTTTATTTCATACAACAGGAAAACTTTTTATCTGACCCAGAA
The DNA here is from genome assembly GCA_013400475.1 of Tricholaema leucomelas. NCBI lineage: Eukaryota > Metazoa > Chordata > Aves > Piciformes > Lybiidae > Tricholaema lacrymosa > Tricholaema leucomelas. The sequence goes on from WAAF01011388.1 coordinate 1,134,889, forward strand.
ACAGACACTCATGTCCCAGCTGAGACAGCAGGTAGTTTCAAGCTGTGATTGTTCATGACACCATGTCAGCTCCCATGATGACAGAAGCATTTTCTTGTAGGCATCAAAGCACCATGGGCCAAACTCTGCCAACCATGCTCATGTTAAAGAGCATACCTGCTGCTGCAAATAGTCATTTTTATGTCAGTGGGGTTATTCACAAAATAAATCATAACTTGATGCAAATAAATGCAGAAGCACCCAGCTCACAGACCCCGAACACATTTGTATCAGAGACGTGCTGCATACTCTGCTCAGGTGAGACCCCATCTGGAATAGTGTGTTCAGTCCTGAGACCTCTAGTACAACAAAGACATTGAACTGTTGGAGGGGGTCCAGGCTTGGAGAACTGGGTCTGTTCAGACTGGACAAGAGAAGGCTCTGGGGAGACCTTGCAGTGGCCTTCCAGTACCTGCAGAGGGCCTACAAGAAACCTCAAGAAGGACTTTTTACAACGTTTTTTAGTGGCAGAATGAGGGGGAATGGCTTTAAACGGAGAGATTTAGACTGGATATTAGGAAGAAATTATTTACAGTGTGGGTGGTGGGACACTGGAACTGGTTGCCCAGGGAAGTTCTGGATGCCCCCTCCCTGAAGGTGTTCAAGGCCAGGTTGGACAGGGCTTTGAGAAACCTGGTCTAGTGGAAGGTATCCCTGCCCACAGCAGAGGCATTGGAACTAGACAATCCCTTCCAACCCAAACCATTCTATGATAAGCTGTCTAGGAGACTCCTCTTGACCTGAACAAGAGAGAGCACAAATGCTTCCTTATTACTAAGTTGGCACAAATGCAGAACCTAATTGATTAATCTAACGTTAACTTTCATTTCTTTGCGGTGCAAATGAGCAGGCAGGCAGGCGCTGACAGAATACACTGCGGAAGGGGTGGTGTTCAGCATAGCAACCCTTCCCATCTGTCTTCCTGCATCGTATGGACCACAAGGTCATCAAAGATGCCTGAACAATCACGGAATGCTCTCAAGATACAAAAATAAATGTGAGTTCCACAGCTCTTCAGGTTTTTCCCTGTGGTATTACATCAGCAACATGGCATCACTGTAGCAGGCTTCCCAGTCATTACCTATTTATACTCGATTTTATTTTGAACCATGTTTATCACAGTATCACAGTATTACCAAGGTTGGAAGAGA